>JAUMHP010000062.1:1756034-1768803 GCA_032361065.1 Enteromius trimaculatus | reverse complement strand
TTTTGAGATGCAAACTCAAAATTACAAGGAAAAAGGTTAACTCCATAACAGTCATAGTGATGTACTCCAAACTGACTCATAAAATGCAAACAAAAAAATAAAAAAACATTTGGAATGATCCAGGTACGTGAGCCCAAGGTAGTTCATATACTGTAGTACATTTCTCAGTTTCACTTTAAATAAACTTGTTTAGGCTTGCCGTTTATATCGTGCCATTGTAATTTATGTTTATGTAACCCCCAACAATGCAGTTTTGACCCGGTGCAACTCAGTGTGATGCAACTTATTTTCCAGAAAATGCAGTAACTGGCAATCAGTGCAGGGTGCAGTTTTGTGAACGTACAGGGCATAAGAACGGCCTACCTGCAGTAGGTCTATGACTAAACCAGGGTCTCCAGGGCTGTCGTTTTGTCTCTCATCTCAGACTGAGTGAGATGTTTACCTGAATGAGGCGAGTGATGAATGCGGCTCATTATGCGCTCCAGCGAAACTATATGGTGCCTTCGCTTCGGACGGGGTGTAACGCTCGCTGCAGATGTGTGTGTGTTGATGTTTCATATTTTCACTTCCACCACTACTGGGCCTTTTCTGGTCTTCTGCCCTTAATGATGCGTTTGGCAAACGTGTGTCATTAAATCTGGTCTTCCTCTCAATCCATCCCATGTCCTGCTCACTTTCTCAAGTATTATTAATACCATCAAGCGGTGACTTGGCCTTCGAGGCTTGAAAAGCTTCGGCCGTTTGTGGTTAGCATAACAGCGAGCACTCTTCAGAAGCCGGCCAGGTCTGTCATGTCTTCTCTCCAGGACTCTGGCTTGACGCACGATCTCTTGAACATCTCTCTAGCCGAGTGTAGCCGGCTTCTTGGCTTAGTCAGTTTGCTTGCTGGATTCGGCCATTTGGATTTATTCAAACCTGTCCCAGCTGCAAATATGCAGTAAATTAGTCCCATTAAAAGTGATTGATTATTGGATGGTTTGCAGCGTCTGTGTGGCCCACCTGCTCATGCAATCAGAAGGATTGACTGGCGCTCCAGCTTCCTCCGGAGGTGGGCTCGTGCCCTCTGAGCCGAGCTGGCAAAAACACAGCCTGTTCATGGCCTAAACATTGCCAACAGTCTATGAGCGTTTACTCGGGCCCGGAGGCAGTCTCAGAAACATGCACATGCACACTTATGTATATTAACAGGCTGTGAGAAACTGTAAAGTTAGCTTGCATATTCAGTCAATTCTATTTCAATCAACTTTGGATGACATCCATCAACGAAATCCATTGCAATTCAAAGCGCTTCACAAATGTAAAGGTTTTTTGTTGTTGTTGTTGTTGCTTACACAGAAGCTTTACTTGTTAAACCCTCAAACAGCAGAAACACACACCAAATCTCCAAAACCACACATTAATGCCTTTGATTTGGTTTTCAATTGCTTTAAACACAACACACATTCTATATATATCACATAAACATCTAGCGAGAATTAATATTACAACAAAGGTATTTTTGTTCCTGTTTGCATTTGTTTGAGATGTGTTTGTGATATTTTGAATGTAGTGCTTGATTTTGCAAGAGATGTGAGGCATTTTTTATTTTGTGTGTGTAAAGTTTTGGAGGAAAAAAAGCAAGAATTTGAAAATATGTGTTTAAGACAGCACATCAGTTTTATTCAGACACACACACACACACACACACACAAGAAACCCTTGGAAATGGTCGGCTTCATTTTTTCATGTTTTATGAACACCTCATTTTTAATACAGTGAAACAAGAGTGCAACAAATGAGTTCAGCACTGTATATTTGAGTAAGGAGTCTTGTGTGGGCCACAGCAGAGAGAAGAACCTCCACACACACACACACACACACACACACACCGCTGAAATGCCATTTCTGTCATCTCCATCTGCCCCCTGCCTGTCATCGTGCACCACTTTCACTCACCTCCCTCCATTCCTCCTCCTTCTCGTTCCCCAGAAACCTGCTCCGGCTCATGCCATGGCTCTCTTTCAAAATATTTTTGTTGATTTAAATGACCCTAGAGTCATGTGACCCCTTCTCACACAAGCCCTTGTCTATCTCAAATGAAAGATTAAAAATGGCTAAATGTCTGTGCTGTGTTTATATGGGTTTTATATAGTTTGATTTTGTTTTATAGCCTGGGTCCGAGCTCACTGCACCCCCAAGGAGCCTAAAACAAACTTGGGAGAGCGGCACACAGACTCGGGTTACACGGCCTGTAATGTGATGGTGCTGGAAACAGATGTTAAATGTATGGAATTCAAACGTCTGCATCTGCTGGGGATGATACAGCTCTGAGACGACTGGGCTTTAGCTCGCTTTTAAAGCGAGCACTTGACGGATGTGCTTATGATGGTGATGTGAGATCAGATCAGCAGCATATATTCATCAGTTATGCGTTGTTTGAATGTAAAATGAGGTTTTATGATGGCCAGTCTCTTCAGGTTTTATAAAATGAACAGTTCCTCTTCTAAATCTTCTGTATGAACTGCGCTCAAAGCATTGATGGATTCAGCATGGAAACATCAGTTACATGACATCAGTTGATATTTATTGATTGTAATGTCATCATTTATTGAACATTCATGTACTTAATGTTGCCACATCTGTTTTTACCAAAATGTGCAATATTGTTTAGAAAAAAAAAGTTTTATATAGCTAAGGACTTGTTTGTTTATATGTTTATTTATTAATTTACTTATCTTTTTGTTTGCTTCTTTCTTTGCTTATTGTGATGTTATTAATGTATTATTGATGTTTATTAATTTAAATAAACCAATTAAATGTATTAATTTAATAGGAAACCATACTATATTGCTTGTTTTCACTTAGACTTTTAAGGAAATGTGTGTGCTAATTCAAATAAAATTTATGGACAAAAAAATTGTTTGATTTGTTTTAGTATACTGTATGTTAAGAAAACTTTACAACATATGTCGTAGTTAAATATATTTACGGACATTTTTCGAACTTTGTAGTCAATAATAATAATAATTAAATATACTTATGTGTGTATGTATGTGATTTTATTTATTTATTAATGCAGACAAGTTCTTTTAGAAATATGGTTAGGATTTCTATAGTAACTATAATTTAAAATATGTATATAAAAGTCTATGGTGTGTGTGTGTTCACGTGAGATGAGGTGTTTCCTCACAGTGTCTCTCTTCTTCTGGCATTCTGTGAGCTGTTATTCCCATCCATTAATCATTGGGCTAATTTGTTTTCACATGGCCCTGCTGACAGAGCGGGACTATTATTACAGTATTGGTGCTCCAGGATCTTCTCTCCTAGCACAGAGCTTATTACACCTCTCCCTCGCACCCTCACATCTCTCTGAGACGCTTACGATTGGAGCAGACGTGTAATATAGGTTTGACTGACAGCGGGTCTCAGGCTCGGGCCTGCCGTGTCAAACGCATGGCTGACTGCGATGTGATGGACAAGCTTCTGGTGTTCAGTCGCTCTGTGGCTTTAGCTTATCATCTCCTCACACACAAACACACACCAGCTCAGTTCAGGACCAGCTCACAGATATTTCACTACAACTGTCAGAAAATTTGTTTTCCAGTTATTTTTTGTTCCTCTCACAGTTGGAAACGATCATGCACTCACTCTTGCTTTATGTATTTAAACCCTGTCTTGATGGAAATGCTTTGCCTTATGCAACTGTTCAAATACAAACATAGTCTCATGATAATTCATACGTACAGTAAAATGTGGATCTACAAAACGTATACATTTACAGTATTTACAGTATTTTATGTATGTACAGCACCTAAATGTGCACTTACACATATTTATTAGTTCTGTCAAACAATTAATCACATACAAAATTGTTTACATAATATATGTGTGTGTACTGTGTACATTTATTATGTTTATTTGAATACAGACACATGCATTTATATATTTAAGAACATATACTACATTTACATATTAAATATCATATACAATATCATAATTATATGTGACATACTGGTATAACTTTACAGTAAGGTGTCATTCGTTAACATTAGTCAATTAACATAAATGAACAATTAACACTACATTTATTACACTCTTTATTAATCTGTGTTTATATTAGTTAATAAAAATGCAGTTGTTCATTGTTTATTCATGTTAGCTCACAGTGCTATGTTATTGTTAATGTTAATCATGCATCTTGTGATTTTAATAATGCATTAGTAAATGCTGAAATTAACTATTAATAATAAATGCTGTAGAAGCAACGTTCATTCTGTTCATGTTAACTAATTTACTTAAGTAAATAACCTTATTGTAAATTGTTACCAGTATAATCTCTATTTCGAGCAACAATTTCAAGCTGGATGTGTTTGTCTTTATATATACATAATAAATATGCACAGTACCCACACAAACAAAAACTTTTATTAATTGTGATTACTGGTTTACACTGTAACACCGTAGGCGTGTCCTGTCTGTGTTTTGTTGTCATTCTGTCCACATGCTCCTTATGTTTTGTTTTCATGTCTTTCCCTCACATGTCTGATTGTTTGTAACTCCGCCCCTGTCATTAGTGTTTGATTATCTGCCAGCTGTTATTCCCAGGTGTATTGTCTTTAATCTTGATTGGTCTGGTTATTTATGTCACTCCCTGTCTCAAGTTCAATGTCAGTCGATAACGTTGCATGTCAGTTTGTAGCTCTTTGCTTTGCTCCTCGTACTTTCCTTTGTTTGTTCTTTGTTTTAATAAATGTTGACGTATAGAATTCTGAGTCCTGCCTGTTCGTTTTGGAAGCGAGAGCGCGATTAGCGACAGCCTGCAGCCGTGACAGATCGACTGACCACAGAGAGGATGGCGTTCACCATAGCGAACGCACACATCTTCGCGGACCTCGGTCCGCATCTGTCGGTCCAATTACACAGTTCCCTGGCGTGTACTGCGGGATGCGGTTTCGGTTTCGTTTTCACGACCCGGACAACCGTGCTTATCGTCTCCAGCGATCATTTCGCCAGAGGAGGGGAGGAGAATTATGGAGTTGGGTGCACTCGTGCTCAAAATGGCGGCCGAGGAGGCAAACATCAATCCAGCCTCAGGATTGCCAGTGGCATCAAAATCCCTCGCGGTTTCCAACACAGTTTTAGGGTTGCCAAGACCACCTAAAAGACTCGCGGTCTCTAGGCCACAAAAGACGGGTTACAGTTCTGTTTCACGGCGTCAGGGCCCGTACAAAGCCCAGTTGGTTTGTGTACTACAGCCTAAGGTACTGTCATGTCTGTACCAGTAATACAGCCAGGAGTGCTGTTGTCTCCTCAATCGGTTCATGTTTTGCAGCCTGAGAAGCTGCAGTTGGCCCTCATTGTTCCCAGCCAGGTTTTAACGGGTAATAGCCCCGTAGCACGGTACGAGTGGCCATGTATTACCCAGTCTGCTCCGGTTACACAGCCCGACGAGCTGCAGAAGGTCCTCGCGGTTCCTTTCCCGCAAATAACGGGTCCCACTCCCGAATCACGGTACGAGGTCCTGGGTGGTGCTGACGGCGGGAACGCCTTCCAGGGCGGATTAGGTGGCGGGAACGCCCATCTGGGGAAAACGGACAGCAAGGCCATTTTCCAGGGTGGAGCGGATGGCAGCAGAGCCCCTCTGGTTCGGCAAGGATGTGACAGAGCCGTCTTGGGACCACCAGACTGACCCTGCGCCCTCAAGAACCAACCGGCCTTCCGAGAATGAGTCCTTCGAGACCGTCTGGGCTGTGACTGCGCCCTTTTTGACCGACTAGGCGACTAGTGCCTTCGAGGTCCCTACTGACTATGAACGAGCCCCTTTGTAACCATCAGTCAGCGGTGACACCCTTCTAGACTGCCTAGAAGGTGAATACGCCCTACGAGACCAGACCGGAATTGGATTAGCCCTACGAGACCAGCCAGGAATTGGATTAGCCCTACGAGACCAGACAGGGAGTGAGTACCCCCTTTGAGACCAGACCGAGAATTAATGCGCTCTTCGTGACCAAACTAATGCTGACATCACCCTCCGAGACTGAGCCAACAGAGAAGAGGCCCTCCCAGACCGACTGGAACTTGATTCGGGGACCTCCATGGGCTGTGCAGCCACCAAAGAGGCCTCTGGGGATTCTACGGGTGAAACCGACATCTCCAGAGGTAGTGCAGCCTCCGGTGGACCAGATGGAGTCTCAATGCAATATACCTGTTCTGAAGGTTCAGGCCATGGGGCCTCAAAGGTCTCGTGGAGCTCGGGTGAGTTCAGTGACACTGGGTCATGACCCAGGTCTGGCGAATCTGGCCACGCAGGTTTCAGATCACAGACTGGGTCTGGCAGATCCAGCCACTTGGGTTCAGGATCACAGACTGGGTCCTTTCACTCTCAGAAAGCTCCCCTAGCTGTCGTACAGTGACCTGCTGAGCATCACCCAGCCCCTCTCGCTGAGTGATGAGAACGGCACCCTCTGTGGGCGACTTGGGTACCACTGACATGGCATACAGCTCCCCTATTTGTCTCTCGGTGAATGGCTGGGTAGTCGGGCCAAACTGGACATCACACAACCCCTCGCGCTGAATGATGAGGTCTGGGCCCGTAGCTAACCTTTCGGGGTTCACATAAATGGGAGACAGCTCTATGAGCTGCAAAACTGGGACCAACTGGGCGTGGTACAGCACGCGGCTGTTTTATGGGAGCTGACCACACAGGAAACAGTCTCGGGCTGAGTAACCGGGACCAGTAGAGTTTTATATGGCACTAATGGCTTGCCATACTGTAAAACAGGCTTCAACCCCCTCCTTTGTGGTTTGGGAACCACGGGGGTTTCCGACAGACCTGGCAACCGCTTAGGCGAAGCATGAAAACAGACATAAAACAATGAAAGTTCGCTGGGCACTGAAGTGCCATCCCCTGAACTGGGCTGGCACTTCCAGCTGACTGTGACAGGTTCATCATGTGACTCATCATCACCTGCATTTGGTGCTAGTCAGTGTATTTTAACAGATTTCAGTACTTTAAACCACTGAGGGCACGGATCACGCCAGCGTGATTGGGGTCTTTTTTTCTTATCAGTGTAAAAGACTCTAATAGTACTCTACTGACTTTGGTCACACAAGTAAGTGTTATACACCATTTGAATATGTTTTCCATTTTTTGAGCTCACTCTCAGTAACAACAAAAGTGTGTGCTTTTGCAAAATCTGATCTCATTATTTTTAATGTGACCACGCCCACAAACTACTTTCGCTTTGTCATTACTATCATCACTTTGAGACGCTTGCGACATGTAAACGCCCACAACAGCTCGCGTGCTCAATATGACAGGCTGTATGCTGTTACTATGCTCTATATATTATAAAAACAATATGATACAAAAGTAATATCACAATCGCATGATGAATGCTTCTTAGTTGACGTGTTTTTGTGTCTGGTTTGTTTGTTTGTTTGTTTTTCCTTAACTGTAATTACTGACAAAAATGTTTTGAAATCAAGTTAAATATTTTGAATATGACTGTCACGAAGCAGGGGCAAGCAGGCGTGTGGATTTAAATGCAAGGCTTTTAATATCACACAGAGCTTAAACAGACAGTCAGGATCAATACCGGTAAACATCAGTGTCAGATACAGGGCAGATTTGCAGTGAAAGTCCATAGCGTAGATCGTGCGAGGGGTAAACAATATCCAAAGGGGCAAAACAGGAACGATATTCAAAGGCAGGCAAGGTTAGTAACAGTAAATCCTAAACAACAGAGATTACATGGAAGATAAACACGACAGGAAGACCTGTCGTAAGTAAGATACTCTGTTCTGGGCTGGCACTTCCAGCTGACTGTGACATAGCAGTTTTGCGATCGGCGGCCATTTTGTGTAAGGGCGGCGTCCGCCGTATGGCCATGTGAGAGCCGATCCACGGGTTCAGTTTGATGCTCGCGACGCGGTGATTCACATGTCCATTGCTGAAACGTGACCCACAGCAAGAGAGCACAAAGTCTATGAGTTGAGCCAGATCCCAATTCGACTCATTGAAATCGGGCAAATCATCCAAAAGTCCAGACCTGACGAAAAAAGTAGTCCTTGATTTTAGCCTCGGTGACTCTTACACGGTGGCTGATCGCTACGAAGTCCTTGACATAAATAGCGTGAGCAGGCGTGACGGTGAAACCCGGAGTATAATCCTGCCAGCGAGGCGAAGAATAATCCCAGAGCCCGTGTGCGTCCTGATAAATCCTTTGTGACGGTCCATTCTGTCAAAAAGCAGGGGCAAGGAGGCGTGCGGATTTAACTGCAAGGCTTTTAATATCACACAGAGCTTAAACAGACAGTCAGGATCAATACCGGTAAACATCAGTGTCAGATACAGGGCAGATTTGCAGTGAAAGTCCATAGCGTAGATCGTGCGAGGGGTAAACAATATCCAAAGGGGCAAAACAGGAACGATATTCAAAGGCAGTCAAGGTTAGTAACAGTAAATCCTAAACAACAGAGATTACATGGAAGATAAACACGACAGGAAGACCTGTCGTAAGGAAGATACTCTGATCTGGGCTGGCACTTCCAGCTGACTGTGACATAGTGGCTTCCAGACGCCCAGACTTGGGAGCCGGAGGGACTGCCCACCAGGGCGGGGCAGACGGCGGAAATGGAGCAGATGGCGGAGCAGATGAACACGGCAGGAAGACAGTGCAAATGGACCGTGGAGACATACAAACACATCCGGGTTTTATACATGTAAAGTAGGTCAAGGGGTGGAGCAAACAATAAGTACCTAGACAACAAACGAGTGGGTGGAGACAGTTCATTGATGAGAGTCCATGAATGAAAACAGACATAAAACACAGAGAGTTCGCTGGGCACTGAAGTGCCATCCTCTAATCTGGGCTGGCACTTCCAGCTGACTGTGACAATGACATCTATATTTGTTTGGACACATTGCTGTTTCTACGCTCGATATAATAGAATATAAAACAATATGATAATATAAGTGCATGATGAATGCTACGAGTCTAAGAATGTTTAGACCATATTATTAATACTCTATTAATAAATTGTTTCTCGGATAAAAAAGATTACACTAATGCAAAGCATGCACTTGTCTATGACTACAAACTCATACTATATAATAGATAGGCTACATATACTGATATCAACATGCTTACATGTGTTTTTGTGTGTTTGTTTTGTTTTTAGTGATCAGACAGATCAACATGCATCACGGATGAATCCTGAGGACATTCACTCGAGTCTTTTCAAACTGTTCACCAACATCAGATGTTCAGCTGCACTGATATTCTCTGCTAAAACAAGCTCTCTGAATGCTGATGGTAGTTATTTTTTTCTTGAATTCATGGAATGAAGTAGCAAACACATAAATAACAGATATTTACAGGGTTCACTTGTTTTCAGGATTGACCCAAAGTCTGTTCTCATCTCTGTAGTTAGATCAGTGTGCTCAATAATGTGTCTTTGACCTTTATTAAGTATATTTTAATTATACTGTGTTGTAAATAAAAAAAAACAAATCATTAAAAAAAACTTTCTTTCTTACCTGCCTCAGTCGCTGTCACATTAATGGGTCATTAGGGAAGGGGTCTTTGTCTCTTCAGGTGAGAATCCCTGAATATTAATGGCCATTCTCACCCCCTCGCGTACAGGCTTTTAGCCTCAAAACATGTCTTTTAAAATTTAAAACACTATATAATTTTCTGTGAACACGTAATTGAAATGATTTTCACGTCATTCTGAAGTAAATTTTCTAGCCTAACTGACTGGTTACTCTAAATGCTTATTCTTATGCGTTGTATGGCCTTATTTTAGACAGTTTTATTTTCCCACTAACTACGCATTAATATTTTTTTTCTAAAAAATGCAAACATGCATATTCATCCTGGTCACATATTATTTTACCACTGTATAAAAAAATAATTATATGTCGGTCAATATTATGTTATAAGTAGTTGAAATAACCACAAATATCAGAGCATGTCCAAACATCTCAGTATCCCCAAAATCAACTCGGCTTCCAGAGGGTTAATCGGTTGGTATATTAACATTATATCAGTTAATTAAATTATTGTATTTAATTGTAAAACCTAAAACGTTTTACCATATTTTAGTACAGCTGAATTCTGGCAACCACTGCTGCCCATTTTTCCCATGTTTTTTCCCATGTTCTTTTTTTACATAATTTAAGCAAAACTTTATCATGCAATATTCACCATGGAACTTAAAATGTGTTTTCTCTGACATATCATTACTCCAGTATTCAGTGTCATGTGATCCTTCAGAAAGAATTATAATATGCTGATCGCTGCTTAGTTATTATAAATGTTAAAAAACTATTGATGCATCCTTGTTACAGTTTGTGGTGTGAGGTGACTGTGTTTTTGTTTTGTTTGTTTTCTGCAGAAAAAAAAACAACAAAAAAAACTTTGTGATCCAGTTCATGTGGGAGAGACGTACAAGCAGAGAGAGAGAGTGCCAAAAAAGATGAATTAGACCCTGTGGCCGAGCATGAAAAGTGGATAAATGTCTGAAATAACACATTGAGAGAACCAATCATGGCTTTGGCAACCCGTCCATGAAAAGAACAACTCCATTTGAACTTCTCCTCCACATTTCCCCCGTCTTTTTATTTTTTTTTTATCCCTTTCCCTCATCATGCTTTTGTTTTCCTTCTCACTCTCTCCCTCGGCCTCTTTAATAAATGAATGACCTGCGTTAGCCTCAGCGTCTGCCTTTTAACCCGTCATGAATAATGGCACGTATTCTCAAAATGCCATCAAAATGCAATCTTCCCGGCCTCTTTAGCCTTGCTTTTAATGTAAACCCAAATCAATCTCAACGCGCAGATTACAAATGCATTGGTCAAATAAACTAAAAATACAATCAAATTGCTTCAATATGTATTGCATGATTCACTTTTTACGATTTGTTTATTTTTGTCTTACCGGATACATTTTCTGTGTTTTCTCTATATGTGTGCACTTACATCCTATGTGCGAGTCAAAGTCTGTTTTCGTTATTTTTTTGTCCATCATCGAGGTGCTTTTAAGTCTTGGAGTCTGGCTATGTATGACATAATGCACAGGAGCTGTCTACTCCTTTTCCTGCAGGTAATGAACGAGCGTTAGCTTTTAACCAAGTTCTTACCCAGGCAGGAGTTAAACCAAACTAAACAACATCTATCAGGAGCAACGCTGGGCATCTCGCCACGCTAGATAAATGCAGTGAGAGACTGACAGCTGGAGAGCTAGTGAGGAAAAAGAGACTTAAGAGCGGATGAAAGGAGAGGAAGAGCTTTAAGCAAACCTTCATTTAGCAGTCAAAAAAGCTCTGCACATTTACACTCAATCTGAATGCTCATTCACAAACTTCTGTGCTTCCTCTGCGTTATCGTTTGGTATAGTTCTCATTTAACATTTCTTAATGCATTCCACACATTCACAGCAGAAAAGTCAGGAGATTCGACAGCTATTATAGAGAACTACTGTTGTCACAATACTAGAATTTCTAACTTCGATACAATGTAATTGTGTTTCATATATAATGGATATTTAATGTTCAATATCGCATGGGAAATATTTGAGTTTAGTGTATATTCGTTTACTTTTGAATGATCACTGCAGGAAGCCCTTTAAGTGAAAGCAGGTTTATAAACACTTCTCATAACCACTACAGTGAAACACTATAATCTTCTGCCGGCCAAAAACATATTTAAAAAAGCCAGACTCTGTGGCCACATTTTAAGGTGTCCATAATACAGAGTAATTACGTAGTAAGCACTTAGTAGTAGCAACAGTTTGTAATTGTTTAGATGTAACAGACAGCTAGTGTTACACATTTGTTACATCTGTTACACAGATACTCATGTAACCAAAAGACATATGTGTTACAGACTTTAAACAACATAATTATAAGTACACAGACATAAGCTAATTAAAATAAAGTGTATGAAGATTGTACTTAAGTGTAAGTATCTGTGTAACAGACTCGGTGTGTAACATATGTGTAACACTAGCTGTCTGTTAAATCTACATCATTACAAACTCTAATTACACGCTGCTCTATAACTTAGTTACTTGATAAGTAAATTTTATTTCATGTAAAAGCAATGGCTACTACTAAGTACCTAAATAGCTAATTACTCTGTTGTATGGCACCTTAAGATAAAATATTTCCCAACAATTTGGTAATAAAAGTACAAATGTGTAACAAGACTAACAACATTTTTTGGTGAACAAAGTTTACACTTTATATTAAGTGGACATTTCATGAGGACATTTCATTACTGTTTAAGCACACTGGTATTACAGTAACTCCAGATCCAACTCCTCACTCTTTGCATATGCCTGAACCTGCCCATCCTCACCCCCTGGATCAAACTCTACTCCAATGCATACTGTTGTTACAAAAAAAATATAGTCATAAAATTCCTATTGCACGAGCACTTAAGTGTTTTTACCAATGTTTGTTCTTGCACATAGCATTCTGAGGGATGTTACGTGTGTGTTACAGTTACAGAAATATCACAGCGGTAGATTCTGCTTACACTGTGTGGCACCAAGTCAATTCAAGTATTTCAAGTCAATATGAATTGAACTAGGTATAGAGAAGCAGTAAAAATGTGAAGAAAATTTGTGAAGGAGCATGATCAGGGAAGGATTGTGAATTGTGACATTCCGTGTCTGTCTTGTCTTGTGTTCCCCGCTGTCTATGTCCTTTTTGGTTTCTCCCAATCAGTTTGATTGTCTCACCTGTCGTTTTTACACCTGCCCTCACTTTTGTCTTTGATTTC
>JAUMHP010000062.1:1647787-1667233 GCA_032361065.1 Enteromius trimaculatus | reverse complement strand
ATAAAAAAAAAGAAAAAAACAATCTTCCAGCTCACTAGGGCATCAGATCAACAGCATGATTAACATGGCCCTACAGTCTCTCACCCATCGGACGGATTCCTCAAATAAATCTAAAAGCAATGACAGCAGCAGAACACTCAGAGTGATTAAACTCTGCTCAATAAAACACTGCTTCAAACGCACATTCATCATCTATCATAATGTTGTCTTTCAAACGCACGTCTGCAGCCCTCACAAAACTACAGCGTCTAACCACCATTGGACAAAAACAAGATGCAGTCGATGCGCACGATCAATATATGATCAGTTACAAAGACTCTTTCACACTTCGGCATAATAAAGTGTGCGGCAGTCAAACAGCAGCAGTGTGTGTTTAATTGAGCTCTGGGATGCACAGTCATACTAGAGGCTTCATGCATGCATACTAGAGATTAGAGAGCAACGCTTGATTATACTCCAGAGACACCACTGCAAATAACTCAACACTTTATGACCATCTCACCTGTGTTCGGCTCTGACAGCAAACCAATGGGGACAGAGAGTAAAGATCGGGGGTAATTTCGCCCACAGCTAAAAGAGCAAATATAATTTTCTTTTCCTGAGTGCAATCTATATATTGAATCAGGGTCGGTTCTCTTTTAAAGGAGCATCTGTTTGCTTTCAGATTAGTTGCGTTATTTTTTTTTTATGCTTTGTTCGTAGAATGCTTTTGAGAGAAGTTCTCAGATGGGAAGTGCTGAGAAAACCTCCAGCCAAATGAGCGTATTTCACAAGGTCATTCAGCGCGTTTAGCTGCACTTAACTTAATGAACTGCAGGCGCATATGAAAAAGAGCCAAGTGTTTCCCACAGGACATGGAAACCACAAGCAAACACACACACAGGCATTATTAGATTTTCAAAAGAACTTTGTTTATAAGCATTTGGAAAAGTGGGGACATGGGGTAGTGTCCTGGAAAGTCACCTTGTCCTTGTAATACCTACTGTATGTCACACCCATGTCATTATCCTCATTTGTCACAAAAACATGCATACACAAACCACACAGAAAGACTTAAGGCCATTGATCTTCAAGCTTACTCAGAGACACACACACACACAAACCACACAGAAAGACTTAAGGCCATTGATCTTCAAGCTTAAACTAATAATGTAGATGTAGCAATGAATGCCGCTGGACTTTATGAGACTATGTCACTCGCATTAGATCCTCTGTGTGTTTGTGTGCATGACAAAACGCCAAGCTTGTGTTAAAGATTCACTGCATATGAGTCACATGCGCATTTTTTTTTCAGACTTTGCACATAAAAAAAAAAAAATACAATTCATGCATGTTCCAAAAAACCTGAAGTCAGTAATTCTGCATCACATCTGAAAGATTTCTTTACTGCTTGATCCCTTGAGTCCGGTGTGACGCTGATGAAACGCAGCAGAAAGAGCAGAGAGCATCTTGGGAGATGCAATTTATGCATGCATGCATTACAACTTAAGCTCAGAATCGTATCTTAATTCAGGATGAAGCATGAGATGCTCACATTAGAATCAAAGAATGGATGTACAGTGAGGAGGAGTTAACACAAGTGGGTGTTAAAGTGAGCAGTGCAGCTTTAGAGATGCATTTAAAGATCTGCACAAGATTTACATCTGTGACTAAACACAAATGCACTACACTTTACTTGCTTAAATGGGTCAAGAGATTGTCTAAAATTATTTTAAAATAAGGCTTACAAGACTTGCCAAGTTAGTGTATTAGTGTATTAGCGTCGCATCCAAAATAAGAGTTTTTGTTCAATATATCTGTGTGTGTACTGTGTATATTTATTATGTATATATAAATACACACACATGCATGTATAAAAATGTTAAGTTTATATATGAAATATATTTATAGATTACATTATATATATGAATTTAAATGTAAATATTGTCAAAATATATGCTGTATGTGAGTATTTATGGTTACACGCATATATTGTGTAAACAAAAACTTTTATTTTGGATGCGATTAATCGTGTGATGGCACTAGTTATTAAACATATTTTTACCATTTCTTCCAAACTTAATGAAATATTTTTTCCATAGTCGCACCACGTAATTTACAGCCCAAGCATGTGTTTGTAAATTTTAAATGTAAGATTTATTTAAATTGCATTTATTTTGCCATGCATTTGGATTGCACAATTTAAACATAAGATCACTAATCAATTTAATGTAATGCATATTTGTCAGTCATATATAAATTATATCAAGTCAAATTTCTATAATAGTACTAATAAACTTGTGTTTTTAATACACCAATAACCATATTTGTCATCAGTTGTAACTACATGTATGAAGATCATATGAAATTTAACCATATCCATATATATATATCAATACATGTGTGATGATGATAATAAATATAGCACATTTATTAACTATATATTCATAAGCAGCATATTTAAGTGATCAGTGTAACTGTCTTGTTTTTTCCATTTTTGTTTTTGAGAAATATATAATATAATATTATATATATGTATGAATATTCTCCTAAAAAAAAAACAATAATAAACTTCCTTTCCGTATTCCCTTTATTTCAATCTTTCTTTTTCCTTCCACTGGGTATATAATTAAGATATAATTAATAGTTTAATTAAAGTGTCAGAGCTTGACAAATTTCTGCAAGTCTTCTTAAGATCGCAACAAAGCCAATTTCACGTTTTAAAAGTACTGTACAAGAGGAATGGCCCATTTATGCCAGCTATTATTATCTTTCCCATGTGTTTATTCCTGCTTAAGAGCAAAAACACTGTCATTATATTTTAAACAGAAAAATAAATTAATTGTTAAAGTACTTGCTTTGAGCGGTTTCAAATCCCAAGCATGCCATTATAAGTCATCTCTCAGACTCGTACATCTGCCCTCCGTTCCACTCGCTGCTCTCAGCCAAAATCATTTCTGACACAGTGGTCAACTTTCTCCATGAGCTTTACTTCACTGCCCTTCTCACTTCAGCTGCTTTCTGTCTGCACACAATCAGGATAAGCGACCGGCCTTTGGGTGGAAAAGCGTTTTTACCTGCTTAAAGCGGTCAAAAAGTACACCAAACCTCCATATGTTAAAGTAGTGGTTTACCCAAATCTAAAAATGCATTACATCAGTGTCTCAGCAGCGGATGCTCTGCAGTGAATGGGTGCCGTCGGAATGAGAGCTGATAAAAACAACACATCTGATTCTCCAAATCTGATGAAAAACAAACTCGTCGACATCATGGGTTTTCACAACATTAACTATTCCTTTCAGCGGTTCAGACTGATTTAATTGCATGTTGAACACATTTTCTACAGAATGTACTGTATGAGGAATATCAAAAGAGCGCTGCACTGCAAACACTGTAATTATGTCCTGACAAAAGCAGCAGAAGCTCAGCATCAGCAGCTGACAGAGGTTACAGCAGGGCTCCAGAGCAGACAAAAGCACGCTCTTAGACGTCCACCAGCTTATGTTCTGCCTTCTTCATTTCAGTGACACTTAACACGAAGGCAATTTGACATTTGACCTCAACACTGTGAATAAAAGTCTGCAGATGTTTTGTACCAACATGAAAACCACAATCTTCTCCAGGAATTTAGTAATGGTAATACAAGACTAAAGTGTTCGTACCATGTAACTAGGACAGCAGAAAGGGGAAAAAAAAAAGTTTTGAGTCATTTGTATTACACAGTTGTACTAAACTTAATGTGAATAATACTGCATATAAATGGAAACAGGTCAGATTTCTGTAATAAACTGAACGTGTTTTAAATACACAATAACCAGATTAATATACCGTTTTTAACACCAACGAGTACATTTTGATTCAAATGTGATTATTGTTCATTGCTTATTTCTCAGAATTATAATAGTTATAATGCTGGCTCTGTATGACACTAGAACCGAATAAAAATGTAATTGAAGAGCAGACTTTAACTTTAGTTCAAGTGTTGAACAGAAATATAAAAAGCTTAAGAATTACAAGCATTTTCAAACACATTTACCCCTATTTACAGTACCCCTACATTTATTATATATACGCATAGATAGAAATGTATGTTGAGTCTGAGCAAACTGAACGATTGCATTTCGAAAAATGAGTCACACTTTAGAATAGGTAACACTTATTAACTATTAACTACAACTTTTCTCTCAATAAATTCTTCATTTGCTGCTTATTAATAGTTAGTGCAGTAGTTGTAAGGTTTAGGTATTCAGTGTGGATTTAGAATAAGGTCATGTTGAATTAGGCATTAATGTGTAATTAACTATTAATTAACTATTAAATGGCAAATATTATATTAGATAACACTTTATTTTAAGGTGTCCCTAATTATAGAGTAATTATTATATTGAGTAGTAGCCATTTTACTTACATTAAATAAAATGTACTTCTCATGTAAATAAGTATTGAAATAGTTTGTAATGATGTAGATGTGTTACACATTTGTAACAGGCCGAGTCTGTTACACAGATACTTATGTAACCAAAAGATTGTCACATGTGTGTTTCAGACTTTATACAACGTAATTATAAATGTAAGTACAGAGACATAAGCTGCTTAAGATAAAGTGTATCAAGATTGTAGTTAAGTGTAAGTATCCGTGTAACAGACTCGGTGTGTAACATATGTGTAACACGAGCTGTCTGTTACATCTACATCATTACAAACTGTTCCATAACTTAGTTACATGAGAAGTACATTGTATTTCATTTCAGTACAACGGCTACTACTAAGTACTAATTAGCTAATTACTTTGTATCATGACACCTTAAAATAAAGTGTTATCATTTTTTATGAGCTAAGAACAAAAGATTAATAAACACTGTAATACTTGACATTTTAGTTAATATTAGTTAATAGGTAAAATGCTATTGTATACTATTTCTTTTGTATGAATCTTTCGGATAATTATGTAACAGTGCAACACTGTAAGATTATATAATAAGTGAGTTCGTGTGAACCATTTAGCTGCTTATTATTATTATTATTATTATAGAAAGCTGCTAACTGAACCGTTTAAAGGAGCGTGGGATAATTGGAACATCTCTAACGATCAAACATTGCAGGGTTTTCTTATTAACCCTAACTACCCACACAGGCCTGGAAAGACTGGTTTTGCTTTTCCCTGCGGATGAGTTTAAGCAGATCACTGTGTATCGTCACGAGGGACAGACCCTCAGAAGTAAAAGGATAATCATTAAACTTCAGCAATTGGACTCTGGTGGGGCCTGTCACTGTAAAGCGCTCATCTAATAACGCCAGAATCTGCAGCGTTCAGACACAAAGAAAACAAGACAAAGTACAATTAGTGAAGGATCTGCCGAGGGCGCTATGTTTCATCTGTGTGTGCGGCACGTGTTGAAAGCTCTGATCGCTCGCCTCCGCTGGCCCTATTACTCGCTTTTCATTTGGAAGGTGAGATGCTGGACTTTGTCAGCATAAAGAAAAAGAAAACGGCGGCCAGCCTGATAAATGGTCCGTCCGGGATTGGGTTGCCTATTTCAGCTTGTTTTCCGCCTTTCTAACCATTGCCACATGTTTAATATCATACAGAAACTCTAGGGGGAAAAAAAGAAAAGATTTCTGATATTGTTATGCTGTCTGGTTCAGATGGTATTCAGACCAGCATAATGTGTTTATGTATGTATTTATATATATATACACTTTTTAGTCCAGTGTATATTTCTCAGAGTAGGTTTATTGTTGAAAGTCAGTTTGTGCGCAAGTGTTGGCTGCAAAAGAAAAAAAAACAAAAAACATTTCCACTGTTATATGAAATATTATAACTGTATGAAGTATGTAAAGTTATAAATACTCATAAAATACTATTTCAGATATTGTTTCAGATACTAAATATAAACAAATAACTGGCCAACAAATGTTTGCCAAACAATCTGTTTCAGGATATAACTTTAACACACACTTCAATCTTTGTTAAACTGCTTTGATTTTGTCGTTCACTATATATTAATGTTGTGTGTGTGTTATAATCTGTAGATCTCTATATTACAAAAAATACTAAAATAATGGTGTTATAATTATGTTGTAACTTAAACTCCATGTATGCATATAAACAAAACGATCAGGATGTTATGTGCAACTGCAAAACTTTAGATTATTTTGACATATGTATAAGTAATATATACAGTCCTCTTGTGCTTAGTGAAAATCCTACTAAATTAATGATAATGTTGTTTAGAAATTTGCAAAATCCTCCTTAAAAGTAATACAGTAAGGAGAAAATGTATATATTTAGTGAATCATGTGTAGTCTATCTGTATAATGTCACTGCATGAGCACAACTTCATGGAGAAATGAATTGCACTTACTTGCAAACTAATCTTTATTTATTTTACTGGAGGTTATTGGGAAAGTCACCAACACTGTCGTCAGAATCCACCTGCTACACACCATCAGCACTGCAAACACATGTCATGATGCAACAAAAACTAGATCACTCCTGCCATAATCTACAACACTACACACACACAGTGCTATCTTGTTTTTGTTTTTTTCTTTCTTTTTTTATAAAGTAAATTCATTTATTTAAGTCATACAATATATACTGTATGCATGGGAATGCATGAAGTGATAGAATGCAATGTATGTTAGTTTGAATAAAAGCATAACCTTCGTGCAAATGTATTTCAGGCATTTAACTAAAATAGAATAAATAGACTTTAGGGCAATGGAACCAGAAGTGCTGAAATGTTCGGTCCCACTTTATATTAGGTGGCCTTAACTACTACGTACTTACATTTAAATAAATCATTTGGTATGATATTTGTATTGGGTTCATACCTGTTTTTACATTGTATTTGTATTTTTAAAAAATACCTATATGTAATAACACCTTAAATTAACTACATTTAGACCCATCTCTTACACCTTAAACCACCAGACCTGTTTCTAACTTACTTGTATCCCACCTCAATAAGATCAAAGGTGTTAGAAAGTACAATGCACCTATTTTTTGATTCAAGTACTTATAATAGTTAAGGCCGCCTAATATAAAGTGTGAGAAGTGCTTGTTTCTGGGCTTCGGCCTACGAAAATACATCATCTCTGTAGCACATTACAAGCGACATGACTTTTACAAGGCAGTTTTAATGTATAACGAAGCTTCCTTTAACATTTTGGACTTGTTCTGTGTAGTCTAGCAATCTAGCTGCAACCTAACATTCTCTGTTTCTGAACCAAACCCGCTTGATTTTTGACACATGCCACAATGGCGCTGAAATCTCCCAGATTTTCAGAGACGGCTCATGTGCGCTCGGCGAAAAAACCATGGATCCTTTCCAGACAACATCCAATATCGTTTAGTGTTTTCAGCAAGTGTGATGGAAGCTCGTCTTTCAGTGCAAAACAACAGCTGAGTTCCCTAAAAACGCAAGCTCCACACATTTGTACACAGCTGGTTGGCCCTGATTTCAGACCCAGATAAAGAGCTCTTTCTTGGGGAGAGGCGAGGGCTGGTGGGGGAGGGAGCACAATCGCGGTTTTTGCCTTTCACTGACGCTCTGACTCTTGGCCACATGAATACCCGTGGAGGCTGGACGCCCACGCAGCTGGGTCGAATCTGTAGAGCGGGACAATGGGCTGGAGAGGGCACCTCCAAGCCAAAGAAGAGTGCATCTTTGTTGGTCACAGGTGGGCCATTGTGCACACTGGTTCATTATGCATGCATCACAACAACTGAAGTCATCAGCTTCCTGTCCGGACCCTGACAAATGAAGAAAACGCAGACAGCCGTCTGTGAGCACTGCAGAGCCAAGGGTGCGAGGTTAAGCCACTAAATTCACATGCATGTGCTCAGGGATGACAATGAGATGTTGCTTGTGCTGAAGGTGGACGTCCCAAGAGCGAAGCTCGTGGTCATTAACAACAGCAAACTCATCTCTGCGTTTACAACAGTAAAATCAACTTACACGGTAGCAAAGTTCTGTATAGTATATGCATAGTGAAATATTGACCCCTACAGACCCCCAGAACTGTGTGTTAAGGTCAGTAGGTCCATTAAAACTGGTGTATGCTTCATTAATAAGGTGTGCACTGAACTTGTTCCTCCAAACCAAATCAATACCCCCGTTTATCATTATAAACATAAAGTTATACTGTAGACTTTTTATGTCATAGTTTTTACTTTTCAATGTCATAACAACTTTTTAAATCAGCATTCCGACTTTTTATATCATAATTGTGACATAAGAGATATGACTTAGGTCATAATTTTGACATTTGATCTTGTAATTATGAACTGAATCATAATTTTGACTTTTGAGTCATAATTATGAATTAAGTAGTCATTTATTTGATGTTTTATCTAATAATTGTGACTTAATTATCTCATAAGTATGACTTAAGTCAGTTATAATTTCTCTCTCATAGTTTTGACTGTTTCTCTTGTAACTATGACCTTTCAAGTCATAATTTTAACATTTTAAGTCATAATTAGACTTTTTATCTTGTAATTTGTGGCTCATGTCAGTCATAATTTCAATGTCATATCAATGTCAAGTCATATTTTTTATCTCATAATTATGACTTAAAGGGATAGTTCACCCAAAAATGAAAATTTGATGTTTATTTGCTTACCCCCAGGGCATCCAAGATGTAGGTGACTTTCCTCAGCAGAACTCAAACGAAGGTCACAACCGATCACTCCAAAGCGCGAGCCCAAGACGGTTTGGACAGGTTGTCTATCAGAGGTAAAAAATGATACAAATACTGTTCAGTTTCCTACAAAAAACGTTCGTTTCATGTCTTAAGACATCAATGTATCATCACGAGCCACAGGGTGTAATTTGGATTTGTCTGTGCATGTTTGGTGCCCATCCACTTCCATTAAATGCCTACCAGACTGCCACGTTTGAGTTCTGCTGAGGAAACAAAGTCACCTACATCTTGGATGCCCTGGGGGTAAGCAAATAAACATCAAATTGTCCTTTTTGGGTGAACTATCCCTTTAAGTCTGTCATAATTTCTACTTTTTAAGGCATTTCTTATTTTCTTACATGGTAAAAATGAGCTCCCATAATTATACATTCTGGAAGAACGTTCTTTGTTAATTAAATAATTTAATGCCTGAAAAAAGATACATATTTTTGTCATTTAAATAATAATAATAACATGAGGGTGTGAAGGGTGCGTTGCATTATAGGGAAGACGAATTCCTTTAACAAAAGATACACAAAGTGTTTTTGGCCAACTTAGTCATACTGAGCATATATTATTCACTTTTTTGTCACAAATTATATGAAGTTAAACATGAAGAGATGAAGGCCTGCAGTGATTTACAGTGGGACATGACCTGTAAGTGACAATACTGTCAACGTTCTGACCCGTGTATGAAGGGACTCCAGGCCTGTCATCATTCATCTGGTCACTCCCGTTCACTTCACATTACAGTACAATACAGTGCAATCCATTACAGTACATGTGTGAAGATCGACTGAGGAAGTACTTCACAAGATACAGGCTCTGTCTTACTACTGACTAAATATTTACGTCCTTAATCCACCGAACAAGAACGCAGAGTTCCCAAAAGCCAAAATAAATGGAGGGCAGTTCTCGGGCTGACGCTGAACTGCAGTTGCTTCATTTCTCTCGTGTGTCTGTTCAGCTCGTTGGCCAGGGCTGAGAAATGCATCTGTCAGAGGAAATGACATCCACATACACTAAGTGGTTGACATTTTGTTGCATAAAAAATGATCTGCCAAAGGGATGAGAAAAATAATATCCGTTTCTAGTGAATTAATAATCGTTCATTCATTTAGAAAACAAGTTGTTTTTTTATGTATTTTTGCATCCTAAGAAACGTTGTGCTATATGAAGTACATTAAAAAAGCAGAGAATAGTGCTGTTTGTTATGGTTACAGTTAATACTGTATAACTGAGTGATCCAGAAAAATACTCAAGGCCACAAGTGCTCATCAAGAGCTGTATTAAATAAAAAACCTGCATGTTTGAAATGCTGAGTCGGCCGTTTTCAGCATATTGGAGGAAATGAAAAAATAAATGAAATGAAATTTTAATAAAAAAATAAATAAATTTCCAACTGAACGCTATTTATCTCCCTCTTCGCTTTGCGGTCTAACATCATTTTTTTGCAGATGATGTGCCAGATCGTGTGCCACACACGTTTATCAATGGCCTCATTCATCAGGTGTGATGCAGGGTCTTGCTGAAGTTGGCTTTCACTCGCTCTATACCTGAAGTACGTATGAGCCTGACTGTTACACTTATATCACAAACACACTCACACACACACTTGGACTGGGCAAAGGGCCATCCCTCGCCAGTCACCTCCAGCCCTTTGGCTCCCGATTAAAGCTGTGAAATCTTTCCTGTCACAGTTTAGATTTCAAAAGAATTCTTCCGTCCAGGTCTAACACCATCTAAACCAGCCCCGGACCACCGGACCTTCTCCGCCGAGCCTATTTGTTTGCTGAGGGCAGCAGGAGGTTTATTTAGGAGGGTGGTGCTGCTGCGTCTAAATTGCTTGTGGAATAAATAGGACCGTGACCGAAATAGCAAAACATTAATTTTAAAAAAAGAACATTAGCTTATTTCTAATTCCACTAGATAAGAGTTGCACTTTCATGCAATGGCTAAAATAATGCATACTGTAAGCATTAGGATGAGTTGATAAAGCGATGCGTTTGATAGCTTGCGGCAACGCTTCAAGGTGGCCCGTGCTGATGTCAGAGTGGTCAGCAGGTTTGTTGACCTTAGTTTGTGTGGCTTCGACAGGAGGAAAATTATTGCTGTTTTGCATAGGAAATCGAGGTAATCGCCTCATGGTCGGGAGCCGAACTGACCAAGCTTCTTACCCCACGGCATTTTTACAGGCTTCAGCCCTGATATAAATACGACTTCTTAAATCTGCAAGTTATGCAAGTGTAAATCTCGTTAGCGCCGAGGTGAACCATGCGACCCTGCAGGTATACGCACAAAGCAGACGTTCTTCCTCGGAGGCTCGCGGTTCTTCTCGGAGGAGCTGGAAGGGAGTGGACGAGGGGACTGTCCATACATCTTCACCTCAAGTCCGGCCAGGGACAGTCACAGCTCATTTACATCAGATACTAATGAGCAACGAGACCCCCCTGGAGCGACAGAGAGCGTGATAAAGAGCTGAGCGAGTGCATGAAAAACTCTTTATACAGTACAGATACTTTCCAATTTAACGAAACATGCAAATGTCTGAATAAAAGTTGCACAATTCATCAATTATGTAACAATTTCTGTTCTAAAACAGCTTTACAAAAGACAACCTGACGTTATATAGCTCTGTTTAGTTCAGTGTCGATTCACTTAAGCTCATCAGTTTTGAAACAAACTCCTTTTTAGTTGTGCAGAAGCTTTAATAAAGTCTTTGCTGGCCTCAAAGTTAAATTTTGATTTAATTAATTTTAAGAAGGGTGTCAATTTTGCAAAGTTGATCAATTATGAAACAAATTTGACTCCAGCTGCAAAGCGGCTCTACTGTAGACAACAGGGCCATTATTTGGCTCAATTCAGTTCAGTGTCGCTTAATCAGCGATGCTGCAAAGTTCATCAACTATGAAACAAATTCAGATTTATCTGAGAGGAAGCTCTACAAAAGACAATGTTGTCATTATGCTGCAAATGTTAGCTTAACATGGATTCATTTCAAGAAGTGTCAGTACTGCAGATTTAATTACGAAACATTTCAATTTTAGATCTTTAATAGGAGTCACAAAATGTCATTATTCAACTCAGTTCAAGAAGAGTGTCCATTTCCAAATGAAACAAATTCAATTTGAGCACTACAAAAGTTTTTGACTCTGAACTCAGAGTGTTTGGACATTTTGCAGAGTACATTATGAAATAAATTGCATTTTATCGGTAAGCAGCTTAACAGAAGACATTGTTTGTGTCATAATTCAGCTCTATTCTGTTCAGTTCAATTCACCTCAACAATAGTGTCAATAATTCATCAATTAAGAAAGAAATCCAATTCCAGCTGTGAAGCAGCTTTATAAAAAGTGTTACAGTTGCAAAGTTAGTGTGCAACACTATAAAGCAGAAGGCAACTGTCACTATTCAGCTTTTTTGTGTTAGTACAGTTAAACTGATAATATTACTGAATAAAACCTTGTCTTATAAGTACATTATTTACCGTGAACGTTCAAATAAGTCCAAATGAGTGCAGCGAAAGCCATGCTATAATGATCAAATAATCCATTCTCAAACATCTCTAACCATCATCCTGTAAATGTGAAATACATCAACAGGCCTTCTGGAGAGAAAAACGTAGGATAAACCAACCTACATTTAGCTGATCTGGTTTAAACTGGACTCCCAGATCAGCTAAACAAATAGAGATTGAATATGTGTGCTGCTGGATCACACAGCAAATGAATTTGATCCGTAAACAAACTGAACATCATTGTAACTTATCATTCTCAATGTAACACCTGGAAACAGATGAGCTAGATTCTACTTAATCTCTGTTCTTAAATTAATGAGACTCATTTGAGGTATGCATCAAAAAAGAAATTAAGGACATGACCTCATTATTTATAAATATATATATATACAGTATATACACAATCAATTTTAAAATATTACTCTTATGAAATGAGTATGGGATGTGAAAAGCTTTATGAAACGACAATAGTGATTCAGTGTGGCCCTGTAAATTACACGTGCCGTTCAAAGAAGGACATGACCCACAGTTCACCACGTGTTGCTCTGTTAGCGACTACCATACTATAACCACATAAAAACCGCCCCATTTACTGCAAAAGCAAACCATAAACACTCGAATGACTTAAAGCATTCCCAAACAAGAAGCCATTGCTGTTTCGTCTTGGTGTCACCCGTAATCTGAAATCACTCATGAGGCAACAACACCTCAAAGTGCTACCAGCGCCATATGACTCAATGGAAGCAAAACACGTCCGGGAACAATGCTTGGGCTGTAGTGAGCGGTCTGGGCCGATTCTATCTGATCCCGGACGCCACTTAACACGCTGTCAGCGGGGAGGCCTGTCTATGCATGAGCAACAAAGTCACAATAATGCATTGGGATAAAACCGGCCAGCGAAGCGACACGCAGAACCCGCTCAGACCGCTCATTAATCTAATCTGAGATCTGCCCCCTACAGTCGCGTGGTCAAGCTCGCAATTTTGTTTCGTATAAAGCGTGTCCAATGTGTGTGTGCGTGCATGTGTGAGTGTTTTTTTCCTGGTGGGCGTTATACGTGCGTGTGTTAGTAGTTATGAAATAGACCTGGCAGCTGGCCCACACAGGACATTTGACCTTGATTTTTTATTTTTTTATTTCTTGAGCTCAGTCTTTTCCCTTAGCAGAGGCTAAAAGGCTCAAAAGGGTGGAAAGCCAAATATTTATTTAAGGCTCCTGGACGCCAGGTTGCATAAATGGTTCCACAGCCTTTTGCATCAAACCTCAACTGTTGAAACCACAAATTCTGTTTTTTTTGCCATAAAACTGCCCCCACCAAGGAGAAAAAAAAGATTTCCATTCGGTTGATTCTTATAAATTTAAATGAAGTGAAAAAAATCTGGTTTACTCCCAAAAGGAAAATACTGTGTTAACTATATTTTGCGATGTGTGGGTGACAGAATATTTATGAGCAACAGACAATGGCTTATCTTCTTATGATGTATGCAAGGTCTGTCGTAGCGTTCATTTTATAAAGGTTCTTAGTCTTGGTTAAAGATTATTGATTATTATAAACTGCGTAGGTATTTGCTCTGAAATGGCAAAGAATGGCTGTTTTTTGTTTTTGTTTTTTTCAATCGGATATCATATGATAGTTGGTAATATTGATATATATATACATATATATATAAAGTTTTAAAAGTTTTTTTTTTTTTTTTGCCAAGCACGGTGTAAAATAGTGTACCAAAGTTGTCATTAAGTAACATTGTGGAGCGAGTTTAATAATTGTATTATTATTGTTGTTATTATTTATTGTATTGAGTATGAGAATTAAAAATGGTTCTTGGGATGGATGTTTCATTTCATTCAGTTTGAATGATTAAAACTAATCAATGATTAAAACTGATTAAAGCCTCAATTTCTTGTTGCATCCTCCATGTGTGAACAAAATTATGTAAAATAAAAAAAAAATGGAAATACATATATTTAAAATACATTTACATATTTATAGAGTTATTATTATTTAATTAGGTTTTTATTTTATTTTATTTTTTCTTTTAGGGTCTGTATTTTTAAATCTCTTGTTTTAGTTTTCAAGTTACTAAATGAAAATGAGAAATGCTACCTTGGCAACCAGCTAATCATAAGGCTGTTTTTATTTATTTATTTACTTATTTATAAATTTTACAAAGTGGTGAGCTTGGTCAAATCTGCCATATCTGACCAAAAGGCCCAAGACAGCAGAATCTTCAGGTGCTTCCTGGAAGAGATGAACATATGTCTGAAGATCTGAGGCTTTAGTTCTGTGATCATTTCCTCTGCAGGGATGACCCGGGGGTGAAAGGTCACGGCAGGGGTCAGGAGCTCTTGTAGCTGTGGGCCGTCTCCTCCTCCTCTTAATGCCAGACTCAGGACAATGGCAGAGGCCAGGTCAACCTGAATGAGCTGTCATGGGCAGCAACACAGAGAGGTCTTGTTTACAGACACCAAACGACTCCAACAAATCCTTTCATCTTCTCTTCGCTCATATCATGATGAAGATGTAAGCACTGCTCTTCTCCAGCACGTCTGATTATAGATCAGAGATCTGCTATCGTTTTAACAAATTTTTATAAAAAACTTCATTTAACTTTATTTTACTGCAAACCAATATCCCACTACATGAACATGCCATGAAAAACCAAACGTCCTGCCTAGTTCTCCACTAAGCAGGGTTTAACTAAGCCCTGCTGAAATCCAGGCAGTGAGAGGATCAAGACTAAACCGAACAGATAAACCAAGATACTGGCCTCGATATCAGCACAGATCAGTCTGAGCGCTGTTTGTTTGTTAGTATAGGAGAAACTCGTTTAAAATAATATGATGTTAGTATTGTTGGATATCAAATATATATATATATATATATATATATATATATATACACTCACAATATTTTCAGAGAAATATGCTGGAAATGTATTTAAATTACATTGTGGAGTGATTTTAATGTGTTAGTAGTAGTAGTATTACTGTTGTTGTTTATGCTATAATAATAATGATAATAATAATAATAATAATAATAATAATATTATTCACAAGTATGTACATATGCTATAAGCTATATATAATAAATCATAACACTGATGTTATTTAGTTTATTGAGTCAGATACATTTGTTTAAATTACTGTTCGCAAAACAAAAAATGTTATATCTTTATTTCAATTGAAATATGATAAATGCAGGTGCTTTATCTGCTCAATTTATTTAAACAGTTTGTTTGCAAAACAAAAATCATTGTTGTTGTTTTGTTATTGTATGGTATTATTATTATTATTATTATCACTCATGAGTATACAAATATTATAAACAGGTTTTTTTATGTGGTAGTCAGATCAATTTGTTTAAATGATTGTTCGTACAACATATAATTTTTATTTTTATTTTTATAAATATAGATTATTATTATTATTACTCAAAAGTATGAAAATATGATTAGCACAGATGATTTATTTAGTCAAATCAATTTGTTTAAATTCTTGATTAAAAACACTCCAATTATTGGTTTACAAAAATATTTATGAAACAATTAAATAAATCTGTTATTTTAATATGAGTGAGATATTTTTTTTTTCTTTAGATTTTCTGTTTGCATTTTAAAGTTTTTCAGCTTTTCAGCTTGTTTTCAGATAAAATAACAAGGTTTTTGTTTTGTTGTATTTCAGTGAATCTTTATTTTATTTCAAGCAACAAAAGTGTGTTTGTTTATTTATGACCACATAAAAAGCCTGCCTGTGAAACAGACCTGTGAATGTGTTTGAGTGATGACGCAAGCAAATCATTTGAACTGATTGAGAGAAACATGAAAACTTGTAGATGAATGAATAAATAAAACAACAGCGGAGATGCAGATGCACACACACTGCGTGGATACATGGTGAGAACGAGGTGTTTCAGATATAATTGTCATTTTGGTTTGGAACCACACGAGCGATCCAGCCATTTGAAAAACGCAAATAGTGCAGATAAAGCTGCAGCATTAGGGCTCTGAGCGTAAGGCTTGATCTGCGGCTCACCGAGGCGTTGTGTGCTGCATGCGTCCAGCGCTGACATGTTTAGAGTGAGACCACACGTGTGTGTGTTTGTGCTGGAGCGTGAGCTGATGAAACACCCGGCTACAAGTGTGTCAACACACCCCGTGGAAAACCACAGCGCCCTCGCAGCCCACTCTCAAGCTGTTGCTGTTTTTCTGACCCTGTCGCTCCAAGATTTCACATTAAATCTTGTTTGTCAACAAACTATTTCGGGCCAACTTTCCCTCCAAACATCCAGTCAGATTTATGTCTTCCCTCTATGGAAGCGTTTGTGGGACTTAATTAGCTTATTGAACTATTTCACACCAGTCGCAAATCATTTGTAAACTCTAAATATATTAAAATAGGCACGCAATGAAACACTCGGCAGTAAAGGAGAATTAATTCGTTACAGTGCACGAGGCATTCACAATCAGACCTGGCGATTAAAAGTCCGGGTTCAGCCCACAAATAAATGAAATTTGGTTGGTCGTGACCTTTTGGCCCTCAGAGATGTAATAAAGCTTCTCATGACGACATTTTTCTGTCAGCAGGTTTGTCCATGTGAGCTTGGGGAGCGCTAGATGTGCAGGTGTTGATGTGAAGTCATCCGTCAGTGTGTGGTAATCTCTCAGGTAACGTCTTGATGACCAATCTGTCATCGTTACTCGTCCTTGTTGTTTGTGTTTATGTCAGGAATGGTAAACAAATATTAGTTAATATCAGCGGCACGGTTGTACTGGGAGTTATTTGCTGCAGGACACGCATGGTCATGTTTGAGGTTCTTGCTTCATGCTTTAAAGCTGCTGTGTCACAGCACACCACATTTTTCACAATCTGAAAGCATAGCCTGTGTTCATGTTAGCAATGGAGTATGAATCAAAAGGGTGACCCAGCTGACCCAAACATGAAGTTCTGTTCATCATTTACTCGCCCTTATATTTTTTTATATAAATAGATAGAGTATTTCAATAGTGTTTGTCCAGTAAAAGTCAATGGGGTCCAAAACTAACTCTACTCTAACTGTACAAATTCTGAATAAATAAATAATAAATACATCATTCAAAAAGATCTTAAAGTTTGAATATATCGAATGCTATGCTCATTAAATTTGACTTAAAAACAATACAGTAAAATTGTACAATTGTTGGAATGTTGGAAATGCTGGATTTTTCCTTTTTTTTGTTGTTGATGTTTGTATTTTTTGTGAAAACACAAATATACAATATACACTACCAATTCAAATTTTGGAGCAATAAACCCTTTAAATTAATTTAATTTCATTATTTGTTATATATATATATATATATATAAAAAAATGTTTTTTTTTTTTTTTTTAAGAAATGCACTTTTATTCAGGAAAAATATTTTTTTATAAATAAATGCTGTTTTCTTGAGCTTTCTATTTATCAGATAATCTTGGAATACACAGTTGAGTATCACAGTTTAAAAAAATATTCAAAAATAGAATTTTTTTCTGCATACTCATAACCATTAAGCACCAGTGATAACTGATAATAATTGAGCAGTAAATCAGTATATTAGAATAATTTCTGAAGGATCATGTGACACTGAAGACTGGAGTAATGATGCTGAAAATACAGCTGAGCATGAAAGGAATAAATTATATTTTAAAATGCATTAAACTAGAAAAGAGCTATTTTGATTTGTAATAATATTTCACAATATGACTCTTTTTATGGCATTTTTCATCAAATAAATGCAGCCTTGGGAAGCAGAAGAGACTTCCTTCAAAACAGAGGGAAACAATCCTAATTACAAAGATAGCTTTGTGGTCTCCGATTAACCCTGAAGCACAAGCCTGAGGACGGGCCGAGAGCAGAGGAAACATGGACCATCAACTGTTGAGACCAAATATCAAAGAAATCAATGATGTGCAACACCAATAAGCACTAAATGAGCCTTATCTGTGCTTGAGGTCAGCGCTCCGTCGAGTGGCTCTGAGGAGGCAGGATGACGGATCAGGATTCAGAGGAACGGCTCTGTCAGGGCTTTGATTGATCAGTGAGCTGGGCTTTGTCCGGCCCCCAGCATCCCTCAGCACTTCCTACAATCAAAGCCCAGCCATTCTGCTCTAATTAGCCACTGAGAGAGCCGTCAAGCCGCTTGATTTAAAGCAGGGAGCCAATGCTCTATGCAACTCTCATTCCCTCTTTTTGTCTCTCTGCGTCCATGCATTGTATCCAATCACAGGTAAACGCATTGATGATGACAGTAAATATACACTCTGATTGCAAAAAATGTACCTTGTCTGAAACAGTTGAGCACAAAGCAGACCTTTGAGCTCTGGAGAGGGCGACGAGGAAGACGTTGACCTGTAACAGGCGTGCAGCCGAAGCCATGCCAGGTCTTTACTGCAAACTTTAGCTCTGCGGCGGGAGATGCATGAAGAGCTTGGAGCGCTGTAACCACACGGTCTGGCCCTAAGACTGGAAAATCAATAAGCGGCACTAAAATCTGGGAGCAGAGGAGAGCGCCGAGCGTTCCCATGCCTTCGCTTAGCTGAGGAATAATAGGCAGCCATCCCTGAAACGCACTTGGACGCTTCACCTGCCGTCCTGAGCCAAGGGAGAAAAAAGGATTAGAAAGCAGCCAAAGCATCCAAATAAAGAAAAGGATAAATAGATGAGAGAGATTCAGAGGAGAGAAGCTCTTTGCCCAGCTGAGAGAGGCTATTATCAGCTTCATGTACGGATGATGATGGCTTTAGCACGATGTCCCTGGATTATACCACAAACACCTTGTGGACTTCTACTGGTGGATGACTTGAAGCATACTGGACAGGAGCCAAAATTAACTCATTTAAATATATATATATATATATATATATATATATTCATTTTAATTAATTTAATTAATTGATTTGGCATAATCATTAAACACATTTGCATTCTTCACCTAACCTTGTGTGTTTGTTTGTTCATAGGTTTGTTTTATTGCATTTTTTACTCAGCAAACACACATTAAATTGATCACAACTGATGGTAAAGACAATTAAATGCTAACTCTTTAAAACTCTTCTGAATTTCAACAATACTGGATAGATTAAATAAATAAATGCTTCCTCAAAAAAAAAAAATAATAATTAAATTAAATTAAAAATGAATCTGCAAAAACTGTGTTCAATATTAAACCACCTTGTCATTCTTCATTTGAGTTTGTTTCACATAAAAAAACAGGTTATATAAAGGCTGAGGGTAATATATATA
>JAUMHP010000062.1:1631568-1647748 GCA_032361065.1 Enteromius trimaculatus | reverse complement strand
TATATATATATATATATATTAGTGTTGTCAAATTAACTGTGATTAATTACATTCAAAATAAAAGTTTATGTTTGCATAATATATGTAAGTTTATTGTGTATATTTATTATAGATATATAAATACACACCCGCAGTGTATATTTTTAAAATATTTACATGTATATGCATTTATATATTTATATTATTATATTAAATATAATTATATTAATACATAAACATAGCATTTTTTCTTAAACATATACATGCATGTGTTTGTATTTATATATACATAATAAATATACAAAGCACACACACACAAACATATTATGTAAACAAAAACCTTTATTTTGAATGTGATTAATCATGATTGAAAGTGAGGTTTACTTGCACAGCCTCCGTTACATATACAAACACACACACACACACATATTTTTTGCTTGCATTGAAAGACCAGTGCATTCTCAAAACATTTAATTTTGTGTTCGATGGAAGTAAATGATAAAAGTAAATTCTGAAATAATTCTTGCTTTTATGTTTTATTTTTTGGTGAACCATCCTAACAAACTTTCTGTCCAACAGGCGAGAAAAAAGTTTTATTAATTCGGCTGTGGGCCTTGGCGCGTGTTAATTTTGGACCCTGGTTCTGGATAACACTCAGACTGAGAAGGTGGAAAATTAGTTTCCTCTCACCTGTAGCATTCAATATCAATCACTACTTGATTTGTTTCTTCGCGTTAATGTGATATTTTTTCGCAGCATGCCTCGGCAAGCCTTCGGACGATCCGCATGCTATATTGGTATTAATAAATTAACGCATAACGTTCTATAACATAATGATTTGTGTCAAGCCGGTGGCCGGTTGCCAGCGTGAGGTGAGCAACATACTTTACAGAAACAGCAGCACACTGACGCCAAGCCTATCCGCGCGTTTCCTCACAATCTCCGCACTGTTTTGGACATTTACAAAAATAAACTCTTCAGGAACCCAATATTCATCCAACACGAGCTCTGGCTAACTTCGCGGCCGTGGTTTGCTCACTTTGGCCTGTTATTAAACAGCTGGAGAAGACTAGAGTCTTTCACTTCTCACCTCCCTCTATTACCTTAACCCCTCGAAAAAGGACAATTACACATCATTTAAGACTTAAGCAATTAGAGGCCATTTCTGGAAACAACCCTGTTCGACTTGAAGTCGTCTCCTGGTTTGCAGACCTGAGGGGCAGCGGCTGATGGTTCCTGGTGCTGGTGTCAGTCCAGATTACTGGGGGAGGTCTGCTCAGAGCACACTACTGTGTTTCTGTGGAGTCCAAGTGCGGGGTTAATCAGGGTCAGGCCATGTGTAGCTACAGATTGCCAGAGAGGAGATTAGGGCAAAACAGAATCGAGCAGCGCTCCAATTACGCCTAGATAAACACCGCTGCTGCTGCCACATGCGTGCGCTCGGACTGAGAAAAGAAAAGTAGAAGAAGAAGAAAAAAAAACAGGGTTTGAGAGTTAATGAAAAGCTAATGAAATCAAATATACACTCTTGAAAAAAAATAAAGATTCTTAATTGGCTACATGAAAAACTTTAGCATCCATGTTTCTTCTACAAATTGTGGCCTTAAAAGAGCAGAAAGTCATCTCTAGTAAAAAAGCAATACATGTATTTGTGTCGCACTAAGTCACTGTTGAAGAGGATTGCATTATCTCTGTATAATATGTGTCTTTAGTTGGACTTCAGCACTGCACAGATACAGTGCAATAATATTATTATTAATAATAACAACACATGTCGTACACATAACAGCAGAGATGAACATGCAAACGTGTTGCTGCATTAAAACATAACTTCAAATCTCAAGGTTTTTTTTTTTTTTTTATGCACCTGAAGGATTCAGCTGGCAAAACAAGTTTGGGAATCCCTGATCTAAACCAATAAATCATTATATCAGAAAGATTTTAGTGAATTGTGTGTGATTGTATTGTTTTGCAGAGTCATGGTTGTAAAAGCTGGAGATTACTGTGGGTTTAGAAATGAGAGAAACATTTACTTTACAGCATGAGTAATACATTATGAATCATTTTAGGGATTAAGCGAGGAAATCCTAAGATTTGTGACCAGGCTCACATCTTCAGTGCAACGACACGAAGCAGAGCGCGGCTTGTTTACGGGCCGCAAATCTGAAGTGAGGTCACCGTCAAACCAGCAGAGGATGACCACAGGGTGCTCAGTCTTCACTTACAATACTACGTCTTCAAAGGTGGTCGCCCAAGCTAGCAGAAACGCCCGGCTCTCTGCGTGTCTGTTTGGCAGCCGGAGAGAAGAAGCAGACGAGCCGGGCTCCCAGCAGGCCCCGGGCCCTCAGCTGTAGGTTTGTATGAGTGCTGGAGGGCAATCACTGCAGGCGCCCGCCGTCACACAGAACTACGAGTGCAATCCGTCACCGCAGACCACACCACAAACATAACACACGCTCGCATTATACTGTCGGGGAAACATACTTTTAAAAGTTATGCATTACAAAGTTGCATTACTCTTTGCAAACGACTTGCTTTTTATAAAAAGTAGTGCTGCCAAACGATTAATCGCAATTCGTTGCAAAATCAAAGTTACTATTTACATCATATATCTGTGTGTACTGTATATACTTATATAAATACACACACAATATTTACATGTATATGCATATTATTTATATTATGTAAACACATTAATATATAAACATAACATATTTTTTCTTAAATATATTTTGTATTTATATGCATTATAAATATACACAGTACAGACACACACATACACACACACACACATATATATTACTATGTAAACAACATGTGTTTATTATTAATATATGTTTATACAGTAAGACCATGATTTTGGACACTTAAATAATTAAATGAAAATGTATTTTATTTAAAATATATAAGAAATGCGATTGGTTGAAAAAAAAAGTGCTTTGTTTTTTGTTTTTGATCCACTTATGTATATGTAATTTTATAATTAATTATAGTTTATTTGAGTTATGGTTAAAGTGTGCTGCAGAATGTACTAACACGAATTTATGGTAAACTAAAAATAATAATATATGTGTAATGTAAAATAAATAAATAAACAAATAAGACTCTAAAATATATGTTTATATTTAAAGTAATGTAAAAAAAACTTAATTCTCAAGATAATATAATGTCAATGTTATTTTGCTATAACTTTATTATCATAATTTTGACTGTATTCTCAAAACATTACCCGTTTAAATCTCATATAAGACTTTATTCTGATGATTTTATTCTCATAAATTTAATCTCAAAATGCTACTATCCTCAAACTATTGCAGCTTATTCTGAAAATTTTACAACACATTTTCTTTATTTTTAATTGTGTTTACATAACACTAATAACACATCTGTAGTAATAAAGTTGCTACAGTATTCATAAACTATATTAATTTTAATATCAAATAAGACTACAAAATTATAATCAAATACTTTAGTATGTTAGTCAGCACATCAAAATAAGTGTACTTTAAAGCATGGCAAAATATTATTAAAACATAAAGATTTAAATTACACTTTTAATTTCGCATTATTACACTTTTTAAAACTGTACTTAAGAAACATAGCCGTGATAATGTACTTACTCTCTTTAAGAACGCTTAAGTGCTTTTACTAAATAGCAATATCTCCAAGTAAAACACACCTTTGAAGCAACAAGTGCACATTAAGCACACTTGTTTTTCACATGGATAGTTTCAGGCATTGTTAAGCATCGGCAGCATGACAAAGAGGCTACATTTAGCTTGTGAATCATATTAAGTTCTCCCACCCTGAAACCCTGTTAGATTTACCACCAAACCGGATCATGATTACAGCTTACACGATGGCTCCTGATGGTAGCAGGAAAGGAGATTACGGTCAGCTGGTGGCATTACTCTGTGGCTGAGGACAGTATGTGGTATCATCACAGGAAGAGAGAAGGTGTGGAAGTAGTCAAGAGACGACAATGAGATTCATTTTTAGCTTGGCTGCAAGAAAGCATACCATTAAAAACCCAACAAACAACGTCATTCTGTGAAATTGTGACTTTTCTAGTTATTAATTTTAGTGAATATTAAAATAGCTTTTTGTATAAAACATTTGAAACATGTTATAATTTGCACAAATTGCATTGTTTTTTACATTTTTCAAGCTAAAACAACAAATGAGTGAACTACTCTTCATCGCCTAATAGTATAACGTCACTCTTTTTCATTACATTTTATATATCAGAAATTAGAAAGATTAATGCTGAAAATTCAGATTTGATAACATGAATAAATTACATTTGAACATATATTCACATAAAACACAGTTATTTAAAATTGTAAAAATATTTCAGAATTTTACTGATTTGATTGTATTTTTGATCAAAGAAATGTAGCCCAGTTGACCTAGTGACGTCTTTCAAAAACATTAAAACATTGGTAGAGCACATCTGCACACCAATGCAAACAAAAGGAGCAAAGGGTACAAATTGCAACGAACTGTACAGCACATGCTGGCATTAGCGCATTTCATAGTACTCAAGATATTTTCTACATACATAAAAAGTGAAAATCGCATTCTCGCTCATTTAAATTGTTAATGTGACAACATTTGCACAGCTGCAGTGTAATTAGTCCCTGCTTCTAGTTTGCAACTTTTGCATTACTTTTGAATATGTTATGCGGCACATTGAAGTGTGATGACTCAGGAGCACATATGGCCTGAAGACTGTTTGTATATTTCACCATATGATCAGAAAAACCAAAACAGATGTGAGCGCAGTAGAGCAGGTTGGTCGGTGGAGCCCTTTGACTGCGTTGGGAGAGGAATCGTTTATTTACAGACGATGTTCAATACGAAATTGACAATAAACTCAAACAGGTGAGAAGACTTCAAGAAAGACGAACGCGGTTGAGAAAGTTGCCTTTCCTGGAAGCAGAGCGGGGGGCTTTGTGTGTGTGTGTGTGTGTGCGAGCTCGGCTTAGAGGCATTGTTCTGAACGCCGTCCAACGCAACACATGCCAGCAGCTCCGAGCCAAGAGTTTCGCTCCTAAATCCAACCCCAAATCCTTTCGGGCTTCCCCTCCTCTTTCCGTACGCCTCCATCCCGCTCAATCATCAGTAGGCGTGGCGGTATGCCGGCAACATCACCGTTAGCCCCACATCAGTGGGCTGTGGTTGGTTAATGATAGAGCGGGTTGGTCTGAGACGTGGGCTCCTGAGCTAGGCAGCTGCAGTGGAACCGTCTTGGTTCTTATTACACCAGCTGCTCTACAAAACCCAACCGATCCCAGCCAAGCAGAACCTGGTCTGCCTGTTCCCTCCGCAACAGTGAAAACATATTTACCAAATGTTCGGTGCGCGACTGCTCTGATGACATGCGTGTACGTCATGAAAGCCTCCTAATGAAGAAGAATCGCGTTTTGTATTATCTATTTATTTGCAGCTAATATGGAAATGCACCCCTGGCGTGGTGGAGGAGCAATTAGGAAGTCTTCCAGAATGTCTGTTAGTTTTGGAAAAGCTGGATGGGTAGCGCTGCCCGGAGCTAAATGCTATGAGTGATATATTCTCAATTTTACACTTGCGTATTAACCGAATTATATTAATACGTTAGGTAAGTTTGGCGAACAGAGAGACGGGGTAGTCTGGCGAGAAGAGGGCGCAACAACCTTCTCAAGCCAAAATAGGGACTGTAATATACGGAACAATGTGGAAACAATTACCTCTTGGCAAGGGTGAATTTGGCAACGCTCTGCAGATCTGCAAAAGCAACCTACCAGGCAGTGTGTGTGTGTGTGAGAATGTTACTGCAGTAAAAAAGTATGCAAATAGGCAGATGAAAGAAGAATGTTTAAATAATGAATAATAATAATAATAAATTCACTTTTCCACATCAAAAACTCCAGGGACAATCCACATACTAATAGATAAATTAAAAATGGTTAATAATCATCTGTTTATTTTAATGAAAACATTGAAGCCTGATTGCTAAAATGCGACTTTTTTTTTTCTTGTATGTGACTTAATCTAGTTGTGACTTTATCCCCCGGTTTCACAGACGAGGCTTAAGCCTAATCCTAGACTAAACTGCATGTTTGAGCTGTATCAGATGAAAGTATCTTGCTCTAACATATCTTAAAACCTGTCAGTGTCATTGTTTTGTGTTCTGTGTTGAAATGCACACCTGTAAAAGTTGCCTAAATATCTTAATTGAACTAATGCTTAGTCCTGGCTTAAGCTAAGCCCTGTTTGTGAAACCGGGCCTAGATCTCAATGTCATTTTAGATCTCATGACAGTGACGTCTGCCAAACCTGCAAAAAAAAATACTTGACGTCAACGTAATTATGAGAATAATAATTGTGACTTGTATTTCAGCTATTTTAATAATGACTTTATAACTCATACTTGCTTTTTTCTCATAGTTTCAACTTTATTTCTTGTGACTTTTTATCTTACAATGTAACTTTAGATCTTATAACAGTGATGTCTGCAACAATTGCACCGAACAACTGTGATGCCACTGTAATTATGACATTATCTCATACTTCTCACTTTTTCCCAAAGTTGCCACTTTTTTCTTATAATTATGACTTTACTGTAACCGTGGCTTTCTCCTAAGATTAACTTTATTTCTTTTAATTAAGACTGTTGTAATTGTGACTTTATGTCTCTCAATGTAACTTCCTTTTTTTTTCAACAATTATTTCTTGGAAATTTCCTCCATTCTAATAATGACTTTTCATCTCATATTTGACACTTTTCTTTCACGACTGTAACTTTTCCTTCATTATTCAGACTTCATTAATTAGTTCATTATTACTATCATAACTGTGACTTTATTTCTCATCATTGCAACTGTTTCCAATTATGACTTCACAACAGTGACAACAAACTATGACTATTTCTTGTCATTTTGACATCACAGTTGTGACTTCATATCTCAAACTGATATTTTTTTCCCCATGGCTGTAACTAAAAATTTTTCCATTCTGAATTTGTTGTAATTGTTACTTGACATCTTATTGTTGTTATTTTGCATTTTTATATTTCCTAACTTTTGCTTTATATATTGTAATTGCGCATTTATTGCTAGTTCGTATTTCCAAAATGTGACTAACATCTAACAGTGAGACTTTATATATCATTAAAAAAACATACAATTACAACACTGTCTCATAATTTCTACAATAGTAATTACGACATTATATCTTATTGCTGTTTTTTCCCAATAGTTGCAACTTTCCATTCAGACTTTATCGTACATGTAATTGTTACTTCATATCCTAAAATGAAACCTTTTTTCTTTAATCTTGTAATTGTTATTTTGCATATTTATATCTCTTAATTTCTTGCAATCACAAATTTATTGCAATTGCAACTTGAGATTTCCAAACTGCAACGGTATATCTTACAGTTTCACTTTATGTTTTATAAATGCAACTTTATATCTCACAATTGATTTTCCCTCCCTCCCTTCCTCACATTTTCTCATAGAGCTTGTTTAAATTACCGTTTTTTTTAATTATTATTTTGAGGTGGAATTTGGGCTTGTCCACATGAAATCTTTTTCCTCAGCATGTCAACAGACACCCGGTTTTCACAGTCTTATGGTTTTTTCTTTTAACATTCAATTTAGGAGCCAAATGATAATTTTTCACATTCCCACAGTTGATCCTGTGGATTTTTGTGTTTTGACACACACACACACACATTCATGAAATCTGTGTGCATCCCACTTCACTAACAATTCTCTAGACAGCATTTATTAAGTATGTTTGTCGTTTCTGATACAGGGACCGATCTACATTAAATGAGTACAGCTGCAACCCTAACTCTTTGATTCTACCGTTACTGCACATCTGTGTGAAAGCTACCGGTGTTCATTTACCCGGTCAGATGGATAAAGTTTCTTGACCACGTTTACCTGTCTGACCAACTCTCATGAAAACGTCACAAACAGGTTCTGCAGACGACCGCAAGCTATGGAATTTCAGGTTTCATGATGTCATTGTCTCATGATGAAGCTGATTGGCTTTAACTTGGTAAGCATATACAGTACTATTTTGGACATCTCTCTCTCTCTCTCTCTCTGTCGCTCACACACACTCATCCATATGGATGTGATTTGGATAATCCCGCAGACTCAGTGAGCAGACAGCTGGCCGAGGCAGGAATGATGGGATAGTTTGTGCTACGGGATTGTAAATCTGGAAGAAATGAACATATGCAAAGAACAGCGATCCTGAAGCTTACAGGAGAGGTTTCTCATCTCATTATGTGTTTGGCGTCTTTTGCTCCAGTAATTAAGTGTGTGATGTTTGGTTAAAAGTTAAAAAGATGCAATAGAAGTGCGAGCAACTTGGCATCTCTGAAATGTTGGATTTTGCATGCATGTGAGTGCCAGAACACTCATCTGACACATCTGATCGTCTGTTGCGATCCATATGTTGCGAACTAAATGAGCACCAGCCGCCCTCGTGGTGAAACGGCACTGCGAGAAGATAAACAGTAAAACATCAGAATACATGTGCGAAAGTTCCGAAAATAAACCACAAATTACAGCTGCCCTGGGGAACCTCATAAAAATAAAGTTCACTAATGCATAAAGGTTGCATAAGTATCCCTTTTAGCATTTAGTTGTCTTTCTTTTCCTTTTTAGCTTTTACAAAAAAACAATGTGGCAACTTTACGAGAGGTTGGAAAGCCAGGCACTGTACTTGGTGCTACTTGCAGTCTGCAGCAAAGCATGCTGGGGGATTATTTCAGCTGGTTCAGAATGACAGATGTCACAAACAGTCAGTATATTGGGGTGTTTTATGAAGGATCATGTGACACTGAAAAGTAGAATAATTATACATAATGATATATATATGTGTGTGTGTGCACGGATTATCACAAAACATATTTAGATTAATAAAACTGAGGTTTACAACTCTAATGTATAAGTGAATGAATAAATACATTTACATACATTAATAAAAAAATGTGATTAAAAAATAATAATAATTTACCTTTGGATTTTTATGTATTTTTATTTTGTATTTTAATATGTGATTTGTCTCTTTAGGGAGTACAATATTCCCAAGAGTAGCAGACAATGAATTTCCAAACATGGAATAAATAACTTGGCAAAATGTTGTATTTCAGCACTTCGTGACACACTTGCATCATTTTTAAATCCTTCATTTCACACTCACTTAACTGCCACAAGCGGCCACACATCCAAATGACACAATCTAACGAGTGACGCATTTAGATGTTTACTGCCTATAGTGCAGGAACCAAAATGGCTAGAATTAGTCGTTCTGTGTACAAATTCATGTTATGTTTATATTATGTTTTCACCAATATTTTCTGAAATCATGTGCAGAAGAGACGTTGTTTGGTATGTTGGACCAATGTTTCATCCAGAAATTGTATATATGCAGCACTGCCTCCAAAAAGAGCAGTCCGCTTTGGCTGTAAATGCCAGTGTGTAGGTGGTCCTACAGCAGGCACAGCTTTAAAAAGTAGCAGAGCTTCTATACACTTTGCCGGTCACCCCACCCACATGTTTACCAACATTCAGCAAACGCCTCAGGCGCTTTCATGCTTTCAGAAACTATGCCTCCTTTAAAGCTAAAGCGGTTGTGTGACAGCCAGCAGAGATTTATCACTGTAGTTAGCTCCCTCACGTTTGGTCCTGTAAGTTCAAACAAGTACACTAACACACAATATGAGCTGAAACAGTTGTATGCTTCTGGAAGATCATGCCTTTGGCAGGTATCTCAAACTAAGTGTGGAAAAGGTTAGATTTGCATTTGCTAAATACCAGTTCTTAGAAACCAGCAGTGCTAGGTATGTTTAGGTTGGAAAGGTGGAAATAAGGAACAAGACAGTCTTGCATGACTAAGTGACAGACGGAAACATGGGTGAGTCTCAGAGACAGACACACTGCTGAACTCAATTTACCACGTCATGACTCACTCAACCAGCTGCTTTAAGAGTGCTCCAAAAATCTATCTGTCTATCTATCTCCATGTATTTATCCATCTGTCGATCTATCTATCTATTCATTATCTAACCATCCATCCATTCATTAATTTGTCCATCTATTCTGTTTATCTCTCTGACTTGTCAGTATGTACACAAATGATAGCATTTTCAATAGTTTAGTATTCAATTCAGATCAGTTGTTTTACATCTGATATGACACATCCGTGCTTCTCCACACCGTACTTGACTCTTAGTGACGGAGGGCTTGCTACTGTCACACGAAGGGTGACAGAGATTTGGTAAGTGTCTCAGCACTGATGAAACCTGGGTTTTATCAATTTTTCCTTCAGGAAACCTTAGAAAAGCTGTCAAAACACTGGCTTTAGTTACTGAGTTCTTCCAGGACACCTCCAACTTCTCACTATGTGGTCACCCGTGAGTCACAACCAGAGCCATGAGCTCGGATGTTGCCCACAGACCCTCAGATGACATTTTCAAATAATGTTCTAAAAAGAATTCCCACCAATTTAAAAGCCGAATACGGAGACGGAGATCTGGAGCCACATTTTGGAGCATCGGAACAGCAGCATTAGATGCAATGTGGAGAGGTTTAACATGGCTGATCACAATTTTGGAAATGAGCAAGACTGCCAGCCACACCCACTCTCTGCTCTGGTAATGGGTTCGCATGATTCATTGTGGGAGGACTGGAGGCCAGCCTGGCAAGTTCACCTTCACCACAGTATAACTACATGTGAATCAGAGGGGTTGCCTTAATTTTGCCGCCTCATCATCTCTGTCTTAATCACGCCGTGTTGTGGAACATCTGAGACCGTGAGCGTGTGCGTCCCACCGTCAACACTTCTGTTTCCTTGCTAATTAAACAGTTCTCCTGGTTTGCGTTGAGGGGGAAAAAAGGGAAATTCGACTAAAGCAACGAGGCCGTTTTTCTCCGTTTAAGGTTTTCCCAGAATGTGAAAGACACCTAATTTTGACAATTACAACTCTGAAAAAAAAAGACGAAGTGCAAAAATGTGAATGAAACTGAGCTTATTCAGTAATTTAAACCAGACATCCGTGCATTTGCCGTTTAGGCCCCCAGACCCAGAAAAGCAAGCTTTCTGCAGGATACAGGGGAATAAAGGCCAGTATTAACCTTTCTACCACTGAATATTAATCAGCATTTAATAAAAGGAAAACAACCCACTTGCCACTCCAAATATTATCAGTGTGACATTACCTTTATTTTCATTTTGCGAGACGTTTTGCAAAAAAATTCAAGATAAACACTTACGCCTCAGCATTCAATAGTCCGAAAAGCAGGGGGAGTTAGGCTAGGAAAATAAAATCATGAAATAAAACAAACATGGCACTTGCCGAGGAGACCGTATTGGACGCGGCACTTTCCTCTGGCTCAGTCCGCTTTGAGAGAGATGCATTGTAGGTTTTGGATTGACGAGGGCAACCACGTTTCCATGTTCATGAGCTGGCGCTCGCCAGGAAGACTCCCATTAGAAACGAGTGCGTGTGGTTTCTCGTGAACACGCCTGGGACAGAAACACAAATCCCTCCATTTCTCACTGCAGACAAAAATGTCACTGTAAAATGGGAGCAATATGGTCAGTCATAAACCTAGCAAAAAACAACATTTTATGGATTGCAGAACAAACACACTTTAAATGAGCTCTTAATGTTAAAATAAAAAAATAAATAAATAAAATAAAACACAAGATTAAATTATGAAGCTAAAAATTTCCTCTTTAAAATGAAAACAATAAATGTTAGACATAATAAAAAAACATGATATAAAGCATGTGCGTATGCCACACTTAATGGAGTCCAGGAGTCTGAGACATGAGTGAAAATGGCTTTTTCCAACCAAATACAAATTAGGGCATCAAAAACAGTAAGCAATCATAAAGATCACAATTTAGCCATAAAATAAAATATTATTTGTAATCTTTTCCATTAAGTCTAACTCATATGTCACCAAGTAGTGTTAATAAAATAATAAAATATAATATAATTTCTACATAAAAATAAATGTTACACTCAATGACACTGGAACATCAGTTCAATTATATTTAGACATTTTATTTTCCCAAAATGAAACATTAAAGAAGACATTTTGCGTGCATGTGTAAAGCTTTTGAATGGTGCATCCCATTTGATGCTATTTTGCAGAATAAATAATGTGAGTAGTGTGCTCACACTGAAAATGTAAAAAAGTTACGTAGTAGCAGAGGGCGAGAGGCTATCAGAATTGGTTTATGAATGACAAAATAACCTTATATAATTCATACACTACTACACAGATGAGTGCGTAATGTTTAGGGCGTTACTTTGGATTCAGTTTATGCAGTAAATTTAAGCGGCTATTAAAAACGGGAAATTTCAACTCGTTATGTGCTTTAGTTTTGCGTTTAAAAATCCTTTGGTAAAATCACAGTTTTCTGACTTTCGGATCCCACTACACATGGATAAGTATATGCAAACACAAGACACTCATTCCAACGCCGCCTGGCCCTGCGTGTGAAATATGCTGAGACTGGGAAGAGCGATAGCATCGGTTGGCACCCAGTGAGAAGACCACAGCACTGGCCCTCCATCTGAACACAAAGAAGCAGCAGACCATGAGCAGAGAGGGAGGGACGAACACGAGTGAGACAGACACACACAGAGAGGAAACACCAGGAACATGCTAACACGCTAACTGCTAGTGTTTTCCCCTCAGCAGCCGTAGCCATTAAAGTTCTTCTGATATTTGAGAAGTTCATGTGTTAAAATCCTCATTTAGGATAGTTTGCATCATGCACACTTGCACAGCAGGGTGTTAATACAGTTAATATATTTTATATGTTGCATCCTAATCATTACAAGTGTTTTTAAAGTATATTTAGTTTTCCAGAAATGCTAATCAAGTCAACAGAAGTATGAAATGACATATAAATATCCTAGATCAAAAAACACTCTAAAGTTCATATAATTGCATGTAATATAGATTTTAACTAGAACGCATTTTCATTTATTAGCAAAAATATTGCATTAAGTTCGCATTTAAGTACATTAAAATGTATTTTTTATGTAATCTCTTTGTAAGATCTCTTTCAAAAGCATGCTAAAGTGTACATCTTTTCCATTAAAGCATGCAATACGATCGTTAAATATGAGATTTCGTGCAAAAATAATAGACTTACAGCAACTTCTTAATCATTCAGTGCAATTTAGATTTCCAGAAACCTCCCCCAGTCGTATTTACTCGTTTATCGGTTCATTAAACCTGTTTATTTTCTTGTAGTTGGTTGAGTGTCACGGCCTACAGCGAGTCACATCTTTCCCATCACATGACTCAAGCCGCTAGTCAACACATGCTAACCCTGCCCTGCTGTGTGAGGAGGCCTTGTACACTTCTGTATTATGGAAGGGAAAGGAAATCTAAGCTCGTTAAACCCCATATTAGGTCTGCAGACGTCAGCGGCCCTCTGCTAATATTTACCGTGAACATTAGCTTGAGTGCACAGTCAGAAATGGGTTTATTAAAAAGTGTTAATTCCAAGAAAACAACAACTATTAGCAATAAAGGGGTCCGTGTCGAGGGCTTTGATGTGAGCTGTTTGCGATATGCATGTCTGGGAGCTGGGGGATTCTGGGAAGGTCAGCGAGTTACTTTACATTCGTGTTACAGTGCAGGCCGATGTTTTGGGTTGGAAACAGCATCAGTTCTGTTCGGGAATAGAGTGACATTCATCTGTGTTTATTTGCCCTGTCAGATGATACCGGAGCGCTTGCTAAAAGGTTTTGTTTTGAAAAGCTCAGACTCTGGATTTTTTTTTTTATTAGAAATTCAAACTTAGTTGCATGACAAGTCTAATATGCGGTACAATGCAGCGCCAAGGGCCATGGATTAGGGGCGGTGAGACGTTACACACACACGTATAAATGCTACCCGCACACACGCATGCATACAGTGCTTTTAAACAGGAAGTAAGGATTCGCTCCTGAATAATTATCAGCAATCGCGCATTAATGTGCTGCGCTGATGCAAAAAATGATCTGCTGATGCAGAAAACCCACTTTAAACATTTAAAGTCAAACAAGAATTTTACTGTCTATATATAAGTATTTTTGTCTTAAATTGCAAATATGAAAACTCATTTAAACACTAATAAAAGACTTGCAAATATATAAACAAAAAAAAAAACATAAAAATAAATGTAAAAAAAATCTTTAATTACAAATAAATATTTACATACAAATAAATATTATGTTTTCATATAGTTCATATATTTAATTTATTTTATTTTCATGTTTTCTAGTATTTTAGATCAAAATATTTTTATATCCTCTTTTTAATTTATGTATTTATTTATTTATCCGTCTATCTGCAAACCTTTTTGTGGCACTGGTGGTATGAACAAACAGAAATCATCAATATGTTTTGAAGTGGTCTTAAAAAAGTGGTCACACTTCAAAAAGCAAACTTTTTTTATGGCCAGGATCACTTTAAATATTAGTATTAACTATATGCCCTAGTATATAAAATACATTTAATCCATACAAAGCATAATTCAAATCTATTAAAATCTATTCTCGAGAATTAATTAGTCTTTATTTGTAACATTCATAACAGTAGTGCTATTTCTTAATATTAGGTCTTGCTTTAATGTCACTGTTGATGATGATTTTATGAATAACATCTGTCTTTAAATGCAAGAAATTTAAAGTGAAGTATACTTGCCATCATTCCACGTTAGCACACATGTACTTCAGTATGACTTCAGCACTACTTCTGCACAATTATAATGCATTAAGCACAAAATCAGTTTAGTTTTTGTGTACTTTATTGTTAGTAATTCAGTTAATTGCTGTAACATTTAAATATCTGTAATATTTAAATATACTCCTGAAAGGATGGTTTTGCGAGTACTTTAGCTCTAACACGTGCCGTTTCCAAAGATTTATAAACTTGTTAGGAAGAAGGCTTAAGAAAGTGACATGAGTAAAGGGAAAAGGAGAGGGAGGGATAGAGCTATCCTGGTATTTAGAGTCCTAATCTGAGACTCATAAAGCTAGTGTTACACCACACAATATCTCACAGTAGCATTATTTCTTTTTTCCCATTCTCACTCATGCATTTTTCCCCCTTCTCCCTCTTCCTTCAGTTCGAGTCACACTCGCACGTCCTGATGGAAGAGATTTCAGGAAATCAAGCTGGACAATTTCCTCCGAGTGTAATATTAGAGTCCAGCAGCAGCGAGGAGAGTCCGCAGGGTTGCTGCAATCTCGTGCAAACACCCATATCATTATGCATGTATGTCTATGCGTGCGTTTAAGCCGTCTAAAGTGGCAGTTTCTGTCTCTAGAAGGTTCCTGTCTTGCTGTGCCGCTACAGTTACCCAGGCCTGAACCGGACACGTGCGAGAGTGTGTGTGTGACGCAGCTTCATCCTACATTTTGTCTGACCTCTCCTCATGTTTCACTGGGATTCACACTGCTTCCATCAGTTAACACACGACGCTTCGAACCCAGCTCCTGCCCTCCAAAAAAACATCTTCAATAACACTGACGAGGATGTAAGCATACACGGGCATCTCTGTTTCCTTCTAATTGCTAGAAAAGGTTAAGAAACAAGCTCTTATATTGAGAGCGGACGCCATCGCCGCTCTTCTGAACCTCTGAGGTCCAGTTGCGGTCAGGTTTGGATGTTACCGTCGGAGGACGGTTAGTTATGGTCTGAAAAGTGGATTTTTCGCCAGCGAGTGTTTATCTATGCAGTCATTCCGGCTGCCATCATTTGTCAAGAGCATTTCTTGGCGTTTGTGCACAGTTACCTGTGTGTATGAGGTGGAAAGAGCTGGGGGCAGGAATTAGAGGGAGCTGGGCTGGGCTGGTGGCCCGAGCCATTGGATCTCATCACTCCTTCATTACGCTGGCATGCCCAGGAATCAAACTGACTCTGCAAAAAGAATAGGCTCTTTCATTTCGAGTGGCCTGCAGGGTAGAGAGGGAGGGTCAGAGAGAGACAGACTCGGTAAAAGTAAGAGCCGAAGTGAGAGAAAGACACAACAGAGTGAAAGGAGCCGGGCACTTCTTACTACACAAGGCTGGGTGTCTGTACACGAATGCATATTCGCATTATTAGAGCCCTGTGATTTCAGTGATGCAGAGAATGTGGAAGGAATTGGGAGAAAAAAAAAAAAATAAAATAAAAAAAAAATA
>JAUMHP010000062.1:1605100-1618903 GCA_032361065.1 Enteromius trimaculatus | reverse complement strand
ATGCATTTCTTTCACTTTTTAGAGGTGGAATGGAGATGCGGTGGTTCAAAACAAGTTTGCATTTAATGAGTTACAAAAAAATACAATGTGAAAATGTTTTCTGTTAGTGCAATGGAAGTTGGGAAGGTTGCAAAATTTAATCTATTATGTGTGTGTGTGGACATATTATATAAACCCAATAAAATTATTTTTAAACATAATGTATCGACACTCCCAAGTCTCCCCCTGAATGCTGTGTGAGAGAAAATACAGAGACGTTGGCTGTTTTTAATCAGGAATTCATGGCCAATATTTGCATTATTATAGACAGACAAACTCTGCCAGTCTGACCAGCGCTAATGGACTGAAGCGAGCTGAGCACAGAACTCTGTCTCCCCCTATCGGTCAGCTTCTCCACAACACCCAGCGAATCACCCCGACACCATCCTGACTCGATGAATAGATGCAACAACATTTGCAACTTCTTCAGAACTGTCTAAAAGAAGGAATAAGCGCGAGTGGAAAGCTTTAAGGCTGAGTCACTGACTGAATAACACTTCCTCGAGCCCAGCTGTCCAAAACTAGTCACTAAATAAACGAATTAAACCCAGTGGCTTGAATATTAAGCCCGTTTGATTGTTTACAAAGGACTGAAGTCTTGCGCAGTGTTTTGCACGACCCTAAAAATAAACATTTTCGCGCACTTGCGTTTTTAAAATACACGGATATAGATTAAGGCGCTTCTTGTGAAAACAGTGCTTTCTGAAGCAGATTTGTGAAATGTTAAATTGCGAGTGATAATTATTGAGAGTGAGAGAGAGGGGTGGGCACGAGCAGGCATCGTTTTCCTTGTCGTCACTGCGCGTCGGGTTTAAAAGCCAGTGCGCGCTCAGCTGACAAACCAAAGTTCGTCTCTCTCTTGGAAATACTACACAGGAGCGCGCAGGGAGCGCTTTGCTTTTGCAAACACCAGCAGAACACCCTCAAACGCTTGCCCTCTGAAAGCGAGCGCCGCGTTTCAGTGGATTTGCAGGAACTTAGTTGGAACGTATTTTGGGAAGGCGAAACGCTCAGCCCGCACCGATTCTCTGAGATCGTCCACCTACAGTCTTCGCATGAATCTACTAGATCCCTACCTGAAAATGACAGAGGAGCAAGAGAAGTGTCTGTCTGAAGCCCCAAGTCCGAGCATGTCCGAGGACTCCGCGGGCTCCCCGGGCTCCGGCTCGGGCTCCGACACCGAGAACACCCGCCTCGCGGCTCCGGACGCGACGCTCGGCGAGTTCAAGAAGGACGAAGACGACAAGTTCCCGGTGTGCATCCGAGAGGCGGTGTCTCAGGTGCTGAAAGGCTACGACTGGACGCTGGTGCCCATGCCGGTGAGAGTGAACGGCTCGAGCAAAAACAAGCCTCACGTGAAGAGACCGATGAACGCGTTTATGGTGTGGGCGCAAGCGGCGCGCAGGAAGCTCGCGGATCAGTATCCTCACCTCCACAACGCCGAGCTCAGCAAAACTCTGGGCAAACTTTGGAGGTAAATGTTTTTGTTTTTTTGCGATGCACTCTACACAATAGTAAGAGTATGCATTGTAAGATTCATTGCTGTGCTCATTAGCAGATTTATATTTGCTATATATATATTTTTTTTTTTTTTTTTTTGCAGTAATTCATATGCATAATAGTACATGCAGTTACAGTCTACACAGTATAAACAGTATGCAATGTAAGATATAGTGCTGTGCTCACTGACAAATTTAAATTTGAAGTGGATCCTCAAAGTTGTCCTAAGATGAGCACGGGTGTTGTTTTGGTTTTGAGACAACTTTGATGAATGCTTCTTATGATCCACTTCTATTGTTAGGTACTGACTTTGCAATAATTCATATGCATAATGGTGCATGCAAGTACATGCAGTCTACACCATAGAGTATGCACTGTAAGATTCATTGCTGTGTTCATTGGCAGATTGCTGAATGAGGGTGAAAAGCGTCCCTTCGTGGAGGAGGCTGAGCGCCTCAGGGTTCAGCACAAAAAAGATCACCCCGACTACAAGTATCAGCCACGGCGGAGGAAGTCAGTGAAGAACGGCCAGAGTGAGTCTGAGGACGGCAGCGAGCAGACTCACATCTCCCCGAATGCCATCTTCAAAGCCCTCCAGCAAGCAGACTCGCCCGCGTCCAGCATGGGAGAGGTGCACTCGCCCAGCGAACACTCAGGTGGGTGACATCGAGTAGTGCTGTCAAACGATTAACCACATCCAAAAGGAAAGTTTTCGCTTATATTTGTGACCCTGGACCACAAAACCAGTCATAGGTCTTTATTATCACTTACTGAGATTTATACATCACCTAAAAACTGAATGAATCTGTTTTCCATTGATGTATGTTAGGATCGGACAATATTTGTCTGAAATACAACTATTTGAAAACCTGGAATCTGAGGGTGCAAAAAAAATATATATATATATATATATATATATATATATATATTGAGAAAATCAACTTTAAAGTTGTCCAAATAAGTTTTTAGCAATGCATATTACTAATCAAAAAATAAGTTTTGATATATTTACAGTAGAAAATGTATCTTTAGTTAATAATCCTTTTGTGTATATTTGTGTATATGTATGCACAAACACACACATGCAGTTTATATTTTGAAAATATTTGCATGTATGTATTCATATGTAGATAATATAGAAACAGAGAAAAAAAAAATAGATGTGATTAATTGAGAGTAATCATTTAACAATTAAGTTGATCTCCGTTGTTTTCTCTGGTTCTTGTTGTTGCGTCATCTCTTAACCGCCGCTCTAACTTCTCTCCCCTCCTCCACCGTTTCCAAACAGGCCAGTCCCAAGGGCCGCCCACTCCTCCCACCACTCCGAAAACTGATGTGCAGCCAGGCAAAGTGGATCTGAAGCGAGAGGCCCGTCCGCTTCAGGAAAGCACAGGACGCCCGCTCAACATCGACTTCCGCGACGTTGACATCGGCGAGCTCAGCAGTGACGTCATCGAGACCTTCGATGTCAACGAGTTCGATCAGTACCTGCCGCCGAACGGCCACGCTGCCAACGCGCCCTACGTAGGCAGCTACGCCGCCTGGATGGGGAAGCCTCAAAACGGCAGCCCCCAAAGCGCCCAGCTGAGCGGAGAGCAAGAGCAGCCGAGAACGACGCACATCAAAACTGAGCAGCTCAGCCCCAGCCACTACAATGATCAGGGTTCTCCTCAGCAGGCCAGCTACGGCTCCTTTAACGTCCAGCACCTCCAGCACTACAGCACTTCGTTCCCATCCATCACCCGGGCGCAGTACGACTACTCCGACCACCAGGGCGGCGCCAACTCCTATTACACCCACGCGGGAGGACAGAGCTCGGGCTTGTACTCCACCTTCAGCTACATGAGCTCCAGCCAGAGGCCCATGTACACACCCATCGCTGACTCTGCCGGGGTTCCTTCCATTCCCCAGCCCAACCACAGTCCCCAGCACTGGGACCAGCAGCCGGTCTACACGCAGCTGTCCAGACCCTGAGCAGATGCCGATGGGACTCAATCCGCATCATTCCTCCAGCGGGGGAAAAAAAAAGTGTACTTTCATATTGTACTTAACCCCTAAGCATTCAAATGTTCCTCCTGATTCCCAAATCCCATTCAACAGAGGCCTGCTAAGGGGTTAAAGTGCTCTAATTGTGTAGATCAGCTTAAGGTGTTTATGATTCTGGAAGGGGTAACTAAATGCATTTTGAGATAGTTTGTTAAAAGTGCATTTAAGTTGGTGTTCCATCTTAAGCTTATGTTGAAGAATCATTTTAGTGTATCAAGTACAAAATTAGTGCACTTTAAGTATATTATGGAAATGTGCTTTTTTTCCACCTGGGATCCACTCTCTTTGAATCTCACTCTCACACACTTGAATTGCCCACACACACACACACACACACACACACACGACACAATGTAGGAAAGAAAGCTGGACTTCAAGAAAAGGAATTCAACAAAACGGCTCCCGACGTGCCTTTTAATCGCCTGAAATTGTGATTAGAATATATATATATATATATATAAATATATATTTTTAGCCTTGTTTGCAAGAAAAGAAACATTTTTGAGAAATGATTCCTCTGTGAGGACTTATTGATTATTGATACTTTAATATGTACTGTGTATGTTTTCTTAACGTGTTCTCTCTTTTTTTTTTTTTGTATTTCCGACCTTCTGTGTTTTCTCGTAGAAAAGTCTATTTTTACTAAACCACTCTTGGTAGTCATTCCTTGTTTTCCTCCCACCGTTTCCCATCAGTAACACCCTAGTCCTCGCGCTGTGCATTTTTATGTTTTATAGTTTGACTCTGCGCCCTTTATTTATGTTGCTGTAAAATATCATTCCTATTCAACTGTTTTTTGGGGATCTTTTTTTTTTTTTTTTTTTTTTTACCAGCTCTCATTCACGCTTTTATCCCCGACCAGTGCCTGTCAAATGTTGGAAGCGAATTAGCGGGAATATCTACGTGGCAGCGGCAGCTGAGAATTTACTGAGTGTCTAACAGCATGTGTTGCAGCTCCAGGAAGTGCCCTTTGACCTCTGCTTGTCATTAGCTGCCTGCAGTCCTGCAGGTGTCATCTTACAGCCCCTCCTTTTGTATCCCATCTTAACCCCTTTAATTTATTTATTAGTATTAATTTTATTTCAAAGAAATTATTTGCATTTTATTCTTTAATTCTTTATTACGAAAAAAATGAATTGTTATTTTGCGCCTCTGAATATGGTGACATATAACCCAACGGGCCATTTAGACAGAGGGCTGGTACTTAATATGTTAAAATTCTGTATTCATCATGTTTATTTATCGTCTGTAGATTTTTCTATTTTAAATGTTTATTTGTCCTTTATTTCTAACCAGTTGTGTCATGCACAAAATGCTGTTGCAGTTTCTAAAGTAACTGGAAGAGTAGTCTTTCGTTTGGAAAGTTTTACGATGCTCTAATCTGAAGCTGTAGTTGTTTTTTAAGTAGTTAGTTGTTAGCTTATACATTTCCCTTTCCGATTTAGTGCTTTACTCGACGTCAGCCGTCTCAGAACTGATGTTGGTCTCTTTTTTTTACACAAGACTGAACAAGTTTTTTGTCTTTAAAAAGTTTAACATTTTACTGCCTTTGAAGAAGCTCATCTTTTGTATTATATTTGCAATAAAAGTGAGAATAAAACGTAAAACAGACACCTACGGCTTGTTATTGTCTCATAATCTGCATCTGGTTACACTAAGCGTGAATATGTATGGTTTGTGTTTAGCCTCAGGGGGTGGAATGTCTTCGGTAATGATGAACGTTAGGTTTCTTACGTAAGCGCTGCAGATGAAACAGCAGGAGGGCCCTATAGTCAGCACATTATAACACTTGCATTGTTAGTGTGTGAAAACGGAAAGAAAAACAGCGTTTGCTTTTCTTATGTGTCTGTTCCTCTGAACGGTCAGCAAAGGGAAATGCTGACACGCACGTCATGCCAAAGACATCATGTTCTACTAATTCATTGTCATTTTCAGCTCTGTTTTGCGATTGCATCATCTGTGCTGGTGTGTAATTACAAAACCAGAAACGACAAACCTCTTCTGGCTTTAATGCTGTAGAACGTCAATTCACACACGGCACAGTAGTGATACTGAATGTATCGCCTTTCATCATAAGCTCAATAAAAACAGCATTCCCTTTGTAAAAAAGTATTAATAAACATCTAGTTCATCTGTGAAGGAAACACAGGAACAGCAGCCCACAGCGATCCAGTAGAAGGTCAGAGGTCTATTGGTCCCAGCTGTTTCAATACAGGCCCAGTTTTAAATTATTATGCCCACAAAACTAACATTTACCCAGGATATGAGATCGGACATTTCTGTGTAAAATATGCACAAAATAACTTACTTAACTCTTTCTAGATTGGGAGATGTCCTTGGAAACTATCTCTCCGTCTATCAATCCATCCATCCATCCATCCATAGTCATATATATTCTACACCATTCAAGATTTCAGGGAAATTAATCATTTTATTTAAATTGATCAGGTGACAATAAAGATGTTGTTACAAATGTGTCTATAAAAAAAAAAAAAAAAAAATGATTGGATCACGTTTCCTCAAATTATGAACCAGATTTTTTTATTTTTTATTAATAATAATCAGAAATGTTTCTTTAGCAGCATTAGAAAGATTTCTGAAGGATCGTGTTACAGTGAAGACTGGAGTAATGATGCTGAAAATTACAGGAATAAATTACAACTGAACATATTTTATTTCACAATATTATACTTCTTTACTGTATTTTTTGGTGAATACAATCATCCTCAGTGAGCATAGACAGTCAAAAACATTTAAAAAATATATAAAGCATAACTAAAATACTATTACTATTGAATGGCGTTATATATACTGGTTTATTATATTTTAATGTTTTTTTTGTTTGTTTGTTTATTTGTTTTTCATCATTGCAACACAATTTGTTATTTCCCTTCTTACAATTTCAAATGCATCTTATTTTATCCACAGCTTGGTAGGCTGGTAAAAAAACCTGGATTCTTCACATAAACATGCCAGAAGCTGAGCGCTCACCTCAGAGACCCAGACAGGGGCAGAGGAAATAGTGGAATGACTGAACGCAAGTGACAGAGACTCAAATACAGATAAAGAATGCAAAAGGGATTGAAAGAAAAGAGCAATGACTTCAGCGAGCGTTGCCATCTGCAGAAGCCATTAGGCCGGTCAGTCTCATAACGGCCAAACAGATGAGATGTCTCGGCTTCTGAGAACTATGCAGCTCGGTGATGAAAACCAGCGGCGATCGGCATCATTGTCACCTCTCTCAGTGCTCAAACCAGCTGTTCCCAAATCCCTCACGTGCTAATGGCCCCCTCATTTCAATCAATATGTCGTCTTATTGATTACGGTTATAAAGTTGAGGCTGAGGAATTTGACATAATAAATGTAGCTGTTCCTGTGCTTTTTATTGTGCAATAAAAGCTGTAATATATTCTGGGGGGGGGAAGAGAGTCCGAGAGTCCTTAATGAAACATAAAAACAAAAGTTTGAGGTGTACTTGAGGTTTCTCCAGACCGGATTGTACCGAACACCCTCACGTACCCTCAGGACAGCTGAGCGGAAACAGAGACAGCGATGGAGTGGCCTATTCTGTGGGCAGTTTTCCCAGGAGAAGCCCATTAATATTCCAAAGAGACGGCGTGCAGGGAATCTCTCTCCTCCGAGCCCAATGGGTGGTCCTTTCAAATGCAAAATAAGAACACAAAATAAGGATGAAAAAGAGGAATCTGGCAACTTCCCACTTCACTAACAAAGCAAGCATAAAAAATTTAAAGCATAAAATGAAAAACGGCACACACATGAACAAAGCAGGTGGGCTGCACTACCGAGTCTGAAATTTCTGTGAGAAAACACCGAATTCGAGTAAGGTTTTTACAATAAAGTGATGCGTGATTCACTGGATCACTGCAGAAACACCCACTGAATAACAAAGAAGGGAGAGCCAGGAAACTGTAACACTTTATGCTTTTTGTTTGTTTATTCTCTTGTTTTAATCACTGCCTCAGAAGTCCTTTTATAGTCTCATTTAAATAACTTTGAATCTGATGCTATATGTAACTTGTCGTTTTTTTGGGAAAAGAAATTATATATTTTATATAAATATATTTATTTATTTTTATTAATTGTTATTAAATTACTACTATATACAGTGTGTATATATATATATATATATATATATATATATAATTTTCTTATGTTTATTTTTACTAAATTACTAATATATATATATATACATATATTAGTAGTCAGTAGTAATTTAATAATAAAAAGTAATATAGATATAGTAAAGAACATATTTGATGTTAGTTAATAAGAATACAACTGTTTGTTGTTGAACTATAATATAAACATGCGACTTTTGATTTTAATAACTTAATATTAAATGTTGACATTGACATGAGCTACGAATAAAAATGCTTTAGAAGTACTTTACGTTGTTAACTATTGTTTACAAGTTAATTAGTATTGTAAAGTAATATCTTTCTATCTTTGGAAGAAGGTGGAAGGTGGAGGTGAAGAAGGTGGAGGTGAAGAAGGTGGAAGGGTGAATTTGCACTCGCACATTCGGCCATGGCAAGCATATAAGCAGATTTAGCTTTTTTGCTTATTTATTCAGCCTTACAGTCAGTCCTGCTCGCCCGTAAACTAGAAAATATTCTATTGACAAGAAAAGTAATTATTTTGTGGCCTCGTGTTTGGCTGCCATAAAAAGCCAGTCTACTCTGTTGCATCTGCACCGAACTCATTAAAAACATCAGGAGCAGGAATTTGCTTATTCAAATGTCAGCCCCTGGGGTGAACTTGTTTGCTTACGCTGCTCTAAGAAGAATACAGTACGAAGCGTGGTTAAAAACTGATGATCTCTATCTGCCGTAGAGTCGTGCCGGACTCATCCACATAGGCAGCTTCTCTCCCCTCCCCAGACTTGCTATACCCCTGTCTGTCCTAAAGGATCTCACCCCGTCGCCCCCACATAGCATCACCCCACTGTCATTGTCCCCCAGGAGTCCTACAAAAGGGACCATTTGACCTCCGAACACACCCCCATTTCCTCTCTTTTGAAAGTGTCCTGGCCCACAGAAAGTCTCATTGCGACTCAAAGGAAACTGTACATCAATAAAAGATGGCCAGCCAAAGCTCATAGAAAAAAAGTGAAGAAAAACACTCGCATTTCACCCCAGCTGAAATTGACGGAGTGGGCCACTTGTTTCCTAGCAACAGACGCCTACAGCACGGGAAGCTGCAAGTTCACAGTTCAGTTTGGTGTGGCCGGACTCCCTCGGACCTCTGAGTTGAATAGATGCCCGAGGTCACATCCTACAATTTATTATTGAAACGGCTTTGAATGGCATATATGCTTTGAAATATTTTGAGCACTGTGGACCTGCGTGTAATTTTAAAGGGACAGTTCACCCACAAATGAAAATGTTCAAGCTGTACAAGTTTATTTTGTGGAACTCAAAATCAGACCTTTAGTAGAATGCTCACGCTGCTCTTTTCCACGCAATACAAATGAAGGGTGAACACCCCTGTGACAAAGTAGTGCTTAAAATTAGTATATTTACTAATTAGTATATTTAGTATATTTACTAATTTTTACTAATTTAATAATATTTTTATAAGTATATTTTTTAAAAAATGTATTACTTCTACTAACAGTAAGCAACTAGCAATCATTAGAGTATGTACTACAGTATATACTACAAACTGACTATCAGAAACTTAGCAAGTATATGTCAATTTATTCTACTACCTTAAACCTACCCTAACAGCCTAATCTGAGAGTTAGTAGACATGTAGTTGCTAGTTAATGAGAATTAGTTGACATGTAGTTACCTATAGTTAGTAGAATGTCACAGTGTAACCACTGTAACTAGCATAGTGTTAATAAAATAAAAGGCCACTTAAAGAGAGACACGTTCATGACACACAAAATGCACTTTGTAACAAAGCCAAATTACCTTAAAGTGCAATTTAAATAATTATTTTAGAAATCTAAATCATGCTATTGAAGAAGCACTTTTTTTGACGTGTTGACCAACATACTAAAGCACTTGATTATAGTTTTAGCAGCAGTGTGTTATTTGATATTAAAGAAAGTGCATATGTTTTATGTGTCCTAAATTGCAGTTAATCATTAAAATGCTTTTTAAAATGCATGATACAGATTTTAATAAAAACAATATTTTAAGTGTATTTTAGTTTATCATGCATGCTTGTCATACATTTAACCAAGACTGTTTATGAAACTTTTTATTTCCATGAGTTCTCTAATTAAAAGGGAAAAGACTTTGAATCTTCACAATGCACTAAAATGGTATTACAACTCTCCATGTAAGGCTTTTTTAGATGAATATTTTGTGTAAATGTTCTATATTAAATGAAGTACAACATCTGCTGATGCATATAACCACTAGGCATCACTGAACCTGCATTAGCCTGAGCCCAAATACTCAGGCTATCATAACCAATCATATTGCACCAAATCTGCATATTCAAATTAAATGTGAAAGTTACAACAGATATATTAAGCTATTAAAATCGAGGTTAGTAAATAGATCAAATTTAATTTTTGCCAAGACTGTTCCTTTAAACTGTAGCTGTGAGGAATTGGGTATGGTGCTGCTCACTGCATTCACTTCCACTCCCATTTCCCAAAGTGCCTTATCAAAGGCTCATTATGCAAAGAAATCCCAAAAAGGAAGTGGTTTCAAGGCTAAAGGACACTTCTTTTTATCTGTTTGGCATTTAACTGCCGCAGTTCACAGGAATAATGCAAATGTGTCATCTCAAAATGAAACCAAACAGTGTGTTCGACAAGCATGTGGAGTTTGGTGTGGTGTGTTATTATTTTACCTGAGGCCTGCTTTTCCGACACGTTAATACACACACACTTCCAGAACCCTGTTTCTGCCACCAAATAAACAGGGTTAACAAGGTTTATCTCACAGCTGAGCAGGTAACAAAGGATGGAGACAATGATCAGAGTGAGTAATACTGAGCTCGATAGTTTGTTGTAGAAGAATGCTGAACAGTAACACAGTCTTTATATTTATACATCCAATCGAGCGTTGGAGACACACAGAGATGATGGAGACACGCTAGAACAGGGAGACAGTCACTCACCACACACACCGCGAATCCTGGAACTTTGATGGGACAATAGAATGAAGGAGAACAAGGTAAGTACGGGGTAAGTATTTCTAATACCGAAGAGTCAAGGGTAGAGTCCACTTCGTAGCAACGAGCTCGGACGCTGACTGTGGAGTGGTGTGTGGATATATGGTGTGGCTGATTGCTGTGGTGATGAGATGCAGGTGACAGGTGATTGATCTGTTCCGTGATGGTGAAGGGACCAACAAATCTGGGACTAAGCTTCTTGCAGGGCAGGTGCAGGTGAATATCTCGGGTCGAAAGCCAAAACTTTTGACCCAGTTAATAAGCTGGTGCTTCTGATCTCCGGCAGTCTGCGATAATTTTCTGCCTACGCACTGCCCGTTGTAGATGGTGATGTGCTTCGTCACAGACTCTCTCGCTCTCCCAGAACCAGTAGTCGACCACAGGAACGTCAGAAGGCTTGCCGGGGGGGCTGGCAACCAAGTACGCTTTGGAAGGAAGTGAAACCATTGGCTGCTTGACGGAGAGAGTTCTGAGCGTACTCGGCCCAGCCCAAAAATTGGTTCCAGGAGTCCTGGTGGACGTGGCGGACTACGGAGAAACCGCCCCACCTCTTGGAAATTCCGTTCCATCTGGCTGTTCGCTCGGGGATGGTAGCCAGACGTGAGACTAGCAGTCACACCTAGGAGCTAAAAAAAGGCCTTCCAGACCCACAAGATAAACTGGGCTCCTCGATCCGAGACAATGTCTTCAGGGATACCGTAGAAACAGAACACCTGGTTGAAGAGGATCTCAGCTGGAAGCGGGAACAGTTTTCCAGATGGTAAATGACTTGGACTCCCCTCACGTACCTTCTCACATCCCTTTCCACATCATCTAGCAGGAGTGAGAAAGTTCTGTTGGCCCTCTGGGTGGCCAGTGCCGAGCGAGGTGTGATTTGCGTGGATAAGGGTTATTCTTTCTGATCGGGATCAGCAGACATAGGAGGCACAGGAGTTGGCTCGTAAGCGGGTGTAGGGGTGACCCATTGGATGGGATTAACAAAGTGGTTGGTGGGAATGATGGACTCTGGATCTTCCGATTCCTCCTCCTTAGCATAAATGCAGGAGAGCGCATCGGCGTGCACATTCTTGGAACCCGGACGGTAGGGTAAGTTCTTATGGTCGGTAAGCACAATGAATGGATGGCGGCCCCCTCCAGCCAGTGTTGCCATTCTTCCAGAGCCAGCTTGATGGCTTGAACTGTAACGGTTCAGCTGGTAGTGCCAGTAAGATCCGTTGGATGGCATGTACATTCTTTGTGTGTTTATCTCCGCCGCTATACCTGGACGTTTATTATGAACTTGTGTCTCCACCCGCCTTGTATGTCGCCATGACCACTTATTCATTCCTCCACCCCCTAGCCTAATTTCCATGTGTATATAAGCCCCGTTTGTCTCTGTTATATTCGCTGACCATTGTTTGGATGTATGTGTGTTTGGATATTCCCCGCTGTAAGCATTCCTAGTTTTCTTGTGTTTCCCTGTTCTGGATTTATCGCTCTTGCCTCGCCCCTTTGGATACTGTTCGCCTGTTGCCTCACTACCGCTATGGATTTGGATTATTCTTGTGTCTCAGCCTCTGATGTTCGTGTTTGCCGGTAACCGACTGCTTGTTTCACTCTGTGTTTGTGTATGCTAATAAACAGTTTGCACATGAATCCGCAAGACTCCTCGCCTACTCGTTACATGTACGCAATTCTGACTTTTTTTCTCAAAGATATAAATCAGTTCTGAGAAATGAAGTCTAACTTAATTTTTTAGAATTGACTTAAGTAGAAAAAAAAGTCGGTATTGCAAGAATAATTCAAAAATTTGCTATGAAAAAAGTCGCAATTGCCATGGGTGAAGATTTTCAAAATAACAGGTTGCAATGTTATCGTCTACACAATGAAACCTGAGTTTTGTCTACTCTGTTATCTCCGCCTACTGTAAATGTTTTGAGGCTTCTGATAAGCCAACATGGCTTTACGGTTTCGATTATATCGCCACCTGTTGGTTTGGCATGCTATGCCTTTGCGTTTTCATGTAAACTGAGATTTTTTATTTAATATAAGGAAAAACGTGTAGACATAGCCAAAGTTGGGTTGAAATGACTCCATCTGCGGGGCTCAGCTATAAACCACATGGTCTGAGCGGAGCAGACATGTGGAGGAAGACATCACACGTTTGACATGGATAACATCTCATATCTCAACACAAATAAAGCCCAGCCATCCACCATATCTTCCCATTCAACTCCTCCGGAGCACCGAGCATCTTTACCCGGCTACACACGTATCCCGTTACGGCAGAACGCCTATGATCAGTTCACTAAGTATGATTACATTTAAACGCAGGCTCTCCCAGTGTCGGCTCACATGGTAGAAATAACATCTTTAACCAGGGTAAATACACACAGCACACAGTCTGTAACCAAGCCCGTTTCAGAGGCGGGAAGGAGTTTACATTGAGAGGCCGGTTCAACTGATCTGCACGTCTGAGTTCGGGTTCAGAGTTCAGCGCCTTCATTTGGACAGAAAAAAAAGTGTTTTCTGCACACATCTGCACTTTTGTAAAATACGGCGTGTCTAAATGTGGCGACACAGGCATGATGACCTGAGCTGTCCGGACAGATAAAGGAGCATGAGAGCTTTAGCAGGCTCTCTTGAGGAGACATGGAAAGGTGTGGACACTGAGTATGGGAGGAAGGTTGTTTGGACTAGGGGCTTTTACCATGACGAGTGTGGGTTTTTTATGGTCTTAAGGGGCAGAGGCAAAGCTTCCATCTGATACACATGCCTGAAAATCTCTGACAGCACCTATAACTAAAACAAGAGCCAGTCTGGATACAACTGAAACATAGATTCCACATTAAAGGCATCTTCATTTATTTTATTGTTCTGTATTTTCAGTGATAGAATCTAATATTTAGTTAGTATGAGTCACATTAGACTCAATTTCTCTATACACTAGAGAAAATCTTAGCCGTGTGATTTTATATCATCACAAATTGCCCAGTACTATATTAAGTTTAAATATATATATATATATATATATACTATATCCAACTGATCTATTTACAAACAGTATAATCACATGTTTTG
>JAUMHP010000062.1:1583774-1600222 GCA_032361065.1 Enteromius trimaculatus | reverse complement strand
CAGTTTAGGGGAAAAGAGGAGTTTTCCCATAGCGTCTTATCAGACGCAGTACGAGTGTAATGTCGAAAGGGAACTACCGGCTGCCTCTACATTATCCCTTACTTATCTCATGACGAGCAGGGAATAAGAAAGGGTTACAAAAATCCGTTGTTGACACAAGGTAAAAACACTTACATAGATGTTTTTTTTTTTTTTTTAATATAATTCAAGATTTACTTACTGTATTGTTTGCATTATGGGTAGTGTAGGTCTTCACTAGGAACTTGGCTATTGAATATAAAAGATGGAGTTTTTGAAACTGCACACATTATTTCTTCAAATAATGAATTCTCTATGGATTTCCACGTCCAGAATCTCACTGCTCCCCTGCTTTGCATCATCTTAATAAACTTCCTCCTTCCCATCCTTCTCTTCTCTAGCTGCTTTTCACGCTTTTTCACGCTCAGACCAACGGACTCCCATTTCTGACCTCAGTCTTGCCTTCTTATGTTTGTAATTTCACCTCTTTACAAGCACAACAAGACCAAAACAACATTTGGTCTCCAGATTTACCTCCCTTACGATTTTCTCATCCACAGCCTCTCCAACCCGTGGCTAGCCAACGTCAGAGCGCCTCCTTGATTATCTCGTCCACGCTTGAACACCACTGAAAAAAAAGAGCAACCAAAGAAGTGGTTGAGAAATTGGAGAGAAGACGATTACTCAACCGACAAGTAGTTGCGCATGGAAAGGGATATCCTTTCACAGGTCAGTGCTTTAAAGCTGGCAAAATCTGCTATGTTATTAAATCTCATTTAAGAACAGACACCACAATCAGAAAGCATCTGATAGTAATAAAGCAGCAGTGGAAAAAAGCTGAACGTGTTGGAGACTGAGATAATAAGAACATCTTGTGCTTCAGAAAATTGACCCACTCTGTGTAGAAAAATATTCTAATCAACGACCGTAACTTGATCATTTTGATTGCTCTAATAATGGCAAACATGACAGAATAATATTTAAAGACTCGTTCTCTGATTGATTCAACAGAGTTGTTAATTGTGAAGGCAGCAGAGATTATTAGCATTGTCATATTTCGCTCCTGTGTGAAATGTGCTGAAGTTGGATTTACTTTGGAATAATTCACACTCATTACACAATTATCTTTTTTCCAATGGTCAAAATACACTATCGCATTCAAAATAGATTCATGAATGCTGAATGGAAAATCTTTTAAGGACAAATTGCACATCAAACTCAAATACTTGCAGTAGTAGGAAAAGTATAGAAACACGCAAGAAGTGTTAATAAAGTTGTCAATTAAATTACTGCCTTTTTTGCCAGTTCGATACAAATATGAACTGTCAAACAAACACACACAAAAATTCAACAAACTTAAAATTACAATGTGCATCTGCACATAATGATGCTCAATTTTGGATTCTGTGCCTTGTGATAATGTGGACCAATGAATTTCACAACTGTGTGGGTATTAAAGGATGGGCTCTCATTTGGCATAAATCCTATTTGAATTATATAACTCTTTCCCGTTTGTCTTGACAGATTTTTTCTTCTTCTGTTTCTGTTTAGGATTATGGAGTCCCTCAGGGTTCTATTTTTGCCCCTGTTTTGTTTATGCTCCTTACAGTACTTTTCTTTCTAAACGTGGGGTGTCAATTTAACTTTTACACTGATGCCACTCAATTTTATTTGCACTTAAAGTAAAACGGCAAAAAAAAAAAAGACTTAAGCTCAATATCATCATGCTCAACGAGAGCAAAACTGAGGTTATTGTGTTTGGGTCAATTGTGCATTTGATGATGACCAGGATGATTTAGCCCCCCATGTGTGAACTACATTAAACTAAGATTACTGCCTAAGAGTTTGAGAGGGCAATTTATTTCATCTGTACTTCAAGTTGTAATTGTAATTGTAATTTCTTTATAATGAGTCAATCCAATATTAGTCATCTTCAATGCAGCTGCCAGAATTTTGACTGGCACTTGGAAATTTGATCATATTTCCCCAATATTACATTCTTTGCACTGGCTGCCGATTTGTAAAAGAATTGTTTTCAAAATTTAGATTTTTGTTTAGAACAGATTAGCTCCTAAATATATTTCAGATCTTTTTGAATTTAAATAACTCTAGATCATTAAGGTAATTTTAACAAAGATTGCTGATGGTAGAATAGCCTTCCTTTACCTTTTCTCAAGTGTTTATAACTGTTTTCTGAATGGTGTTTTTTTATGTAAACTCCCTTTATTGTATATTGCTTAGTGTTTTTTTTTTTTATTCTTGTTTGTCTCTTTTTTTTTAGATATTTGTACTTTTGTACAAAAGCTGTGTGTGTGTGTGTGTGTGTGTGTGTGTGTGTGTGCTCACTGATGACATCGCAAAAATGTGCAAATTTCTAACCATTCGCTATAGCACCTATGCTGAGCTGTAATGTCGAATGACAAGCAGTAAGGGAGAAATATAAAGTAAATACATTTCAAACTTCAGGAGTCTTTCAGAAAGACAGCTACTACAATATAATATAAGCGATATGCTGTATACTGTGTAAAAATTCTGGTGCTAATTCTGGTAATAACACATGGTGCACTAATGACATTAACCACTAGGGTAGATGCCTAAAGTACACAAACATGCATACACCAGAACACATGCATATGCATGTGAATCTGTGACACCCCCAAGGATTCTCTCCCTCAAGACGCCTGACGATGTAATTCTCATTTGTCAAAATGATTGACAGGTAAGAGGGAGTTTGGGATGAGTGACAATCTCTCATTTAGCCTGCTTGAGTTTCGCCCCACGTGTACAACCCCCTCCCAACCCTTCTAACAGGACATCGCCTATCTGGGTAGGGGGGTGGATGCCAGTCCCAATTCATCCATCAGTCAGTGAAAGGGGTGTCTGATGGAGAGTTAGGGGGTCCTTTCAGTCCAGTGAGAGAGGGTGAGAAAAAGGTCATCTGCTTCTGACTTACAAAATGAGACATGATCCAAAAGCCTGACATGTGGCTGACAGAAGACCGGGGAAGGATGAATACAACACTGAGCATGAAATATCTTCCTAAATATTTTGAAACGCATGTAAAGGGATATTCTCTTGCATCTGGTTGACCGATAAAACGTTACTTTGAGGAAAGTGTTTCTGATATCTGAAGAAATAATGCAATCCAGACGTTTTTATGGGCCCATGTGCTCAGCCTAGAATTGTCATGCATAAAATTTCCACTGTGCCAAAGATGAAGCATGTTCCCAAATTGTATTTTAAAGAGCCAGTGTGTGTGTGTGTGTGTGTGTGTATGCAAGCAAGGACTAGTTATCCATTTAGATTACAGATGGACTAACTGGTAGGGAGATGATGGACATAGTGAGGACCTGGCAAACAGACTGCTGTGAGACCCAGCAAGACTCTTTCTCTCACTCATGCACATATGCACATACATCTGTTCCACATTAACACATTAAATGCCTCAAAGGTGTTTGAAAACACTGTGGTGATCAATTTCATCTTGAAATAATCTGTGGTTTTGATTGTGCCAAATTCATATTTATAGCGTGTATGCAACACAGAGATTTAATTCAGAAAAGATACTGCGATGACATGATAGAAAGTATCAGAAGGTCGGAAAGTCTCAAGAATCAGATGCATCTCGAATCTAAACTCATACAGTGTGTGAATGTCCTTACAGATTGTTTCACACATCACAGTTTGACAGGTAGTGTTCTCCAAAGAGTCTGTGACACCATTTCTCAAACGACATATTCTAGTGTGAGTTATGAAGGCCACCTAAAGCTGTGTGACATTCAGTGCTTGTGGCCCTTTATGGTTGCTATTGTGTGCATTAAGAACAATGCAACCGGACGACAGCGATCTGTCATGGGGTTAACGTAAAGGACCAGAAAGAGGACCTGAAGATTTCACACCCATCATCAGTAATAAGAAAGATGAGTGGTCATTAATCAAAACCACATCTCCGTCAATCCATCAGTCCATCCGTTCCTCCCTCTTTTGTTGCTCCATCCACAAATAGTTATTGAATTTGACAGAATATTAGGCACAATGCTGTATCACCTCCCACTGATCTCACATTCATCATTGTCAGCTTTGCTAAACGCACATGCTTGTCAATGATGTGATAGTGGAACTCCTACACACAAAGAAGAAAAAAAAAAAAAAAACATTTGGATGAAATGAGTGACAATTTCACATGTCAAAAGAAATTACAAGACAGACCTCTAAGCACCAACAGAGAATTTTCCTGTGTGTGTTTGTGAAACCCCGTTTCACGTGATGAATGAGGAGCTGCCTTGGGAGTTGATCCATCAGAGCCCCAGACAGTCCCGACAGGCCCACATGCTGGGGCCCGCATTCTCACTGACCACCCTCAGAGAGGCGGGCCACAGTATTGACAGGAAATGACCTCAGCAGCAACCCTCTCAATTATGGTCATATCCATTATAATTGGCTTTTATAGCATGGCATCATCACTCCAGACATAACAACAGATGCACTTTCGCCAGATTAGCTACTGTCGTTGAAACAGATGGTGCAAGATGTGTGTACCCTATATCCTTCCTATGCATAAACACAAAATATTAAAACCATTCTTTAAGAGCATGCATGCTATCAGAAGGCATTTTATCACATTATGAAAAAAGTTTTAAAATGTTAAAGCACTTGATGCTCCAATGGCCTTGAGGCTAAAACACACTGATAATCTATTCAAACAATCAGCGAGATGGTCAGAAAACAATTGGAAAACCATTAGCGAGGAAATGAGGTCAATGCCCGACTCTTTTTAATGATGATGGCAATATGATTATGGTATGTGGTTTTGTGTAGCTTAATAGCGAGGCCGGATGACAGTATACTCTGTTCAGTCAAGCATGAGCACTCCCATCTGCTAGTATGTGATTACTGCTGCTGTAACCCTGACACTTCCACATTATCTCATTTTCAAAACAGCCCCCTGAGTCTCTCACACAGGTGTGACTGTTGCAGATTACGTGCTTTGTTTGAATACTGTACTGTAACCGAATGATAGGAAATCTGGCATCAAAAGCCTGTCGCCTCTTCATTTTGCTGTTCCTGTCACTTTCTTCATAACCTCTTGAGCAGTGTCTTTGTTCATAAGTGGGCCTCCTTCAGCACTCCTGCAGGGAACTACCAGGAGTGAATGCTGATCGCTTCCTCCACTCTCCCAGAATTCCATTCCCATCTAATTGAGTTGGGTTCAGAAACCATCACAGGCCGCGCAGGATATGTGTATCTCCAACGCCATCACTTCTTCAAAAATGCCCCTGTGCGGGAGACGTCATGCCAGCCAACAGCCAACTGATCACTTCCATATGCTCTCGTTGTCAGGTTGGACTCAGACGTACCCCTTTCCTTCTGACTTGCGCACATGGATACTTATCCCCCTTTCACCACACGCCAGTGGAAATAAGAGGACTCTGGGAGCTCCCTTTGCACTTTGTATTTGCAGATGAAGGCTGTTTAGGAGAGCCTCAACAGTTAAGGGCTGCCTTGTGGTTGAGGTCATTACGGTGAATGTTTTGTTTCCATTATTGAGATTATCAGGTATGTACAGTGGATATTAACCAAAAGAAACTTTATCTGCCACCTCAACCCCTAGTCTTAATCCAGGATGGTCTTCTAGGCCGTGCTTTCCCACGACAAAACACCAATATTCCCTGTGCAAACAAACAGAGAGGCCTTGGCCTGCTTCTGCTCAAGCTCCCCTTGACGGCAAATAATCACCACCATTCGCCTCACCCTTAATCAAAACACCCCTACAGACTGACAATGGTAGATCCCTGCTTGCTTTGAGGACACCCCACTACTCTGCAGGCTTTGAGAAAAAGGTTAACTGCGGGGGGAGCAGGTCTGAGGATTATCAAAGAAGACTGAGAGAATTCCATGTGTTGGTTTTAGAGAGGGACTGGCGACTTGTCTGTATTAAGAATCCAGGCCGCACCCTCTCTTATGTTTCCAGCATTTTCTGTATTCGGAGATGGTGGACATGGAAACAAAGACGCATAACCCTCAACTTCTGGCCACCAAATCCACCTGTAATTATGAAGATTTGCAGAAGAGAACCCCCCCACCCACTCAACCAGACAGTTCATTCATTTCACAAGTGTATCTGCAAAGCAGCACCTCTTTTGGCCTCTTGACTTTGCTTTTACGCAGCAGACATAAATTTCAGATTATGATTATGAGGAAATCTTGGGAAGCAGCCACCACCTCAGCCTTTCATCTAATCATCTGACCATGTCATGTTTGAATCACTTCAATGGTTAAGTCACATTCTGATCGAGTGAAGCAGGGAAAAGACCCTTTTATTTTGAGCTCTTGCGTCAGCAGTCGCAAAGTACTCTGGCATGATTTGTGAAGCTTCGTCTGGCAACAACCAGAGACGTTGCTGGCTCGCAGACGGCGGAGATTAACTTTAGAGTCTAAAATTATGCTGGAGCACACCCAATGCTACCTTATCAAACCAAAAAGCCTGAAAATAAATATACATACTGTGTGAAGTCGTAAAGTCTACTGCGCTTCAATAAAAAGGACTGACCTGGATTATGCCCTCATAACGAATCATCTCAGCTTTGAAGGAACCTCATATCATGTTGATAGTCTATTCGATGGAGATCTGGCTCAGAGTATCAGAGGTGAAAGCCAGTCACTTGTTACCGTCCTTAATACCAGACCTTCACCACAGTTCAGTGGTCTGGCAATCGCCTCCATATTGAGGAATCAACTCATCTGGACTTACTCTGCATACAGTGATACAACATCTTTGAATCCAGTGGGGGATAAGGTTTCACAGAGCTCATTTGCAAGAGAGGTTCCACTGCCAAGAGAGAAAGTAGTTGAGTTGGATGCTGAAGCCAACAATGATTTTAATAGGAAACATCCGCATATGCCAGCCGTTCACCAACATTACACTAATTGCCCTGTTTTGAAATCATTGTCTTGAGCAACACTGCGATTAGGAAGGTAGAGGAAGAGAGCGCAGGAGCTCGTGCAGAATCACAAACATGAATTCTTAGTAGGGGAGGGCTGCTGTGTTTCAGAAGCACGCAGAATCATGTGGGAAAGAAATAAACTGACTGGAGGGGTGCTGAAAGCAGCAGAGGGGAACGAAGTTAGGGAGAGCTCATGGAGACTTTGTAGATAAACAAAGGCCAAACTTGAGCTTGGGTCCGTTAGTGTACCTTTGTGGCTTTGGATGCTCTGTGTGACCAAGTCTGCACTCCTCCGCCAGGTTCCAAGTCCTCTAAATCAGTCGGCGGTTTGGGATCTCACATCATTACCATTTTGAACAGCCTATAAAAGAATCTGAAATGGACGTCTTGAGAATAATAAAGAGCAAAGGGAAACAAATGCCATCAAGGAAAAAAGCTGTGAAAGAGTCCAACATATAAAAGCCCTTTTACATGAAGATGTGAAAAAGCTGGGTTGGATGGAGACTTGTGAGATTAAGTAGTCAAGGTTAAGACCCCAAAAGCCATCTCAGATGATGTCATCCTCCAGTGTCCTCTCACCTTGGGAAGTTTTTGGACATTCTGGAGTGCCGAAGTCAGATCTGGGCCTCTGTTAGCCACGACTTCAACCAGAGTCTTCACTTCTCCCCAGGTGTGTGGCAGAAGAACTGAGGTTTTTGGGCTCGTCATATGGTTCTTATCCTTCTATTTGCCGTTAGCGTTGGACTGCAGCCCTGACACTTACTCTCTGATCTGCAGTTGATCCCACTCCAAAGGCTGTAGGGGCTTAAGAGCAGAATATGGGCTCTGCCTGGTAATGAGTTTGATAGTGTGGGGGGTCCACTATAACAATCGTTCCTTACCTGCAAGGCCCTCATAATAAAGGTGCAAATGAGGAAAAAATGCAGATCACCATGCACATATTGATGTTGTATGGATGAAGAATGCACATTTTTTTCTCTAGTTACTGTCACCTAATCTTCTCTTAAACCACGTCTGTCCAGACCTACTGAAGGGTATACCAAAGCTCATTAGGAACAACTGAAAACCCCTCCAGCCAATTCAGTTAAACTAAAACAAAATTCACTTCCAGAATTAAAATTTCTGGCTTTCGATAGTCCATTCAGACAATCAATTATAAGTAACTTTGTAACTAAATGCCAACTAATTCTTCTAAAGTCACAACTACATGTCTACTAACTCTCAGAGTAGACCGTTAGGGTTGGTTTAGTGTTAGTAGAATAAGTTGGCATGTACTTGAAAGTTAAACTTGCTAAGTTGCTGATAGTCAGTATGTTGTATGTTGTGGACCTATAAAAGTCTTAGAAGATATTAAGCAGACAGTCTACTAATAATCTAATGACAGCTAGTTGATATGTACAGTAGTTGCAAAGTTCCGTACTGTTATATCTAAAGTGGACTATCAAAATAAATTGTTACCAAATTTCCTGATAACTTACTCACTCCCCATGCCATCAAAGACCTTCCTTTCTTCAGTAGAAAAGAAGTTAAGGTTTTTGAGGAAAAAAATCCATAATTTTTCTTCATTGTGGGCTTTAGTGGTGGCTAATGGCTTCAATTGCAGTTCCATTGCAGCTTCAAACGGCTTTAGATGATCCCAGACGAAGAAGCTTTACCAAGTGAAACGATTGGTGATTTTCTAAGACAAATACAAATGTAAACACAAATGCTCATCTTGCACTAGCTTGATCTCACACATTACTGAATTAAATTAAACATGCTAAGAAAGTCAAACCGACTTCACAAAAGAAAAAGGTAAAACAATGATGTTGAGGATTTTTAAGTTGGAGAAGCAAATCAGTTTGTCACCTTACAGTACCTGTTTTAACCGACATACACAGACGAAGAATTAACCGTGTGATAACCCGATGTGTGTGAATTTGTGCATGCATTGTAGAGCTAATGCAATGCAAGCATTGCTTAAACATTAATTTCTTTGCAACATGAACATCTTGGATGGAATGGGGGTGAATAAATGATCAGGAAATGTATTCTGGAAGTAAACTTCTCCTTTAATCGATCAGATCAAATTGGTTAAAATGAGTCATTGACTCAAAAGAAGATTTTGTTTACAAGTAAAATGCTTAGCTACAGGCTAAACCATGCTAGGTGAAAAGAAAGAAAATGTGAATTACCTCAGATTGTGGTACACCAGCAGCAGATGTCTGAATATCAGAAGGGTAGAGAGTTCTTGGAGCGTTCAGGGTTAAGGGGCAGTTCCCTGAGGCCTGGGGCTGATAAAGCCATCTGACAGCATCTTGGATAAGAGGAGTACATCTGCTTCACATTTCCACCATGTCAGAACCCATACTATCTTCGCTTGGCTTGTTAGCAGCTCATTGGCTCAATCATATCTCTATTGTTGTAATGACATTTAATGGCATGTAACTACATCTGTGCTAATGCTATGACTAGTCATACTGGTGTCATCAATTCTTCTACTGAGACCACCGTTCATTTGAAGGTAATAAAGCAGCATGAATACGATACACTTGAGGTTTACCATCTAAAATACAGCTAATTATGCTAAGGTCTGAACACCCTGCATGCCTTTCAGGATGATTCATCATTCATGAACAACTCTTTCGAGAGAATAATGTTTTGGCTCCCTTCTTGTGCTGAATGTTTTATATTTGAAAAGGCACTTAACAGTAGTGAGTGTATTGACAGACTGACCAATAGCGACACTGTGTTTTGTTATTTTCTCAGCAGCCCCTATATGTAATTGTTAAAATAGACTTGACTGCCCCTTGCTGCTGTTGTGCGTCAGACTGCCTCTGCAACCTCAGTGGTTTTGGATGCTGTTGGCTCAGCCCATATGGAGCCACTTCACACAAGCGCTAGCCTAAGCCAGATCTATGCTCAGAAGACACAGCACCACCCCAGCCACAGACAGTAACTGAGTTGGCGTCCGAGTAATGGTCTGCTGGCTACCGCCACACCGTTGCCAAGAAGTCATTTTAATGCACTACAACTCCGAAAAGAAAGGCAGACCATGTTTTGGGTGCTTTATTAATTATTTCCAAACTCTTGGGAGATTTCCTGTTGTGGTGATAGCAATTGGAGTAACGGAGCACATGGGACGGGCTCTAAGAAACATTAACTATTGCAGCTTCTCAGTTCAGTCAAATTTGTAAATGTGCAAAGTCATATCCTAAAAATAGAACATGATATCATTGTTAGTCTACAGCACTCCCTAATGTGTCATTTATTTCTGCGATGTTGTTCGCCTTAAGAGGAAGTGATTTAAGAGGATTATTAACTGGCATTTTTGCATGCAACACATGAATTTGCAACAAATTTGTACACACACTGATAAGCCCATGCATGCAACCTAGTTCAACTGCATTTTATAAAAAACAAAACATACTTCCTGTTCACCTGAGCTTCTCTGAATAATTACCCTAATCGCAGAACATTATATTTTGAAGGGACAGTTAACACAAAGATGAAAAATCGAAATAAGTTTATGGATCAACACAATCTGCTCTGCTAAGTTAAGAAAGTCAATCATGTTTGAAGCTACATAAAGAGTGCATCAGTTTTGGGTGAACTATCCCTTTAAGTCCCGCCATTTTAGATAATCAATACTTGTCAATAACTTTTTCCATCCATCATGTTTGCAGCTCTAGCATGTAGCAGTGCGGTGAATGGCGAGGCTCTTGGCTGAATCCTGCGTCTTGGCCACTGTCTCTGTTTTTATAGGCTGATTAAGTCATGCTTTTGTTTCCAGGGTCACCAAGACATTTCCCATAATCCCAACACTAGGCTGAGCTAACCAGCTAACGAGCTAACGACGGAAACACTCTGACGCTCGTGCTTGCATGCATCCAGACCGAGCAAAGGTCCGTTGTGCAAGAATCAGGCAAATCCGTCTCTCTCGGGGTGTGTTCTAGCCACTTTGGTGCTTAAGGAAGCATGTGTGTCCGCTCTAGTGGAGAATGTCGTAAAACATGGCTAAAATGGTGTAAGAACAGTGGAAACCATCAGTGTCCCATACCAATAGCTGAACACCAAAGTAAAGTGCTCCACCCCAAAAAAATGGGTTCCACATTTTAGCAAAACATCTAATTTCATGGGTGGGTGGGAAGGTGGTGTGCATGCTCGCAATAGATGCATTAGCTGTCATATTTTCCTCTCTTGAAGAAAACAACTCTATTTGTGTGACGAGGCAAGAGCAAAGTGTACCTTTTCTTCAGGAGTCGCTCCACAAACCACACGGTTGTCATCACTTCCTGGCACTTCACCTAGAGCTCTTCCAAGCCCACTTTCCCAACACGCCTCGTCCAATGCTTGCCGCTGCCCTTGACTGAACAAAAACCATTATGGCCTGGCTTTGGCGGAGAGATTTTAGTGTAGGGAGTCTTGGGAAACGGCAAATCAAATCAGCCTGGCGCTACCGCTCTGCCACTTCCCATACAGTAAGCATACACCCCCTCACCCAACACATACCCAGTCAAAACAGTGAGCTCAATGCTTGGCGTAAGTGCCCGCGGCTACGGGACTCCCTTAGAACTGTCAGGTTTGTCCACTGGGCTCAAGCAGCAGAACTGAAACCCAGAGCATGGCCAGGACCCGGCCCATTCTTTCCATTGCCACCACTCAACGCAGAGGATGTTAAAAACAAGTTGATCGCTGGAGAAAACAAACTGCATAGAGACGCATTGTTCATGGGCCCGCTCTGTCATGAAGGAAAGGTCTGGGAAACAGGAGCTGTCTCCACTGTGGTTCCACATGATGCAAGCGGGCAAGATTCCACAGCATTGATAACATCATTGATTAAGAGCACTAGGAGGACCTGAGGGGAAACAAGCAGTCATTATACTAACTAGGCAGCTTTCCTATTTGTTCAAGCTGATGATGCACTTTCTGTAACAAAACACTTCATTTATCACATCTGCTGTATAAACCAGGTTCAACAAATTGCAGGTCCCTCAAATTTATGTTGACTCGTTATTATTATGCATATAAACACACACACAGACACATATGAGTATATATTTAGAAAATATTTACATGAACGTACATGCATATAATTAAATTCATATAAATTATGTTATATATAAATATATTTTTTATAGAAACATTTTTTCTTAAATTTATGCATGCATGTATTTATAATAAATATACACAGTACACATGCATATTTTATGTACACAAAAACATTTATTTTGTATTTGTTTAAGTCTCAGAAATAAAGGTACAAAAGCTGTCACTGGGGCGGTTCCTTTTTTGAAAAGGTACACTTTTGTACCTATTAGGTACCAGGTAATGGTACATAAAAATTGACCCTTTAGGTACAAACATGTCCCTTACTTTTGGTTTGTACTGCTCAGTGGCTTTAATTATGTTTACTTTTTTTCATTCTCATACTGTACATCAGGCCCGGCTCCAGATGGGAGATGCAGGATGGGTGATATTCCAGGTGGGCCGGGGTAATGAGGGTAGGGGGTATGGTGGATATACTTTTAATTTAAGTCCCCATTTTTCTTTTTTTTAAAGCGAAAGGATGAAAGCCTGTTATAAACATTAGTCTTGCATTTAATATTAATAATAGTATTTATCAATATTTTATTATTGCAATAATATTTGCACATTTTCACTTCCGCTACTTCATAGAGTAAGGGTCTTTATGAAATTAATATTAGCCACAATAGATGGGCAAACTTTGCGATAAATAATTCATATTTTACAGGATTAAAAAACATCTGAGCGCAAAAAACCTGCTTCTTTTCATTTCATAATGTACTGATTATTCTTAGCTTTTTTATTTAACCACTTGCGTGCCTCCCGTGACGTATTCTACATTTCTAATTACTCTGTTACTGACGTTCTGACTCTAAAACGCTAAAGATTAAGCGATAAGTGTCGGGCACATTTCGAGCCCTGGCTCTGTTATGAAAGAGTGCTCACTTTAGCTGACGTCTTCATTCGAAGTTGTAGTTGAAGAGGCAGTATCTATATCACTCTCGGAACAAAGCGGGTGCGGGCGCAATCATCAATCGTCTGTAAAAGGAAGCCAGTGTGTCCTTCACTGGGTGTTATTCACATCACATGTGATTTGATTAGCTACTCTTGTGGTTGACCTTCATGATTTGGCTAGTGCAGGACACTACAGATTGTGCATCAGAAGGGATATAAAAGTGGGTGTGCTAAGCCGACTGATAAAGAAGCGGGTATATGTCGTATACACCTGCACACTACACCAATGAGACTAACAAGACCATGCTCCGACATGCATCAACATATGCTGAGCTCATTGACAAATGTCTTGTAAGATCTTGTAAGATGCTCTCTTTTTTTTTATACAGCACTGTACGCGTGATCGCCAAATCAAAAGGATTTCAATTCTGCACAAATTGGTAGCGGCTCCTCGATACGCCAACATTATATACTGTACATATTTCATATCCTCAACTTTTAATGTTTTTAAAACTTCAACCTATCACGCAGTACACTCATAAGAGTTGAACAATCCCTAAATTTGCTGCCAGCTGTAATTTGCAGGTAAAAGACAAATCACTAGCTTGCTGGTGACAAGTACTTGCTCTTTAATAAAAATAAATGTCAAAAGTTATAGTACATATTTATTTATTTTTTATATGAAAGCATTTGCCGTTATGGGTTTGGGAGTCATAACTTGAATGTATGTTCTTCAGAAGCACTATATTTGGTAGTGTATCAGAGCGATATATATGCTGAGGAATGGGATCAACTACACACCAAAACATTCATATGCAACCGCATAATTCATATAATATACATTACATATAACGTAAGGCAAATTTGTGGTAAGCTGTATCACTTGTAACTTCATTCGCCATAATAAGCTTCTCTTATACATTTTTTTTTTCCCTCTCTTACTCTATTATTACCAAATGATGCCAATTATTCCCCTCCCAAAAATGACAACCAATGTGACCACTACTGCGTAAATCCCTCGCAAATTCTTATGCCACTCCTTTGATTCGGTTTGATCTCCAGTTTTGACATTTTACAAAACCATTGGTTTGCATATGGATTTTCACAGAGGTCTTGTGGAAATTCCCCTTTCTGTCTGTCAGACTGTGTGTACAAATGATTGAGCGGTCGATGGGAAATTCAAATGTAGACGTATGTACGTGTGGGTGGATGGCAGCGCAGATGGATACATTTTTAATATTCCCCTTTTCCATGCAATATCACCCTTGTGGGTACGAAACGCGATGCCAGATTGTCTCACTTTCTCACACTTCAGTTGTCAAACCAGCTATAGTGAAAACAAAAATGGTAGCACTTTACCTAATGACTTTATGTATAATACATTACAATGATGCATTATATCTTCATATATATTTATGTAGCACTGGATTTATAAGTGTTTTAATGTATTAACCGTGGTTAATATGATTTCCGCGACTGTACAATATATTCTAATGCATTATTAATGCATTAAAACTATTTTATAATGCATTGTACATACAGGCTTTAAGCAAAGTTTTACTTTGAAGAAATATGACATCCCTGCAAAGGAGGCTTAATAACATCTCAAGGTATCTTAACCGTATCTCAAGGTCACCTTATCTCATTACAGACAGGTTAATGGGCATTATGCCAATTCACTCTTCTTGTAAACAACAGTACATCTGCAGCTCACTAGGGCAGTTTAAAAAAAAAATCCGCAGATCAGATGCATTTATATTTATATTTCCATCACAGTCTCACTCCAACTCTGTCAACACGCTTTGTCAAAACGTGTTTTGCATCGTTTTTTGACCCAAGGTACCCCTTTTCATTCACTTTTCGACATGAGGGTTCCTCCATTATTTTCAGGTGTTTGGCCTAATGTAATGGTTTGCCTGCTTATATAAATAGTTGGAGCACCGAACCCCACCCCTATCCTAAACCTACACACCTCGAATCAATATAAGCACACACACAGGCAAATGCAGTTACTGTACAGGTATGTATTGCACAAACTAATCATAAACAAGCTGAATGAATACTTTACAAACAAGTCTTCTGAAGCCATACAAAGTCTTTATGAGAAGAAGAGAGTCAAACACAAGGTTTTAATCACTAAAAATGATCCCGCTCCGTTCACACGCTGTCATCTCATTCAGAAAACCGACTCGTGTCCAGTAGCACGGCGCAATCGATCACAAGACATGCAAGAGCCAATGACATTTCACAACCAACGCTGACGTAAGGATTCTTGTAGCAGCATTTTTTGAAATCGCTTACAGACAGGAAGTACACGGAAGACAGTGACCGCATCTATTCCTCTCACAAATCAATCGGTTTGCATCAGAAGACTTGTAATATCAAAGTCTTTCAAATAAATGATGATGGCGGTTGTATCTGCATGCTATATCTTGTGTTTTATAAACAGGCAGCAGGATTTAGAATATTAAATAAAGTGTTACCATTATATTTTATATATTCAGTACTAAAAAAAAGTATTTATTTAATAAACACTCAATGATTCAATGCAATAATACTACACTAACTGAAAATGTTTATAAATTACTGTCTTATTTTTAACAGTTGCCTAATTCAAAATCCAACATGTATCAGCTAGACATAACAGGCAGTGGTGCATCATGTGTGCATGTGAAAGGATTATGATGAAGGATTATATGATGTGGTTGTGATGTGACATTATAGGTCCTGGGCTGTTTTTCAGTTCAGTTCATCCCTTTTGCCAAACCACACTTACCGAGAGCAGGCAGCACAGCATGAGTAAGGGAGATGTGACGCCAGACTGCACGGGTACATAGACGACAACTAAACAACATCATAGAACACATCAGACAGGCAGATAAACTCAAAACCAATTGCAGTGGATTGCAAAACTTGCACTTGCAACGCTGAGGTCATGGGTTCTTCCCGTGTCTGGATAAAATGCGTAGAAATGCTGAATTAAATTAAAACGTGATATAACCAACCTGATCTCATAAAAATGCGTAAAAAATTGCATTTTTTGTGCAACACCGTATTTAAGTACCTTACTGCATATGTGCCACAGTTTCAAAGAGAAACGTCCACTGAGTGGTGCTAAAACACAGGTTCAATATGTGAGCCCTGGCACATTTTTATTATATTGATATAGGTGCATATTGCTGTGTTTTAATAATGTTGCTTCAGTAGGGGTGTGAACCTACACTGGTCTCACGGTTCGGTTCGATTACGGTTATTATGTCATCGATTCAGTTCAATAAAATATCGCGATGCTTCATGATGCACTGACGATACACTTCATACTCAATTTTTAGTTTTACATTCACATGTTACAATTTTTTTAATAAACAAACAGATATATCAACTAAAACTTTATTTTTACCTTCTCAATGAAAACACACTCCTTGAACAAATGTATAAACATGAAATTATTGCTCTCTTCTGACATCAGTTATCAGCTTCAGTTATCAGATTTCTCAAGCCAAGACATTGCTGTTTGACTTTTAG
>JAUMHP010000062.1:1531855-1548585 GCA_032361065.1 Enteromius trimaculatus | reverse complement strand
GCTGCAACTGAACAAGCGCGCGGCAAGCACTTCCGGAAATACGGTGGCCACAATGGAAACCAAAACTTGCGTGTTTGAAACCGATGATCGGAATCGAAAACAAATTTTATAAACGATTCCAATCGTTATTTTTTAACGGTACCAAGTTGGAACCGGTTCTCGATGCCCAACCCTACTAGTAACTAACTCTTAATAAATACTTTTTTAAAGTAACGTGCCCAACACTGGAAATAAATGTCAAACTTTTCTTCAGCAAGGACAAATTAAACAGAGAGTGAAAACATTTATAAGATTTCAGTTTCATATAAATTATGTTCGTTGTCAGCATATTATTATGATTTCTGAAGATCACGTGACACTGAAGACGGGAGTAATGATGCTGAAAAATGCTGCGCTTCACAGAGATAAAATACATTTTACTATATATTCACGTAGAAAACAGCTGCTTTAAATTGAAATCATTGATTTATTTGTATGCATCCTTGGAGAACATAAAGGGTCTTCTTTCAGAAACATAAACAAAATCTTTAAACTTTAGGACAGCTGTATATTATAATATTTCAGATTATAGATCAGAAAGTTGGCTTCTTTTGGATTGATTTTTATTGGCGAAGACAAATATAAAAATAAACTGGCCAAGTTTGGCCTGAAATGAGGGTTGCTCAATATTAAGAGTTCTTTTTATTAAACTGTGAAGCAACATCACATTCGCAAACGTGATGCATCTGATGTATAAACCGGATAATAATCTTTATATGTAATGCAAAGAAAACAAAACAAAAATGTTCGCCCTCACTCACACAGTCTTATATTCACAACCTCACTAACCTCTCAGAATAACCTATTATTGGCAGCAGAATGATCTCTGAACAATCACCTTCACGCCCCACTGGCACATGCTGTTTAAAGCGCTTATTGATAAATTACAGTAATTTTAATAACTATCTTCTGTAAGAATGGACATTATTCCTGGAAACAAATGACTCACCTCATGACTCATAGCAAAAATAGTTATAAGAGGGAAAATCAATGTTTCTTTTCTTTTTTTTTTTTAAACAAAACAGGACAATGAAAAAGACAATGAACGTGATTTGGAAGCCTGGCTGTGTCTCCTGACTTCTGACAGTCAGAGCAAATGGGAGTTAAATAACAAAATCTGATGAATTCTTAACAAAGAACAGAATTCTCCTTTTCAAGACAAAAACAATGTGAAGTAAAACTGGCAGACGTTAGCGAAACCGCTCGTCCAGCTGCAGATCAGTGACAGAAGATGACCGCCTCGCTTCGGAAAAACTCTAGCTAGTAACATTTCAATGACATTAAATCCAGAAGAAACCCCAAATATCATCCTTTAGCACTCTTAAAAAATAAAGGTGCTAAAATAATTACTTTGTTCAGATGAATAATTATTTATTCATCCAACCTCTTAATAGTTAATATTTAGTCTGCTTATATTTCAATTGGTAACAATTTACAGTAAGCTTACATAAGTTAACCAAGTTATTAATTTGATTAATATTCCTCGTATTAGTTTTCAATATTAGACTTTTCAATGCATTAATGCAATGCAACTAACACTAACTAATAATCTTATTGTAAAGTGTTACCATTTAATTTTTTTAGTTACAGTAATTTACAGTACTCAGCAGTAAATAAATAATAAAGTCACCTTTATTCATGCACCGTAGTGCTTTTAACAATACAGTTTGTGTCAAAGCCGCTTTACAGTATCAGATAGGAAATAAAATAAAATAATGAATAAATAAATATTTACATTTTTCACAGTGTTCCTCATATTTTTTTTAGTCCAATTTGGGCTAAGAATTCCTTTGAATCAAATTTCAGTTTTCAATTTTATTTGTAGAAAAACTGAAACACTTTCGTAGCCTTCGTTTCTAAATAAGACCTGGCTTTTGTACAATTAATCAGCTTATTTAATAATCATGGGTTATTATTTGGAGTTTTTTTTTTAAACAGCTGTAAGAATTACCACCGATGTGAGTGTGGAAGAACCGAAGAGCAGTTTACTGAATAGAGCGTAATCCAAGATTTAAAACAAACTTAACTTGAAACAGACTTGGCATGAAACGACTAGACTCACTGACAGCGGGTTAAAACATCAATACAAAACAAAAGACTACAGCACAAATGGGTGTCACATGACAAGAACCAACCAATGGGAAACAAGACACATGACCTGGACAACCAATCAGAACAAGACCAATGACAGGAAAACAAGAGGGCTAGGGTAGCATGACACTAACAGCATGAAGCAATTACACAATAGAAGACATGAACACATAAACCAGAACACAAACCAGGCGTGACAACAGAAAGATTTAGAAAGGTCAAATCACCAGATCCAGATGGACACTCGGTGGAATTTTATCAACAGATATGGCATCATCCTTCCCCCTTGTTCTCTAAATTATGTCCGGATATTTCTTAGAAAAGCAATTTTGAAACCAAATAGAGCTGTCATATCTCTTGGTCCCAAAACAATGGTCTATAGTTAACCGTGTTTAGAGAATCCCTAGCAGATTCTTTCTTGAGAAAAACCCAATGAAGTCTTTGGTATTCAAAGCAAATCATATCACCAGCGTTTGTGAGGGATGAACTATAAGCGAGGGAGTCAAGCAATGGAAAATAAATAAATGTATAAAAATTAAATCAAATTTTAATTTAAAAGCATTGAAATCACATAATAGAGCCCTAAACAGACCATCAGATATCATCTCAATGAAACCTCATCTTCTCAATATAATGCTTGTCTGATGAGATGCAATGCTGATATGACTCTGATGAGGGTGTGTGTTTCATCAGTTTACATTTTCCAGCTTTATTAAAACACTTCTCCACAAACAGACATTCTTACAGTGTTTGGAACATCTTGGGATCGGGGCGTGGAGGACAACAGGGTGTTGGGATATGAGGGTGCGTTTTGGTAAATTCAGTCCTTAACAAAAGAATTCAATCATTTAAGCAAGTTTTTATAAACAAACGATATAATGTGGATCACAGCAACAGCCTAAGCTAGCTATTGCTTTTGTATGTGTCCATGCATTCTTTTATGAAAGCATTCAAAACAAAACAGCTAAGCCATAGATCAAGTCTATAGTCTTGTTTTTGAGAAGCTTACTTGTTTTATAATTTTTATAATGCAATATAATTTAATATTAAATTATATAATTTAACATTATAAAATTGCATATCACAAAATAACTGTCATCCAGTGTTTCTGTAAGGCTAAAAGAGCCAAATTAAATAAAATAATAAAATAAAATAATTACATGTTTTATCATTTTTATAATGCAGTATGCAATTTTTGCAAAACAGTTTTGGAATCCATTTAGCCGATCTCTGGGTCTGGCGCTTTTAGCTGTAGCTTAGCATAGATCATTGAATCTGATTAGACCGTTAGCATTACGCTCAAAAATGACCAAAGAGTTTAGATATTTTGTCTATTTAAAGTTGACTCTTCTATAGTTACATTGTGTACTAAGGCCGATGGAAAATGAAAAGTTGTGATTTTCTAGGCTGATTTAAGCAGAAACTATACTCTCATTCCGGCGTAATAATCAAGGAACTTTGCTGCTGTACCATGGCCCCAGCAGGTGCAATGATATTATGAAGCTAATTTCATATATTATGAAAATAGTCCCTAGCAATTAGTCTAGAAAACTGCAACTTTTTAATTTTCCTTGGTCTTAGTACACCATGTAACTAAAGAAGAGTCTAGAGGAGTTGGAAAATGAGCTTTAAAAAAAAGAAAAGAAAAAAAGTGGTGTGTTCCTTTAAATACAAGCCATGCAATGCATAGGAGAAACCAGCCCAAGAGAGCGCTGAGAGATAGTCCATCCTGATGGCACAGCACCAGACCGGATTGTCTCAAATGCAGGGAAGCGAGCGAGACTCTCAAGCATTGTGTTGGTCTTGCGCTCTGTGATTAAAGGCAGACCCGCTGGCCTCAAATCAAGCCTCCAGCCCAGCAGGCTGTTACTGTAGGAGCCGCAGCCGGACGCACGGACGGACGGACGCCGGCCAACACAGATCGAGCTGGCAGGAGACGGAGATGCCAGCCTGAAGGAGAGTCTGTTAACCGTCCTGAGGAGCTGTAGGCAAGTAACGCTCTGGAGGCCTGCTGAAGATTCAGAAAAGCACTTGGGGAAGAGCGTTGTTAGCAATTGAGGAGGGAAATGCTGCTGTATCACTGTGCACGTTTTGTACAGTATCAGCCAGATAAATGTAAAGTAACTAAAAGTGAGTGCTAAGCTCTTTCTTAAGGACCAAAACCATATTTTTTCATTCAGCTGTCAAATTTGACATTTTCAAAAAAAAAAAAGTATTTTAGTGCAAGACTAGTGCAAAGAAAACATCCAAAAGACACTGTTAAGTGTTTCTTATATAGCATTTTATTTGTATCAATAGATTTCAAAAAGAGTTTTTTCTTGTACTGTACATACTGTACATCTCCACTTCACACACTAAACTTTACATTTTTGTTCCTGACTATATCCTGAAGGTTTTAACAGAGGTTCATACAGTATATAATTAGCTTGATAATATACAATATTTTATGTCAAAATGTTTTATTTTCTGTCTGTTCTAAGTATTACCTAAGATACCCAAAATTCCTTCTGTAAAAACGTTTGACTCTAATACATCAAAGACATTACACAAGTTTTTATCCAGTGTTTAGATTTTTGTTTTAGAAAACTTTATCAACGCGGTTATCAATGTAATCAATCAACCAGGTAAGTAAGGTGATAACTATTAGTTATTTTTCCCTATTCACCTCCAGTGTCTTGCCTTAACTCATCAAGTTACTAAATGCTACTAAAAGTTACTACAACACCATTAGTTAACCATTCCACTGGTTCTGCCTTAGCTGCAAGTCATTGTGTTCATTTCCTCTGCCACAGATGGAAAAGACAACAGCCTTTATGTGCTATCTGTATGACTTACGTCTTCTTGTAGACATCTTCATTGCCTCAGCTCTCGTTCAGGAGCTGCTGATATTTAAGACGACAGGTAAAGAGCATGCAATCACAGAAACAATCACATGCCAAACAGCATCCTAATGAGGAGGAAGTCCTGTATCTGAGGTAATGTTTCCTGGCCAGAAGAACTATCTGCAGAGATTGTGTGCTCATGTGGCTACATTTCCCCAAAATGATATTATTTTGATTCACGTTTGAAAGTCAAAAAGCAAACAGATTAATGTGAATCTAGCAATGTTTTACCATGGTGCTTGTTGTGAAAGTTCAAAAACAAAATGTTGGCTAAATAACATACCGCCTACACTAAACCAACAGTGTTATAAAAAACAAACATGCTATAAAGCATATTTGCTGAAGCAACTGTGCCAATTTATCCTGCTTCTACGTCACATCACAAGTGCAATGCTGTACCGGGTGCACCACCGAGCAAGTTTACTTTGTCAGAAAAGCCAAAGAAATTGAGCTGGTTATGAGATTATTGATTATAGACTTGCAAAATTCCTTGCACAATACCATGCAAATTGCATACAATAGTTGCATCATAGAGCATGATTTTTAAACAAATGCATTTTGATTTTGCATCTCTGAGCAAGTCAAAATGCATTGGTTTAAAAATCATGCACTATCATGCAACTATTTTGTGCAATTTACATAGAATTGCCCAATACAATATTGTGTTGCCTATAATCAATAATCTGCCCTGTTATCATAATGTGCAAAAATTAGTGCTGTCAAATGATTTATCGCAACAAATCAAATCCCAAATAAAAGTATGCATATGTATCCAAAATACGCATATCTGTGTATATTTATTATGTATATATAAATACAAACACATGCATGAATATATTTAAGGAAAATATGTTATGTTTATATACATCTACATATTATTTTAAAAAAGGAATATAAATATATAGTGATTTATGTACTGTATAAATGTAAATGTTTTCTAAATATATACTGTATGTGTGTTTTTAAACCTAATAAATGTACAGTACACAAACATATATACAGTAATGTTAACAAAAACTTTTTGATTACTATTGAAAAAAAAATGTTTTACTGTCTAAATTGTTGGTAACTGAACTGAATGTACAGGTATGTTTTGCAAACATGTAGGTAGAGACATGTTTTCCAATAAGCTGGGGTTGCAAATATCTCCTGTTAGTTTTTGCTTAGACTGGCATCTAACGCTTTCAAATTTCGCCAAAAGACGGTATCTTAGCAGGCAGCATAACTAAGTTTCCGACCTTTTGAAAGAGAGCTTGCATTGGGAGTGCATCTACGGTGCCGCTCCAGGTTTTGGAACAGATCAAGCCTCTCTTGGCGATCCTCTCAGCCTGGTAAAAGACATTTCAAAGATCATGTAATTGGTAAAACGAACCCTATCCCACTGAGCACGTGTGCCAGTGCGCATCCACACGGAGAGGTCTTTGGTGCGGAGCGTTAGCAAGAGTTTATCCCTGATCGGGTTTTAATGTTAGAGGCTTGCATGGAAAGTGGAGGAGGTGGGAGTTAGAAACAGCTCTGTGGGAGTCTTTTGCAATTAGTAACTATTCCACACATCTGGAAACATCTGTCACAGGGGAATTATCTCTTGCTTCTGGGAAAAGACCTTGCAGGCCAACCGCATATGTTTTCCAAATGCACGTGCGCACAGATACACACACACACACACACACACAAACCACATAAATACATAACTGCTAGTCAGCCTGACATAAATTCATATTTAAGTATATTTAGCAAAACATCTTGTCTGAATAGTTTATAAATACACATGAATACAAATGTACTCAACTCTATGTTTTTATATTTATTTGGGAATGCAAAGCCACTAAAAATATTGCAAGTGCCAACTTTCTCTCACTTACATGCACAGCATCGACGAATATCAACTCATTATAAGCCTGTTATTCCCAGAAGTGTGTAAAATGAAGAACAAAAGCCATGATTACTTTTCCTTTCCAGTCCTCTTTTAATCCAATTTTCAAATTATAAAAATCTGGTGCCATGATGTTACGGATATTAGGCAGAGTGGGGCTGAGGCATTCAAGCCTTTTCATTAAAAGTTAATTAAAGTGTTTATTTATTTCCAGTTGGCTACAAAGAAAGGGACTCGAATCGGGAATCAATGAATTTAAAAGCTTAATGATACTACAAATTAAAAGCAGTGTGGCACTCGAAGATCTTGAAAAGAGCGGCGCATATGAGGGGAAGATAAATATGCCGTTGAGCAGCATCTCTGGGGCAACATCAATCCTGCTAACCGACCGATATCCTCTAAACATGTCCAGCATGGGCTCAAACAAGTGTAAAAGTACTCGCTCGCTCCACTACGGAGTAACCTTTAACCTAAATCCTAAAACATGAAATGTTTTGATACACAATCAAGGCCAAAACTGAATGTTGCACACGATTATGCAATCCGATCTAAAACGAGTCAACTCTTTTACATGATCCCACTCTGTCCTTCTTCCAAACCCCAAAGCCAGAGGCTCCACATGAGTGCGGCTCGGTCCTAATGAAAATCTCCCCCCGGAACGCTGTGTGTGTGTGTGTGCGCAGGCTTTACTGGACCAGGATAAGGCCTATTCTCAGTATGCATGTAAATGAGTGGGTCAAATTCCAGGCCCAGGGATTTGTTGGAGACACAAGGGTAAGGTCTGGCCAGGACTAAGTCAATAATTCAACCCTGACCACAAGGTCTTTCTTCCGCCTCCCAACTGCCTGTTTAAGACAGATCTCTCTCTCGTTCTGACCGCCATAATAAACAGACAGGGTGAGAAGTACAAAAACACATACAAACGTGAATTAACACACATGCACAGACTCACATAAACAAACAGCCTTATACGCAAATACCTTTTAAGAGAAGAAAAAAAAAAATGGAATGAATTGTCTCACATTGACTTTCTATGCCAACCCCCAAAACATAAACACATTCCCACATACACACGCCGCAATACCTCATCTCAACTGCTAGAATCAAACAAAAGTGGATGGTGGTCTGCAAAAAAACTTTTCCATCTGAAGTAATGTTTCTGTTGCTAATAATATAACATAATATAATATAAATTAAGTTATATATAATATAGACAGCCCTACTACTGATATGGGACCAGCATTCCAGAGCCCACACTAAAAAATGAAACAAGACACAGCAAAGAAAAGAAAAGAAAACATAAGAAATAACACAAAAACTGAAAACAAAATAAATAATAAACAACACAATGCAAAGCGATAAAAAAACTCATGAAACAAAACTAAAAACATGCATTTAACACAAAACAGAAAGGGAAAAAACTATGACTAACATGCATCTAGGCATTTCTGCCACCGACATGTTTTTTTATGACTTTTTTCTCACAATTCTGACATTTTTTTCTTGCAGTTACGAGTTATAAAGTCCAATTCTGACAGGGAAAAAACTGCTGTGCTCTCAGAATAATGACTTTATAATTTGCTGTTGCGCGTCTCACATTCTGAAAAAAAAAAGTTATAATATTCTTCTAATATTCTGAGAGCACATCAGTTTTTTCCCCTCAAAATCAGACTTCACAATTGTGTGAAAATAAATCTGAATAATGAGTTATAAAGTCCGAATTTTTTATTCAGTGGCGGAAATGGGCTTCCATAGGATTGAGAACCAAATTAAAAGGTTTAGGCCTAAAGTTTAATATAACATTATTCAAATATAAAAATAAAATACCTCTATAAAGCGAAGGTTTCTCGAAGGTGAAAACACACAAGTACCCTCGGAGCTAATGCAAGCGCATAAGCACATATGGCTAGAATCAATGCATGTACACAGATGCACAGTCTTGCAGGTCAGTGTCAAGTGCAATTTCTTTCTTTGTCTAGACTAAATGCATATTTATACATGTGCATGCATGCACGCTCTAACATCAGGCCCAAAGAAAGCAAACTCCTGAAAGCAGAGCCAGCAAGGTGCAAGAACCTTTTCCTGGGGACACCCAAATGAATAACCAAATAAGCAAACAGTAATTCAAGCTAATGTGGACTAAAGCGCAGAGTTCAGACCGTATACCACGAATAAACTCTTCTCAGTTACAGCAGCGAGGAAGGTAGGGAGGTCTAGCAGTTGTTAAGGATGTCTGTTCTCCCCTTGAGCCACCGGATCAATGACGATCCCCCTTCGCTCTGTTTGACTTGGAGCTCGGCTCTGGACTGCAGATGCTGATGAGACCAGGCTTTGAGCTGGACCCAGAAACCTGCAGGAAACCGACAGGCCCTCCTCGCTGCTCAAACCATGTGTATCATGAGCTTGTGTTGTCTTGAACTTACTGAAGTTGACAGTTTTTATTTGTCTTCTTGTCATAAACACAATATACACAAACTCATTTGGATCCTCTGCCAAAAAAGTCAAAAGTAAATTTGTGTAATGCGCTAAAGCAAAACACTGGGTGAAACTGTGACCCCTATACTCTGTGCGCCTATTGTGCTTGTGCAAACCGTGAAACCTCAACTCACACGCAAAGAAGATGCATAATTACTGGGGCTCTGAAATATATGCGAACAGGGACGTTCATACGGACGGAGATTCACCAACAAAGCAACTGAACATTCATTTTCAATGAGGGTTGTGTTTTTCAGTGACAGACACCACTGGCCCGGAGACAAGGTTGAGCTCAACATTATGCAAATGAGGCAGAATAGTGCAGCGACTGGAAAAATGACTGGAATTATGTTTTTTGTCCTATCTCTTAATTTATAATAATATTAATAATACTAAATGCATAAAAACCTTAATCAATAAGTTTTTTTATGCATTGAGCATTTTATTTATTTATTCATTTATGTAATATGTAATAATATGTAGAGAGTGATGTTCTTTTATTTTTATTAATCGTAAGTGCATGTAAACTAGTACTTTTGCTTGTTAACATGGATACTCATCACAACTCTTTACATAGTCTGCATTTAACTGTTTAAATGTAATAAACCACAAAACAGAAAATAAAAAGAATAATATATTTTTAAATTCTATTTGAAGTATATTTCAATTCAGATGCAAGTTTCTTTAATAATAATAATAATAATAATAATAAAAAGCATTTCATTAATTCATTAAAAACACAACAACAACAACAAAATAAATGCATTTAAATAAAGTAAGGTCCAGCTAAATACCTTTCATCAGGACATTTTGCTGTATTTTCTGTGTTTGCTTTAAATGTATATATTGCTTAAATGCAATAAATCACAAAAAAAAGAAACATATGCATTAAAAAGGGCCAAACATATGAATAATTCAGATGCAAGTTTATTTAAAACAAGCAAAAAAAAAAGATATTAATTCATATATTTGTTTATTAATTAAAAACTAATATATTATATAAACTATACTTAATTTCGTATTCATTTATTTTTTTCACATTTAAAGTCGTCTTATATTTGCTAAAATATGTATCTAAATATATTTATGCAAATAAATGTTCTTACAAAATATTTTTTTAATATATAAAATATATTTATATCTCAATCACACTTTTCAGTCAAAAAGTAAAAACTATCAAACTTGAGTTCCATCATGAGCAGGAGATAACACTTCTTAAGACTTGTCACTATAGGTTTAAGATCACAGTAAGGCCACATCTTTCACTCCGTCTCCTAAACGTTCTCCAGAACGCTCTGGACTCGCGCATCTTGAAGTTTCTTTGGCAGGATCTGTGTAATACATCTGAGTTTCTAGTCAGCGTGTGTCTCTTTAAACAGACAGCCAGACGGGGAGAAAAAAAGTGAGAAGTATACGTTAGAAAGAACGAGAACGTAGTGTAGGAGGAAAACGGAGGCCAAAATCCCACTTATAGCAAGACTTGTTATCATCCAACAAACAGTGAGATCTTTCCCTGTCTGCAGGCCTCTTCTCTTTGTTTTGGAGCAAATCTCCTGCCAGGCCACTTTGTTTATTGTCGGCATTCGTGCCCATTTGGACAAAAAAAGGTTAGTCTTTTAAAACACCCAATCCTTTCCAAATCACACTTCACCAGCTATTCATCTCACACTTACAGCTTTCCATCCCATCCCATCTTTCCATTTCCTCTCACATTTCTGCTGTTGTCGTATCTCCAGGACGCCGCTCACGCAAAAGCTGGATTTCAGCATGTCAGATATATGATGCTCCGCAGAAGATCTCTCCGGGCGTCGAGGAGCCCCCGGCGCTCCATCCCGTTGAGATCTGATTAGCCAGGAACAGAGAACGGGAACTTAAACATCTTGCATTAATAATCATAATCGAACGTCCCATCTTGAACGCTTGCAAAAAAAAAAAAAGGATTCATGCCAAACCACTTCTTTCCCTTTCGGTTACATTACCTCTTTATTCACAGTTTCTGTTACTGTAGGTGGCTTTGAGTATTACAGTACATGCTTAATTATTTGGTACAATTTACTTATGTACATACATATGTGGGTGCATTGTAATTACATAATCTGGAGTTACACTGCAAACTTCAGCCTAAAACATTCGACACATTCTGAAAGTTCACTGGCTATTTTGTACTGCATGTGCATTATTTTATTTAAAGGGGATGCCCATTTTTTACAAGTTGATATGATTCTTTAAGCTCTTAATGAAAAGTCTATAACATACATTGGGTAAAATATCTTAATGGTAGTGTGAAAACACCTTCTTTACCCTGTCAAACTCAGATCTGTTTTTAACAAGCCATTCTAGTCCATGTTGCTTTAAATGCTAATTAGCTCTGCTGGCCCCGCCCCAATCTTCTGTGGAGTGATGAGCAGAGTGAACACTTCAGTTGCGAAACTAGCTTTCTTCTATAGATGAAGCTGGATCATGAATGATCAGGAATAAATGACGACTACTATATTCATGAATATATTACGCTATATATATATATATATATATATATATATATATATTAGGGGTGTAATGGTTCACAAAAATCATGGTTCGGTTCGATACGATACAGTAGTGTCACGGTTCAGTATTTTTTAGATTCGGCAAAAATACAATAAAAAAAGAGAATTTCTTTGATTTTTTTTTTTATAAAAAGTAGATTTGAGCAATTTCAAATTGCTTTTTTTTTTCCTGAATCGTTTGGTTCGTATGTGTACCGAACCGAAAGCCTCATACTGAACTGTTCGATACGATTACGCGTATCATTACACCCCTAATATATATATATGCTATATTACATCCAACAACTAAACAACACTTAATCAGAGATGACTGATGACACCTCACTCAGGGCTCAAGTTGTCAATCAACTTTAGTGGGTGGGGCCTGTGCAGAACTATATCATACTGACAGGAATCTTAGAACAGCCTGATTTGAGAAAGGTGATTTAAAAAAAAAATAAAATAAAATAAAAAAAAAACACTGGGTGGATTTTCATCATTATAGAATGGATGCCTGAACAAACTTCCAGCACACATTTTTGTTATCAAATATATACTGCGAGCGCAATGATTATTGTTAGTGGTCCACGCATGTTTATAAATCACACTTATCGTAATTGTTAGAACAGCCAGAACCAAATTATGGGATTAGATACTGGCCAAAAGCATTGCAAAAAAAAAGCAAGTAAAAATGTATTGCACTATTTTTCAAGGGTATAAGCAATTGTAAAAAAAAAAAAAAAAAAAAAATTGCGAAAGAGTTTTTTACTTCTGGAAAAAGACACTGCAGTACAATTTTCTACTCCAATAATTATATACATACATTTATTAGTAGGTTATGTTGCAAACGTCAAACCACAGAGCATTTATTTTGGTAAAATACTTGAAATACTTTGTTGACAACAGACATAGAAAGCATTCTCATTACAAACTCGGTTAGAGCTACAGTACACCATAACCTTTAACCCTATGACCCTATAACTCCTAAACCTAATCATACCTCAAACTCATTAGAAGTAATTGAGAGAATGTTCCAGAACACCATAGACTTGTAGTAGTTACTGAATGTTAGTAAACAGTAGTTAAGGTCACTAATATAAAGTGTGACCTAATCTTTGGTCTGTCCTCCCTGTTTTCTGACTGATGCACTACTTAGTGTACATAGTAATAGTCATATCTCAAAATGAACATGCTGTCCTTTACTCTGCACTAAATTTAGCCTTTTTCCTCTTGTAAAAACGGACAGGCTACAGTAGGAGACTAAAGCGCTCGCTGAAACACACGTCACTGCTGACGAGGTGCGAGGGTGTGCTTCTGTTCCTGCAACACGAGCATCTCGCTCCTGGAGACGTTAGAAAACAGAAATAAAACCCGATGGAACATTTCTTTCCACTGGCTTGCAGGAGGGTGAGGACATGGAGTAGCAGGTGACTATCGCTTCTGGAGCGCCAGAGAAACTGTTCCATGACTCACAATTAGATATAAAAGCGCTAAAATATCCATTTCCCAAATTTCATTTACGATTATTCTCGTAAATAATAAAATCGAGCACGGGCAAAGTGCACTCCAGCAACGCGAGCTGAAAAACCTGCCATGTGTCAATGGTGACAAGTACATGGTAAACGTCAAACAAACACAAAAACACTGAGGCAAAGCAGTGAATAACATCGCTGTCGTTTGAATGAAATATTGAAAGCTTGCGCCAGTCAGTCTGCCTGGCTGCATCCCTGGAAGTACAATTATAGGAAGGCATCGAGGGATTGAGTGGGTGACTAACGGGCCGCTAACAGACGGAAGGGGGAATAAGTAGCGGAACGGAGGAAAAAGGCGAGGGAATCCTTGGTCCAGTGAGTTGGCACGGCTCGGAGGAGCGCAGAAAAGGGCCGAGGCGGGCAGGTTAGTCATTACAGCTTCTGGATCGACTGTGGCAGGCGTGAAAGAGCAGGAGAGAGTGAGAAATAAATGACTGTGACTCTGCAGAAAACTGCTGTTGGGTCATTCCATGTCAAACTCAACCAGAGGGCCCCGTCTAACACTCTGCTAATATGTTTTTTTTCTGAAGAAAGACAGACATGTATAGTGATAAGTGACAAAATATTAAATGTCATGGATGAATATTTACTGAGTAATGCACGATTTTGTAAAAAGAGTGGGCAATTTTCCCCTAAGATACAGAGCCAAATTAGAAGGGGGTAAAAATGACTTCATAAATTCTTCAGAAATATTATAATGTTATTTTTACACAGAGATTGATAGGTATGTTAGTAAAGTATGTTGACTTTAGCAATCTTTGTTGCATTGTGTGCCAATAGTTACCATTCAAAAATGGGGAAAACCAGGAGGGAAACAAAAAAAAACTTTACTTTTCCAACTCCCCTAGAGTTAAACAGTCGAGTTTTACTGTGCGAATCTATTCAGCCAATCTCCGGGTCTGGAGTAGCACTTTTAGCTGTAGCTTAGCATAGATCATTGAATCGGATTAGACCATTAGCATCACGCTTCAAAAATGACCAAAGAGTTTAGATATTTTTCCTAGCTGGGGACTATTTTATGCTGCGTAATATCATTGCGCCTGCTGCAGCCATGGTACAACAGCCGCTAAAAGAGCCGGAGACCAGTAAAACCCAAAATTAGCCTATTTTGAAAAAATGATGTTTTAAGACCCAATATCTAAAATATATCTACCTGAGTTAAAGGCCTACTTGAAAAGAGCAGTTTCCCCAAAAGAAAACTGGAAAAATTAATTTACTGCATGTATTTAGATTACATAGCTAAGAAAAATTAGGCAAATGAATGAATTAATGAAATTAATTTTTAAAATGTTGTTTACATCATATAATGTTAATAAACAATAAATAATTTGTAATGTGGCAATAAATAATCACCCAATAATTAAATAGAAAAAATAAAAATGTTAAATAAAAAAAAATATAAAATATCTAATACGAAAAATAAAAAAAACTAAAACAAAAAAAAATTAAGAACTAAATTAAAACAAAAACAAATAAGCAAACAATCAGTCAATAAATAAAACAATCATATAAATAATAAAGTCCAGCAATATTAAGTTAATAATAAAGTTTAGCAATAAAGTTTAGCAGTATGTAACAATCAAGAAAACACTGAAAAGTTTAACTGCATGTAAATGTAAAATTGTTTTTTTTTTTTATCATCTTTGAGGTGTGGTGGGTATATTTGTGACTTTCATAAAAACATGACAGAAGTTCTCAGGGATTTACATTTTTTTAATGATTCTTTAAACTGATAAATGACAAAGTCCTGTTGTTCCTCTGAAACTGAACCTTGGTGATACGCAATCTAAAAGAGCAGGAAGCTCTCGCCAGAGTCAGTCGACAAAACAGTGGGGGAAAAAAGCCCATACACATGCAAATACACATACAAAACCACTCCAGACTCATTGAGCATCATCATCAATTGATATTGGACCCTTTGAGACGGCGTGCAGAGTTCCAGTATGGAGCAGAGCCCTGTTGCTAATGAAACGGACGGATCATTCATCCGTGGATCCTGCTAAAAGACATCCACACTTAGTCTGCAGTCTTTACTTCCCCTCGTCCAGAGCAGTGTGCAAGAACGGAGGGGAGAGAGGCTGGCATCCTGATGAAAATACTACTTTTCTTGGAGTGCCTTCAAAAACGGCACTGCTTTTCCCTCCGAAGGTTTTCTAAAACTCCCAGCTGTTTTCTTTGCTTGCCGTTTTTTGCCAAAGAGTTAATCATAATAATCGCACTACTATTAGCTGACGTCAATACGAATAACATCTAAAGATGATTGGTGTAAATCACTACTATAATGCCCCCGGTATGGAGAGATTGGATGCAGTTTGTGTTCCTTCCTTTAATAATCCAGTGGAAAACAAGTGGAAACGAGTTCATAAAAGACAAAAGTCAAAGGACCTGCTTCTGATTCATTTTTCCCCACATGTAAAAGTCAAGAGAGATTTGCCAATCGTGGCATGTTACGGTTTCATGCGTGTCAGCTGACCGCTGCCGAGATGAGTCTTGACAAGGTAGGGCAGTCCCGGCTGCAGAGATTTGTTGGGGTATTTGAATAAGAAATTGCTTTGACAAGTCATGGAAGAGAATACAACGCAGGAGACAACGCTGCTTTTCCACCTTCACCTTTCAAAGTGTGCCTTCAGCTTTTAAATGACAATAACGATTATGTCTAAATAAATTCATACAGTGTAATAAAATGTCATGCAACTGACGTGACTTTCACGAGAGGCATTATAACTTTTAAGGCTTGGTGTTGTTTGGAGAAAAAAACTACTTCTAATGTAATATTAACTATATCAGACGAAATGAATATAACAGACATATAAAAGCCATACGGGAGCGTATTGGTCCCTTATCTTGAATTTCGGGGGAATTATGGTTGATATACTCAATGTCATATCGGATACAGTTTAAACAACAACTGCAATATAACCGTCGATGATATATACTGTAATACACACCCCTAGTCCTTTACAGCGGAATCCCTAGTGGAAAAACTACATTACCCATGATTCTATAGGAAATACCACCAATCAGAGCGAGCTAACTGTCCCACCTACTCCCATGATGCACTGTGAATGACAATCAATTTAATCTCCATGTGCACTCAAATAACTTGAACATTCATATGAATAATACGTATTTTTCTAATTTTGTCTGATTTTCAAATACTTTTTTTGCATAAAAATCAACGTTTTTAATGCAAAAATAGTCAAATATTTTAAACCAACCAGAATCATGCATACAGGTCAGCAGTGTTGGGCAAGCTACTTAGAAAATGTAGTGAGCTAAGCTATCAGTTACTCTACATTGAATGTAGCTTAAC
>JAUMHP010000062.1:1498980-1511922 GCA_032361065.1 Enteromius trimaculatus | reverse complement strand
TTTATTAAATTAAAAGAAAACTACTGGTGGATCTTTATCATTGTAGGGTGGTTGTGTACACACACTCCCAACACACACTTCAGTCCAAACAACTTGAAGAAGTGCATGTAGCACCGTATGACCCCTTTAACATCCTCTAAGGCCACTTCAGAAACAAGGACCTCTGGTAATACAGCAGAAACTCTTTGTGTAAATTGTGTTTCATTTTACTAAAGTGGATGTTTGACTGTAGAAAAAAAATCCTCTATATAAAGTATGCAATGTATTTTTACAGTTCAGGAAGATTAGATGGCCTTGAAGCGTCTGGCTGTGATTTGTACCAGTCATTTTGTAACATTAAAAAAAGTAAAATAACAATATCAGGAAAGCACATTCTCCCCAAAAAGATAAAATGTAACAAACACTTACATTGACCAGCCATGTGTTATATTAGAAGCACTTCATACTGCCAGTTTAAAAATAAAGGTTCTTCATTAGCATCAATGGCTCTGTTAAGAATCTTTAACATGTATTCAACAAATGGTTCTTTAGATCATTAAAATAAGTCATCAGTATTTATATACTGTAGCACTTTTTACTATGCAGATTGCGTTAAAGCAGCTTTACAGTATTAAACCGGGACATATTTCACAATATACCTCAGTATTAAGCCTAGTAGTCAACATTTGATGTGGATCAAAACCTTTAGGACAGCTCTGAAGAACTTTCTTGATCCATCTCAATTACTGGCTACTGTATATTCAGTTGGACTTCTGCACAATTGAAGTGTATTAAGCATGCCAATTTAGTATATCAAAGAGCAATTGTAATATGCAATATGTAAATGTATTTGGTGTGTATATAGCATGAAAAAAAATATTTTTTTCACCACGGGTAGCTTTTTCCAAGCATGTTTCTTTATGGAACCTTATAAATTATGCTTCTATTTGGGACCAAAAAGATCCTAGAACAACATTTTATTCCAAAAATGTATCTTACACGTATCTCTACACGTATTTGTTGAGAGTGGGAAGTGTTCGGATTAAAGCCACAACACTGTCCAGCGTATGAGAGGAAGCAGGATTAAACCCTGACAAATCAAGCTTCGATGTAAGATGCCTGGAGAACAGGTCTGCATCATTCACACTAATTTTCACTGAAATACCACTCAAAAACTATATCTCAGACATTTCCCAAAACTAAGAGCAATGTTCAGAAATCAGATTATTTACACGACACTGTCCATAAACAACAGGAGACCTTCAGAGCATGATGGACTCTGCGCTCCGTGGGTCTCATCACAGATAAATTCAAGATTACACAATGCTTGATGAAAACTGATGTGTGATAGGCACTGATGTGATCTTGTTCTTCACCATCCTCACACACACACACACACACACACTGTTCACGCACACACAGACTGGCAAACAAATGCAATGAGAAACACAATCCAATACATCATAACAGATTTTTATGGTGCGATAGGAATGAACGCCCAAATTCCTCACCCAAGGTTGGACGGCGCAGGGTTCAGAGAGGCCAGGAAGAGACACGTGATTGCATGATTTGCATTGTTTCATTCGATACAAAAAGAGATTGTGGATCTTTTTATGCTCCAGTGACCTCAACGAAGCTTCAATGCAAGTTTGTGTTTCATTTGACATTCCAGACCAGAACTGGACCAATCATCCGAGAATAAATGTGAAATATATATTCATTCTACAGAGCATCTGATTGGATGACAGTCTGTGTTGCGCATAATGATTCATTGATATTGAAGGTATTTTTAGGTATAGTTGTCTGGAGGAGAAAGACAATGTTACATATTTAAAAATTTATTTGCAAACCTTTGGAATTGGAATTTTCCAAAAATTAAATTAAATTAAATTAAATTAAATTAAATTAAATTAAATTAAATTAAATTAAATTAAATTAAATTAATTATGAAACTTTATTAATATGCTGTAAATATTTTAAAGTGCAACTTATGATCAAAGTCCATCATTCATTTAGCGATAGACAGACAGATAGATATTACAAAATGCAGCACAATAGATTTCTTAACATATTAAACTGAAGGAAAATGGCCTAGTCTCCACTGGTTTCACAGTTAAAGAAGACGCAAATACTAAATTGTAAAATCTTAGAAATATTTAGCATTTTACACAGCCTATAAAACATTATCCTGCACTATTACGAGATGTGTGGCCCAAAGTAACCTGAACAAACAGCTGCCAATGCCAATAATGCAGAATTAAGATAATAATAACTCCAGGCCCTTAATATCCATGCATAATCTTATTTGTCATCTTCAGTAAACAAGCTCACATGATGTTTCGCTGAATCTCATAAACACTGTTGATATTCATAATGATATATATATATATATATATGTGCCCTAATAAAGCAGATGGAGTTGAGCATGATGTTAAACGCAGTCTCAGCAGGAGGCTGCTGTTCAGAATAGCAGGTAATGTTAGTGGACTGGCTGTAAACATTTACTGCAAAGCTCTTTTGTAAGGCAATTATGCTGCCTTCAAATTCCCTGATGTAATACTCTTTCAAACTGCTAGCTGCATGCAGTCAAACACAAGGGCGTGCAAATAAACAAAATAAGAATATTATTAAAAATATATATTAATATAAAAAATAAATAGTGATATTGTATAATACTATTTATGTGTGCATTCAAAACAAGAATACTATTTTAATAATAAAATAATATATATATATTTTTTTTTTTAATTATATAATATATAAAATATATATTTTATATAAAATAATATAATAATAATATAACAAATTTAATTATCATTATTATTATTATTATTATTATTATTTCATAATGAAACTATTTCAAAATTACAATAAGTAATATATTCATTTAATTTAGTTTAACTTAAGATAATTTAATTTTATATATATATATATATATATATAGATATATACAGTGAGTATGGAAAGTATTCAGACCCCCTTACATTTTTCACTCTTACCTCTTACTTATATTGCAGCCATTTGCTAAAATAATTTAAATTATTTTTTTTCTCATTTATGTACACACAGCACAGATTTATTAAAAAAGAAAAACTGAAATATATATAAAGAATACTTTCTGTACACACTGTATACATGGGTCAAAGACAGAAAGGATTTAACAATAAAGATAATATGTGCAATTCTTTAAATTGTTGTTGTCCCCCCACACCTTAGAAAAGTTAAATTAATTGCAAAAATAAATATCAGACTTCCTTCACTGAATTACTAAATTTACCCACAGAAATGTCCAAATGTAATATTCTTCCTTATTCCTTTAGATATTTTAATGTTCAAGACAGAACAAGTATGTTGTTTGAATTTTTACAAAAATATTGTGTTACGCTGAATGATAATGTAACATTATTTCAACCAAAGTTTGACATTTTATTCACTAAAAACATATTTGAAACCTTAAAAGTAGACTAATTATGGCTCTGTTTTTTTAGATTATTATTCAGTTTCATTCAGACCTCCAAGAAGAATGAAGGCAAAAAAAAAAAAAAATTAAATATCATAGTGGCCTAAATATTTACTTTTTTCCATTTTCCAGCGCTTACTGAAGAAGGTGATTCAGTTATGATCTGACATCCGTTTCAGAGTAAACTTCAGTACAGACTCATTAGTCTTTGTGAAGAGATGTTTCATCAGTCATTACAACTGGATATGATCTAAAGCAGCAGGACATTACAGGAGATGGACCAACTTGAGTCAAGTGTGAAAACGCTCGATGATCAGTCTTACAAACATTCACATTCAAACGTCAAACAACTACTAAATCAGCTGCTTTCACATTCTCAGGCAAAAGGCTATAAAGTAACGTCCTTGATTTCATCAGTCATACTAGTGCGGTCAAATGATTAATCCAGCTAATCATGTTTACATAATATATGTGTGTACTGTGTATATACTGTATAAACACACACATACAGTATATATACACATAAGTCAACATTTGAAGTGGATCAAAACCTATCATCAGCTTTGTCTTAAAACCTAAAGCCAAAACGTGTTCTTGTCTTAGGACAACTTAGATTTAGGGGCAGTTTCCCGAACAGGGTTTAAGACTAGTCCTAGATTAAAATAAATGTTAAGAGCTGTCTAAACTGGAAAAAGCTTGCTCTGAGATATCTTAAAATACATACATATTGTCTTAAAATGCTCACAGATAATGCATTTTTGTAAGACATGTTTCTAAAAAATCTTTAAATGTCCTAAATTAGCAAAGGTCTAGTCCTGACTTAATCTAATCCCTAATCCCGGGAAACCGGCCCATAGTGTTTACACACACACATATGTATATATATATATTTTTTTTTTTTTCTTATAATTTAAGATATAATTTATATGTATATTTATATTTTATAGAAAAACATATTGTCCTCAAATATATACATGCATGTGTGTGTGTGTTTATATATAATAAATATACACATTATACACCCAAATATATAAACAAAAACATTTATTTTAGATGCGATTAATCATGACACATTTTTAAATGCACTATTTTATACACAACCAAATTAGTTTACTCATACTTTACTGTAAATAATAAAAATAATAATTATTATTATTATATATGTCTGTGTTCGTTTACATGGTTTACTCATGATTATTGAATAGAATATATATACATTTACTCTTACTGAGTAAAAACCTTTAGCTGAACTTGAAAACTAAAAGAGATTATCCCATGCTGCATAAATAAATGTACTCAAAAGGGGGAAAATGCAAATGAATGCATCTCGCTTTGGACCAAAGTTCAGCAATAAACATTCTCCAGACTGAACTGATTTGGTGCATGCCGACTAAACCGGTCTGAAGCCTGTGATCACCACAAAAGGTTTACGGCTGTTTAAGATCCTCCCAAAAGCGTTCCCCACCATGAAGGAGACGGAGCGCTTTCGTATGGCTTACTCTGCAGAGTTTATACGAGCCGTGATTCCATTGTTCCGTCACACGTCCTGGACTCCTTATGATCTATAGCAGCACAAACCAGCTCCAGAGAAAATGATTAGACGACAGAGAATTAACAAGGATGTTGATATTTCTGGCATGAGGATCAGTGGAGGAGCACACAAAGGCGAAGTGGCCCAATTAGCGGGTGTTTAGCTGGAGGTGGGGCTCCGAAACGGGGGCTGGTCCCCCGAGGGCCCGTCGTCATGGGTACTAGCGTGTCACCGAGGGCCGCTTTCATTCTCCGTTCTGTTCTCCCTCTCAATCACCAGCACAATTAGACACAAAAACTCAAGTCTCCCTCCCTCTCCTTCTCCAAGGCCAAACTCTCGATTTCAGTCCCCCGAGGGAAGCTGAACTAAGCAGAAAGTGTTTTTTTTATGAACACTGAGCTGAAGTGGAAAGAAAACTTTGAATGTTCTTTTCATTGTTTGTTTTCTTACCCTCACAGTTTTTCCCTCCTCTAAGCTGATCTGTTCTTTTTGTCTAGAATTACATAATGGTGCCATCCATCCCCGTTAAGAGCCGTTTCCACCTAAAGCCACCGTCCCCGTACTTACTGTAATGTCGTGCGCTTGTGGAATAAATGTCTTTAGATCGGATGTCATAAGAGCTGGAAGTCCAAGGCCAAAATCAGTAGCCCATGTCAATAGCTCATTTATAATAATGACATTAGAAAGCGTTCAGACCACTGCTGACAACTATTACCTTAAACTTGCCTGAGGTCGTTAAATGTCGCTAATTAGCATATTCATCAGAGTTTCATTTGCATACTGCCTAGTGTCGGTCTTCTATTGTATTTCTGAACTCAAATGCTGTATTTTAAGTTGAATTCTCAATAAAACTTCCCCAGCTTTTTTTTTTACATATGTAGCAATGTAAGCCAAAATATTACATGTTACAGAAGTATATTTCTACCATTTCATAGAGAGAGTCACAATTATGACTTCTCTTCTCAGATATACTTCTAATATAAGTATAAGAAAAACCACACTTCTTAGCGAATAATCAGAATGAGGAAAACCGCGTGTGAGGTTTGCTAATGGCATGATAACGATTGCTGTAATTATTGGAATGAATCCCATTATTGGTGCATGTGTAAACACAGTCAGTGGCACAGACCGCAGCAGGTTTCACTTTAAAAGTAGCGCTGTCTCTTTAAAACCTAATGCATCCAACACACAGCAGATTTTCTTTGAACTCTTAACGGTCATTTCGGACTCATTTAAGACTGTGTGTACACGGGTCACTCACAAAAAACATGCATTTTGACATAACTGTGTGAAAAAGAAGTGAAAAAGCCTCTGTCTTCATAAAGAAAGTGATTTTATGTCCATAGAAAGCACATTAAATGTAACCACATACATATTCTGACTTGTACATATTATAATATATAAGGAAGCATATAAAAAACTTACTGACAAACGGACAAAACCTAGGATATATACCTATATAAACCTATATATATATTACAACTACTTAATATTTGGGGTGAAAGTAATTAGCCTTTTTTTTCGTTTTTTTTTATTTTATTTAAAACTGTATTACACTTGTTTTTATGGTTAAACCCTTTTTCGTCTTTGACCCATGTATGTAAAAATGCATTCATCTACAAAAGAAAGAAAAAAATGAAAATAATATTAAACTTCACAAAATCTGCCACTGAAGCACAAGAAGACCCAACAGAGGGTTTCTCTGTGAGCCGTGAAATATGACTCACCAAGTATTTTGTGTCGTTACACAATATTAACTAATCATTCTGAGCTGTACTGTTATAGCTGAAGCTGTGATCATGTCAAGTCTAAAGCTGTGGCGAGCAAAAAACCTGCCGGTCAAGCACGCTGAATAATCTGCGTTTCAGGAGTAAAAGTAATGCTCTACTGTGCTTTATGGACAATGCAGATCAGTGCTTAAACAAAACCCACCCTGCAGCCTTTCCTCTGATGCAGCACTAGCTGAGCGTTCAGTCTCACCTGTATTTACCAACCTGCTCTCATAAAAATAAGTACCTCTGTGCACTTTTTGTGCAACACTGTTTTTACGCACCTTACTTCATGTTTCATCGTAGCTTCAAAGAGAAATCTCCTCTGAGCGGAGCGAAAACACAGGTTTAATACATGAACCCTGGCACATTATGTTGATATAGCTGTGTATCGCAGCGGTTCAGAATTGAAATATCCGTGGACTGTTGCTAAAAGTGAATGCTCTGTCATGTTGGAAACATGCCCTACACCGAATCCAACCCTAAACCTGCCCGATAGTGTTAACAAATACAAAAACAAGATTAAACAAAGCGCAAACGGAGGCTTCTCAAGTCCTCTTCTCAGAAAAAAAAAAGAACTGCCTTTTCAGATGAAATCTCACCGATGTCTGAAATAGCAAAGCTGAACATCTGAGACAAAGGGGTAGTTCACACACAATAAAAAATATATTTGCTAAAAACATGCCGACCCTCGAGGCCGTCCAAGATGTAGAGGAGTTTGTTTCTTCATTAGATAGACCAATGGATGCTCTGCAGTGAATGGGTGCCGTCAGAATGAGAGCTGATAGAAACATAACCCACAGTACTCCAGTCCATCGGTTAATGTTTTGTGAAGCCAGAAGTTGCTTGTTTGTAGGAAACGAATCCATCATTAAGATGTTTTTAACTAAAATACAAATTCAGAATCTATAACAACTCTTCTTCTTTGGCTTCTAAAACATTAACTGATGGACTATTGTGATGTTTTCATGACCTTGCACCCATTCACATCCACTGCTAAGACACTGATGCGATGCTATTTCTCTAAACCATTAACGACACACTGAATGTCTGTTTTCACTGAAACATTCAAGTGTAGGTGGTTGCACTAGTTACATCATGTTCACCGGCCTTCATCTACCTGCACCTTTATTTAGACTCTACCTGCTTCATGTTATGTTTGTGCAATCATTGCTTATACAAGCCAACCAGCACTGGGGGGGGAAATACATGGGAATAAAAAGATCCCAAAAGAGATCTTCATGTTTAATTTGTTAATGTACGAACCATTTCCCAGGAGAATACTGACAGATTATGTTACATGCGAGATGGAAATACCCTCTGAAAGACTGTAAACAACACGATGCCTCTCCAGCAGTCTGAAGCTCACCTGACGTCCCAGAAGCAGATCGAGCCGGCCGACACACACGAACCCCTGCAGTACAAAGCCTAATCCTATTAAAGCGGAACTAGGTATTACTGAGATCTAAAACCAACCCGCCCTCACAAAGCTGCTAACAAATGAAGACTAGCGTTAAGAAACACCTCCAAAGCCTTCTGGACAAAAGGTTAAAACCAAAGATTTATAATGAGATACAGTCGGAGCACAGCCTGTGGGATAAACAGCTGCATATGCAGGAGAGTCCGTACAATTTCATCCTTAACATTAAAGCATTAAAACATTAAAAAATATCAAACTATGATCTGCGTTTAAGGGATAAAATGTCTAAAAAAGTATATCAGAATTCTAAAGACATTCAGACACACAGTGACCTGACCTACAGTAGTCAACAGTCAAAGTGGATCTAAAAAGTGTGTGTGTGCTCTGTGCTGCCAAAGGATCAACCGTGATTAATTGCATCCATAATAAAAGTGTGTACTGTGTATATTCATTATGCATATATAAATAAAATACACATGCATGTATTTACACACATATATATATACAGTATATATATATATTATACAAACATAATGCATGCATTAAATGTACATAAAAAATATATAGAGTACACACACATATATCATGTAAAGAACTTTTTACTTTTATTTTGGATGTGATTAATCATGAATAATTTAAATATGTGTGTGTCTATAAAGATTGTCTATAATTATTGACAGTAATTTAATGTTTATTTGGTTGAATGTCCTTTGCAAGTACATTTGTGTAAATATGTGTGTGTGATTGATTGATGGACACTGAGAGGCTCACACCTGAAACTAAAATATTGAGATATTACTGTAATCCGGAAGATTTAAGAGTACGATTACATGACAGATGAAGAAACATATCACTGATACCCGCAAACACAAGAGAGGGCAAAGAGGCACGTAACCCCTGCCGCTGAGCAGAGACAGTTCTGGTGAGATGTTAGAATAGTGTCGGAGTGTGTTGTAATCTATTCATTCCTGACAGATGTACAAACGTGTTGCTTCTTCAGGATCTCCAGCTGCAGAGCGCTGCTGCCATCTTCAGGCTGTGTTTGGAACAGACTGAACACTAGAGAGAGCCTTTCATATTAATATGACGATAATATGAGTAAAACATTAGTTCACATGAACTAAGAATGAACAATACTTCAACAGCATTCATCAATCATAGTTAATTTCAGCATTTACTAATACATTATTAAAATCACAAGTTATTTTTACTAACATTAGGTAATGCATTGTGAGCTAATAAACTAATAATGAGTGACAACTGACGTTAACGAAAATGTATAGTTTATTTACAGTTTGATTGCATCTGTAATGACGCAGTTATGCATATTGATGCTATATCATGAAAGCCCTTGATATAATCAATAATGACCGGCCTTTTAAATCTCTTGTTCTTCTATATTATGATCAAATATTACATGCAATCTTTTAGTTAACTTGTTTTCTTTCAGTTAGCACAGATTTTGTATTTATTTTGGTCTTAAACCCTTTAAGAACCCCAGTTTTTGAGTGAAACAAAGCAGCACAAACCCTCATCAGTGCTCAGCAGATGGGTTTTTTACATATTTCTAAAGTGACCTGATTATATCAACAGTTTTTTTGTGAATAATACCCTCCAATATAATAATAATTTACTTAAATGAATGTGACCTCAATATACTGATAAAAAACAAACAAATCAATAATAGAAATAATAAAAACCTTTTTAAAAATGTATATTTTCTTATTGTCTTATATCACTTATAATTGGACAATTAACATTCTAATAAAAGGTTTTTTTCACTTTTTAAACAAGTCATAAACTGGTTTCTCTTCATCTTATCCAATTTGGCATTTTGTGTACCTGATTCCAAACCGAAATACAAAACCTGTGCTAATTTAAAGAAAACAAGCCGGGAGGAAGAAAGATTGAAGTAATATAGCCTTTTCCCAGACTGGGAACAACTCAAGTGTAAAAATAGTTGGTAAAGATTGCCAATAAAACACAAAACATATCAAAAGAAGGTAAAGTTTCCCCCCAAAAATATAAATCTCATTATTAAAACAGTTACTTAGTATTTAAACGTGTCTAAAAACGTCTCAACAATTTGAGAGTCCTATCCAAAAACAATATTAATGTTACTTCTGGTTCATCAGTCCCAGCTGGAAACTAAACACACAGCATGAGCAGGAAAGCAGCTGATTAACTGGTTAGCTGGTTTTAGCATTTCTTTGAGCACTCAGTACTGAAACCCTGCCACACACCGCCAGGCCTCGTTTCAAATAAGCCAAGCTCAAAGGACTAAGAAACAGTATGCTTTTCAAAAGATTTCAAAGAGTACACATGGAAAATATTAGCTGAACTATCAGACCGATTCATATTTGAAGACACTCCAAACCCGGCGCAGAAACACAATCCATATTAGCCTATAAAACACTGTCCTAATGACCAGCATCACTTACTAACCCTGCAAGTCACCACTTTCATTATGAGCCCACAGAGGAGGTGTTTTAATGATGTTCAGCATCTTCTGAGAATCTTATGAGTACAAAATAATGAGAAAATACTTGACGTCAGGATTGCATAAGCCATAGTACACCTTAAACAAAATATATACTTACAGTCCAATGTCTACTTATGACTCTACATTCCTTCATTAAAACAATGTCACCGTGACATATTCACCACATTTCTGGCAGCCACATACTCATAAATCACACAATATATGCTCATTCAACCCCAACGAGGAGGGAAATAAACTCAGTGCATGTGCTAAACCACCAGCAGATGGAGACAAATCCAGGACTGAGGAGTGCACCACTGAAGAAGAGCAGCAGAGGGCAGCAGAGACCAGCTGAACTCCTTCAGGATGCTCTGCTGCCCTACACTTGAACTTTAACGCCTCTGGTCTCTCATCCAAACAGTTTCTCTGATTACACCAATCAAAGGATTGATGCACTTTCTGCCAGCCAATCACTGGCCTCTATTTACCAACAGATGCTGAAGATGTGCTTTCTGCATTAGTCCAGAAGTCCTTCTTCCAACTCCAGAGCAAATGGAAGTGGTCATTAAAGTTATGCTTATTTTAAAAGAAATGGCACTGTTTACTGGCTTACAGAGAGACAGAAATATCTTCTTTAACTTGCTTGAGTTCAAAGCACATACACAAAATGATTTAGTCTCTTGTCAGAAATATAAACCTTTATACCTGACAAACAAAACTGAAAACTGATCTCAAATCCACTTCAATGCTCTTCTTAAGAATACAATAACATTTGTAAAGATGCAAACGTTAAGTTTTAAGGTGCACAATTATTTATATTTTTAATCCTAACTTAAATCATCATAATCATTAAAAAAATGCATATCCAACAAGTAAAATGCATTTCTTTAGACATGCTTATCAATAACAGGAAATAAGCTCCATATTGTGTTTTGTCATACGGGGTAAGTTGTCACAATGAAAGCTGCCATTTAACAAACTTCAGTCATGTCAATACCGGGGCAAATATTACAATTTAGTAATTAAGAAACACAGAGCTTGCTCTTCTGACAGTGGCAAGTCTTTACTATAAATACAATTTGACAGAAGTTTGGTTTCTCCCGGTCGTTGTTAAGGTACATTAAGCCGCGTAAAGCTGTTTTCTTATAATGGACTTCTATGGGGGAGAAAACGCTTTATCTGCCGAATATGGAATCGTTCTTCTGACAGTAGTTATTGATTATTACAAGGAAGGTTTGACAGCAATTTGGGTTTCCTTCTTGGGTTTTTAGGTGCTTTAAACCACGTTACGCGTTTGAGAGTGTCCCGTGTTGAGGGCAGTTTGCGCAGGTGCATCACTTCAGTCCACTAAAGTTACAGCACAGAAAGTTCACTTCATCTGAGCCACTTCAGAAAAAAGTCAAAGTGAGGCTTTCAGCGTGACAGCCAGCAGTGTTTATAATGCTGTAGCCTTGTTCTAGCGTGTCTTTTAAGATGCAATAATGCTCTTACCTCGCAGAGTAGCGATGTTCTTCATTCTCCAGTATCTCTTTAGACTCCAGTCTCATCGAAAGCCCAATGATAGTCCATAAATCGTCCCATAGCCGCATGACACGTCCTTCGGTAAACGTCCCACATCTCTCCTCAAACATAAATTCTGATATAGATATTAATCGATTAAGGCACATCTTCATCCTCCTGTTTATTCCTCCTGCTCGCTGTAACGTTGCGCGTCTAACGCGTAAAACACTCCAGACAAAAAACATACACTTCGACAAAGAAAAACATAGTCCTAGAAGAGAAAAGTCAGCAGGAATTTGTGTTGCCTGGTGATAATGATGATGAGAGAGCTCCGCTGCGTCCGAAGTGAGAAGTTCAAGCCCCTCGAAGTTCCCAAACTCAACAAGTGCGCCCTTCATTCCACAGGCGCGCGCACGCACTCTGCGCTGCATCATGGGAGTTGTAGTTTGCCCCAAACATTTATTTTTTTATTTGTTTACTATTAAGGCTATATAATATATTATATACTATCAGTAAATTTAATATTAATAAGTATTATTATTATTTAGTAGTAATAAGTATTAATATGTATTAACCAATATTTTCAAAGCGTATTATAATATGTTTGGTGCCGTTTTTAAGATGCCAGATTAATTTAGAGACTTTGAGAGAATTATTAATAATTAAGAATAATTTAGAGAATTTCGAACCTTAAAATGACTTGCACAGCATCACTGAATCATAGAATTACAACATTGTTTTTGTATATATTTATTTTTTTATACCTTTTTATTAAAAAATAGAAAAATAAACAAACAAATT
>JAUMHP010000062.1:1477007-1490780 GCA_032361065.1 Enteromius trimaculatus | reverse complement strand
ATTATTTCTCAAAATTTTGACTTTACATGTATATCTCACAATTCTGGCTTATTGTCTTGTAATTCTGACTTCTTTTCTCATAACTTAATAACAAAAACTTACAATTGTGAAATGTAAAGTCTAATTTTGAGAGACAAAGACTATTTTCTTACAAATGTGACTTTATTTCTTAAAGTTGCAACTGCTATTTCTCCAAATAGTGACTTTACTCAAAATTGTTTATATCTCACAATTCTGACTTGTTTTGCTCAGTATTGAAATCATGAATTATTAAAGCTCAAATTAAGAGGGGTAAAATAACTTGTGACTTTTTCTCAGAATTGAAACGTTTGTTTTGCAAATTTTTTATATCAACTGCGAGTCTATGTCACACAATTCAGATTTTTTTTCTAAAATAACAAAACAAAAAAAAAAAAAGTAAGAACTTTGTGATAAAAAATTGCAGTGAACTTTATTTTTTCACCAGTGGCAGAAACAGGCTTCACATAAAAAAAAAAATCACATAAAATACATTAAGTAGAAAAATATTCCCTTGATCAATAAACCTATACACCGAGAAGAAAGGCTGCTTTGGTCAGTTTTTTCAGTGCAGTCAGTTCATATATGGAGATTAGACCAATGAAAAGACTCAACCAAGCCCCACATCCAGTGACATCATGACGATGAAGCCCAGAATGGACATCCACGAGGCCAGTTTCCCATTCCCGCTGTAAAACACACACACACACATTCAGCATCTGCAGTATTTGCAGTGAACACCTTCACTGAGCTGCTGCTGCTCACCTGACTTGGGCTTCAGGAATGATGTCATCCACCACCACATACACCATTGCTCCTGCGGCGAAGGCCAGAGCGTAGGGTAGTAACGGCTCCGCTAGCACCACAGCAACAGCCCCTAGCAACCCCGCCAGAGGCTCCACCATCCCGCTCAGCTGGCCGTACCTGTGAGGCAGACACACACCAAACTCTTCCATTAGCAGGCTTTAGTACGACTCAGAAATCAATCAGGACATACAGTATTAGGAATAAATTAAGACAAACAGACCATAATAAACGTTTGTGATTGTGGCACTGGTCCAAAACCCAGAGAGCTGCCTACGTAAGCTGCTTCCTTCTAAGAGCTGATCAATATAATGCTAAGGCACAAATTGGGCTTTTCATTAGAATATTTTACATTCATTCATTAATTTCACGAGTTCGCGCTTCCTTATAATGACAATTTAGGCCTATTTGGTGTGCTGTCCAGAGGGCGAACCTGGAGGTCCGGCTCAAACTCCTCTTGCCCCACTGTAGAAAGACGTGAATAAGGCGGAGAAGGGGTGGAGGAGGGCTGCGTAACGAGATGTGGAAGGGAAGAAAGCAAGCTTATTTAAGGGGAAGGCTTATGGATTTGATTGGACGGGATGGAATTATGTAGATTGATTAGGAAACGTGGCCTCATCCGCGGCTAATCATGCATACGCGCTCCTCACGAAATTTATTTATCAATATCACTTAAATTGTGTTTAATTTAATTTATGAGCTCATCTCTGTACTCCGTAAGCTACCGAACAAACCTACTGTCTATGAAAACACATAAATATGAAGAAGCATATTAATATTGTTTTGAAGTCATAACATGATATTCTTCAAGTAAAAATTGCACTTTAATAATTGAAACTCTCTAAATTTGTGTGAAAAGAAACAAAAGGTGTTAGTTGTACTGCCTCTAGTGTTCATTTCTTTTGGAAACTGCAGTTATATGTACTTATTGGTACATATTTCGCTAAAAAGTGCACCAAGGTACATTTATACCATTGGACTTGGTAGTTTAAGTCCTTGAATATGCAATAAATTAACTCCATGAACCTTGCAAATTCGCAAACTCAGGCATTGGCCATCCATAAAAATTCCATATCTGTCGACAACTAATCCTAACTGAACTGAACCTCACAAGTAATAGACCAGAAAAGTTTTACATTATTATTAAAACAAATAAGGCTATTAAGACCAAATGAATTGAACCTCAAACCATATTTAATAAATCAGATTAGGCCTTATTTTATTAAATAGTTCAGATTTAAAAAAAAAAAAAAAAAAAACGTCAGTAATGAGATCATTTACATTTTTTTATGATTATTTTTCTGTCATTGAGTTTGGCACGGTGCATCTAGGATGACATTATCTTCAAATTACAGTCTCTAAACTGTTCATAGCAGCCGTTGCACTGGAAGTACAAACAACACGTTAAACAGCACCCCTGCAGGCAGCTCACCAGGTTTTGGATGTGAATGTGTTTCTGTCTGGACTCACCAAAAGGATCTCCATGTGGACACCCCAGATCCCCGCAACGGGAGACTCACGGCAAGGCCTTCTGGAAAGTTCTGAATGCCAATACCAATAGCCAGATTTCTGAAAGAAAAAAAACAGACATTATCGCTAAATCAGTTCCCAACAGTGAGCACACACAGATCTTTTCAACTTATTCGAAAATATTTTCCTTTTTGACAGATCGGTATTACAGTGGTCCAAATGACTCTTCTGAAGCAAAACTCTACATTTGTATCTGTTCCTTCAAATTCTCTTGCCAATTCATAACTATTTTACATTCTGACGAATTAGTAGCAGATTTGTACACCTTGAAAAACATTCTGGCTGTTCTTTTCAACATAATGCATGCAAATGAGGACTAAAATGTTCAAAATGCCAAAAGAGCACCTGTAAAGTATTGTTAATGTAGTCCAAATGGCTCTTTTTTTCAAACATTTTAAAGAAATGTGACCATGGTCCACAAAACCAGTCATAAGGGTCAATGCGTCTCATTCGCTAATAAATGCGAACGTTTTTTGGATTTATACGTGTAACGGAGGCCAGCAAGTGAGTGCTGTGCAGGTAAAACCTCACTCCCCTGACCTCAAAAAGAGGCGCTCTGGCGACTGACGCTAGAGGTCATGGCCTTTAGCCTCCTGGTTAGAGCGCCCGCCTCCCATGCCGGAGACCTGGGTTCGAGGCCCGCTCGGAGCGAGCACGAGTTGTGGCGGACCCAGAGGGGTTACATACGCACATTTGAACTTCTCATGAAAACCTTCTGCCATGTCACAACACATTCTTAAACTTCTTCTTCTGTGAATTTGGAGTCTTCTAAATGAGCGCCCACGTGTACAAGGTTAATAATATGCATAATACACGCCCAAACCAGCTCCATATAAGGGTTTCCACAAAGCAGCACTCGTCCAGAGAAAGACAATTATGGCACCGAAACAAAAGACAAAGAAAAAGAGGTGGAACTGCATGACTGCTGTTGGAGGTGGATGCCAAAAAAAGGGCTATTTAGAAGTGTATTCACTTGCATAAACTGAACAGCCATTCGGCACTCCCAGCAAACATACTGTATCTGTGCACTCTCTCCTTGAGCTCGCACTGCAATTTCTTCAAGCAGTACCAAGTGTAGATCAGGTGATTGTTGTTTGGATATATATAGTTGGACCTCTAATTATATTGTATTATCATTTTTTAATGTGTAGTTACTTTTCACCCACCCTGTAAATAACAAATCTAATTATATGTACGGTTCTTTATAAATGCATATAATGTCTCGGTTGTACATGATTATTGCGTAAGTGTGGTATAAATTGTTCTTGAAGTTTTCCGTACATTTAGAACAAATTTTATTACAAACATTTTTCATGAATCCTGATTTATTTGAGAAATTGTCTGTTTTACATTTTACGCAAAGATTTGTGCATACGCATTTTTAGTGAACGAGACAAGATGTTTTTATGAAATTGAGATATTTGATTGGTATATTCTTTTATCATTTTTTTATTTTATAATTTTTTTAATCCGGATTATGGGGTAGCAGAAATATCTAAATACTGAGAAAACCTTTAAAGTTGTTCAAAGTAAGTCCTTAGCAATGCGTATTACTAATCAAAAATTAGGTTTTGGTATATTTATAGCACAATATTTACTAAATATCTTGTTTGCCATGTAATATCCTAATGATTATTTTGGAATAAGGGTATATTGAAACATTAGACTGTGTCCTATGGTGTAACAGCATAAATGTAAAAAAAAAAAAAGTACACAAATAACTTAAGAAAAAAGAAACTCCACAGTTACAAGCAGCATAAGATGGGTTTATCTGCAATGTTAGTTTTTCTTTCTTTTTTTGACATTTTCTGTCACAGTGCATAGTATGTCAACTACCCATAAATGAAAAATAGATAATTTTGGCCCAAACAATGTATTGTTGGCTACTGCTACACTCTTTTAGAAATAAAATCTGTCACTGGGGTGGTACCTTTTCAAAAGGATTCACTTTGGTACTTAGTTCTTCAAAGTGTACATATTTAAACCTAATAAGTACAAAAGTGTGCCCCAGTGCCTTTATCTCTGAGAGTTATATTATGAGACTGCTTTTTGGCTCCAGACTCACAAATTTCGTTTAGTTTTATCCATGTTTCATCTGCTTATGCCCCAGTGGCAGTTATGCCAGATTCCTGAAAGAAACAAACATTATCGGCTGGAGAAACGGCCGCTGACTAAAGCTCTCCACTCAAAGGTTTTCTGAAGCGCCACATACGGGTGTGTCGTACCAAAAGCGGGTTACGGACAGGGCACGAGCTACATCTGGAATCGCGCTGTTGTGTTTGGATAATCCCGCGTGAGAGTTTCTCGCACAAGCTAAGACGGTGACTGTAAAAGGGCTCAGGAGCATGTCAGCGGCCATTGACTCAAACAACACTTGATTATGAGGATGATTTAGATTTGTGGGAAGGCGCTGGGAGCCGGTTTCTCTCCCAAGGGTGTTCTGAGGGTGGTCTCGGCCACACAACAGATAAGCAGCTCTGTTTGTTTGGCCCGCACTTCTCCAAATCATAATGCATGCGGCCTCTAGAAGTTCCCGGAACCTCCCGGAGCCTGCGCTCACAAAGCAAGAAAAGCTGCTCTGTTTTGACTCCCCCTCTTCTCCAGCCCGACACTCTTTCACTGCCTTCTTCAATCTCTCCTGCTGTACGATGTGCGCTGGCATGAGCTCAAGGTACTGCCCCCAGAGAAGTCAGATTAATGACAGCTAGTCACGGAAAGGCTTACAGCACCCGTGTAATGCTGGAGAGTTTGAGGGAAAGACCGAAGAGAACAGATTCAGCACAGAATCAAAGTAACACCACAAGAATGAACATGCATGAAGGACAACTAGGACTTTGATTTAAAATGATGAACAAAAAAATAGTTAAACTATTTTAAGGCGATGCAAAGGACTCTTCTTCCAAGCCTTCTGAAGCAATACCCAAAATTTTGGACTGTTTCTTCAACAAGATCTCAGTTGCGTTTGCAAATTGGAGGCTAATTTGCATGGATTGATAAAATCTAAACTTGAACATTCTTGCCGTTCTTTTCAGTGTAATGCATGTGAATAACAACTCGACAAAAAAACAACAACAAAAAAAACTTTAAACATTATAAGAGTGGCATAATAATAGTGGTCCTCCTAGTCCTCTGATGCATTACTGTAAATTTGTTTTACTGTAAAAACTGTGATTCCTTCTTGGCAAATAGAGGTGACTAAAATACTATTAAAGCGGTATAAAACGGCCTTCCTTTAAGCCGTCTGAAGCCATACTGTAAATATTTGTCTGCTCCTTCAACACAATCTCATGGCAATTTCTAACTATTTTACATTGTGGTAAATTGGTGGCTAATTTGCATGAATTTATAAAATCTTGTTCATACAACTTGAAAATTCTGGCCGTTCATTTCAATGTAATGCACATGAATGACAACTAGGATTAAAAAAAGAAAACGGAGAAAGAAAAAAGAAAGAAAAATAACCATTAACATATGAAAGTGGTCTAATTATAGTGGTTCCTCCAAGTCTTCTTGACAGTAATTTTTTATTTCAGCAAATTGGTGACTGATTTGTATGAATGTGCACATTTATATTTAATGTAATGCATATGAATGAGGACTGTCAAACTCCAAAACATACATGAATTATTGCATGAAGGTATAAGGGTCAATATCGGTTCCTAAGCGAAACCTTTTTCTGTACCAATTTCACGAAATCAGTGATTAGACAAGATTACATCATCTCTCTGCCTGTATATTCTCTCTCACGGCTGCAGTTCTGACTTAGCAACATTACATTACACGTCCAAAACACATATTAGACGGCAGTCGGAAGTTATTATAAACACTCAATGGAGGTTGCAAGTGAGCTTCGAGTAAATGCAGAATATAAATCTTATTTATTGTCTTATGTAGCATATTGCTACAGTGTGCATGAACGGTCAGTCGTGTAGTGGACTATCAACAAAGATCGTTTGTAAAAATGGAGTGGAAATGCCAGTATGGACGAGGATCATTTTCATTTTAAAACAAAAACGCACCAGTAATGTAGCCTTTCAAGTGTGTTTGGATGCTTTCACACTACCGCCTCACATTATATATACATTTAAGGTAAAAACGTGAAACCTAAAATGTTGTTACGCGTTGTTAAGCGTGCAATTGTGTTTACAGTGAAAGTATTTAAAATCATGAGGAATACAAATTCAGTCAAGATTGTTTAAGTTTTTATTTGCAGTGTAGAACATTTTGAGGTGAATTTTTTATGAACGCATGGATTTTGCACGGATGAATCGCTCGCAATAAAATCTATGAGATGCATTTAGAAAATAAATGAGGGTGATTTTCCACTGCATGTCGACTTAAGAGAGGACAAGAAATGAAGAAGGGATGAGAGGACAGGAGAAGCTGTGGTGTGGCATAATGAAAGACTGAAGAGAAACCAAAGGGAGTTTTTGGAGAAGCGAACTCGTTCACCCAACTCAAGAGTCTACGGCCTAATGTTCACACAGTGTGGAAACAACAGCCCTTCTCAACATTTCAGAAACATGTTTTCCCATCCCCAGGAATTCTTCTCTGGCATATTTCACTCCTCCGAGGCAGGTCTATTTCTGTGAGTCTATTCACCCACCTCTGAGGACAGGCTTCAGTAACCGCAAGCTCTCAGCAGTAAAACAGGGTGGAGATCTCAAAATGTACAATGCCATTCCAACACGTCCCTTTCTTAGCTCGGTATACAAGCTCAAGAGTGAAGGGAAACCAAGGGGCGATGTGGGTTCGTGATACAGTGTGTATCTGGGCTGACGTCTGTATTAAAACAAACACAAAAAGCATAAAGGGAAACATTCCAGCGTTATTGCAAAAGCATGAAGAAGCCTCCATTGAGAGGGGAAGACAGTGGCTCCAGTGTCTGACCGCAGAGCTCCTCTCTGGGCACAAAGGGCCTTTGGTGCCCCCCTCCATCCGCGGGGGTCTGCCCTGAATGGGTATCTGTGTGTCGGGAAGAGCATGGGGATCTGGGCGAAATGAGGGAAAATCCCCTAAACCATCTGCACCAATCGCTATGGCTTTCCAGCGACCTTTGACCTGCGTACCCAGCGCTCCCGCTGCTTTTCACTCGCAACTGTGGGAAAATATACCTACAAACTATTTATAACAGCCTCTGTTCGATCAGGCTGGGTGATCTACCAGCTTAAAACAATGCTTCACTGAACAGTGCTGAAACCCAGAAACTTTTTGCAGTACATTTTTTATTATCGTTAAACTATATATATATATATATATTTTTTTTTTTTTTTTTTTACAAATTAAGGGATTACACAATATTTAAAAATAATAAAATGTTTTTTTACGTACAATTATAAAAAGTGCTGTCAGATGAGTTTTTGCATCCATTTTTTGTTTTACATAATACATGTTTGTGTATTATGTATATTTGTTATGTATACACACACACACACACACACACACACACACATACATGCACTCATGTCCGGTTGAAAGTTTAGAAAAAAAAATATGTTTTTGAATAGTTATTTTAATAATTAATCTTTTCACTGTATTTTTAATAAAGTTTAAAAAAAAAATCTTTGCAAAACATTTGATAATGCTTTTAGTCTTCTGGGCAGTAGTGTGTGAAATATATTGATTCAAGCAATTGTATACAGTATACAGTAATACAGTATTCAGCTAACCGACTCTCAGATTCACGCTGTACAATCAACTCTGTCTATTTTGTGCATGCGCATTAACCCCCACCTCTCTTCTTGCCGATTGGTTGGCCGTAGTTTGTTTTTGTGGCACATCCTGTGCCCCTAGTGTTTGTTTTGGTATTGCAGCCTCTGTGTTGTCTTTCGAGACTTCAAAGGTCTGTGAAATGAATAAAACTAGAGGCATTTATTAGCACAATCCTGCATACGCGCCACTTTTGTCCCAATGGTTGTCGTTTTGCCCATGATGTCCCACTTAACGTTATGTGGAACAGAGAGGGACAGTTCTTTACAAGCCTCCGCAAAATGACGCTCCTCAGTTTTTAATATAGTCAGCGAAAAAGACTTCAGTTACCACGTGTCAATGATGCAATGTGCAGTTACTCCGAGGTAATTGATGTCCCACTTTCCTGTCAAATAATTCTTCACACTGTGCATGCTTGAAATGCGTTAAATAAATTGACATAATTAACAACAAAAAATAATTAACTTCATTAACACATTATTTTTGACAGCCCTATATATATATGTGTATGTGTGTTTGTGTGTGTAATGTGATTTTAAATGTAATTTAAAATTTAAATGCAATTTATACTTACTCATGCTTATGCAAATACTTGTACAGTTTTGTACAGTAGATTTAGTTCTTTCTGTCTTTGGGTAGATACTGTAGAAGCTGTACTTTCAGTATAATATGTTAGTGTGCTGGCATTGCCATCTTTTTAAAGAGACTCTGGTTCAGCAAAGCTCTGGTCTGTGCCTTCTTTGAAACAAACTAATGGCAAATGACAAGCCAGCACAAACACTGTGATCACCATCTTACACTCACCAGTAAAACTGTGCATTAATGTCCCTGCCATGCAGAGCAACAAGAAAATAATATCTAATAAAGCGTTGTATTTTGCAAATGCATATTATTTTGAGAGTCTTTTACTGACTTTTTGGAACTTTAGAGCAAGCAATTTCTTGTGATTTTAAAGATTGTTGATCTGAAGGCTTAGATTTTTAGAATATTTAATGCTTGAATACTTGTTACATTTTGCTTCAGTGCTTTAATATTTAATGCTTCTTCCACTTTTGACTAAAAGCCATTTTGACAGATTTTTCTTATCTGGTAATTATCTCACATTCATATCAATGCTACTTTTCTAATCTTGTCAAAATATATATGCTTAAATATTTCATTAAGAAAGATTTATTGGTTGACTGACTTGACTGACTGACAGATTTTTGAAAATTTCATAAATAGTAAAGTTGCTATCTATGCATTCCAATTAATCTTAAACTGCAGGTTTTTTTGTTTTTGTCTATTAAAAATTCAAATGAAATTGAAAACAAACAAATAGCTAACTAACACAATAAAAACATGATAACGTAATAAAAACATGAAAAACATTATATTTTTGCAAATAACCTCTTCATATTAATGCTGTGATTAGGTGATTAATCGCAATTAATCGCATCCAAAATAAAAGTTTTTGTTTATGTGGTTTATGAGGACACAAATTTGTATAATGACATGCGTATGACATGGGTATTACAATATGTAGGTGTTTTATGAGGACATTTTCAGTGTCCCCGTAATTCAAAAGGCTTAAAAAACATACTAAATGGTGTTTTTTTGAAAATCTAAAAGTGCACACAGTTTCCTGTAAGGGGTAGGTTTACAGTAGGTGTAGGGTAGGTGTAGGACAATAGCACATACAGTTTGTCCAGTATAAAAACCATTATGCCTCATAGTCCTCATAAATCACAAAAACCAACATGTGTGTGTGTGTAAATACATTAGTAAGTATATGTTTACAATTACAGCACTTATTTTAAAGTTCCAAGTAAAAAAGCTCAAGAAACCTTTACTGTAAAAAGTGACCGTGTTTTTAACACAAAAGATCTGCGAAAACTCTGCAGTAAAAACCTGTTTCACGAGTTTGTGCTTCCTCATTAATAGTAAGCGTGTTTGGCGTGCTGTCCGGGGGCGAGCCGGGACCGCCTCAAACCCTATGTGCCCCCCTAGGAAGGCGCGAGGCGGAGAAGGGGAGGAGGAGGGATGCTAAGAACGAGATGCGGAAGGGAAGGAGACGGGCGTATTTATTGTGGATATGTTTGGTCTGGATTGGCTAACGAGATGATTGAAAAGTGGAGCCCTGTGTGCCTCCAAAAAATGCTGGTAGAGAGGACAGCAGCCAAATGTGTGCCCCCCAAAGAATGCGTGGAGACAGGGTGCTGGCTGAGCATTGTCTGAGATAGGTCCACGCTTCCTTTGGGGGAGGAAGCAGAGCTGGGAGGGTGTTGGAAGTTGGCAGGAGGGAGTGGGAGTTGGGAGCCTCTGTGGGGGCGGGGAGGGACCTTGGCTGAGTTGGCGGCCTCAGCTTGTGTTAGGTGACCTTAGGAGTTGGGAGTGGGCAGGGCTTAGCTGAGGAGGGGAGCTTCTTTGGAGGCGGGGAGGGGTACCTCAGCGGAGGTAGGCGTTCTCTGCTGAGGTGGGTTTGGGAAGGGAAGTGAAGGGGGCCCCGGCAGAGTCGGGTTTGAGTGAGGCCTTAAGCGGAGGTGAGGAGCAGGAAGGCCTCTGCGGAGGGGGATAGACAGAACCTCTGTGCAGGCTGAGACTTGAGGTAGGCGGATAGAAGAGGGTAAAGACCCAGGCTGATGTGGGCGCAGAAAGCCTCTGATGAGGCAGGAGAGTAGAAAAGCCTCAGCAAAGGTGGATAGGGGAGCACCTTGCGCAGGCTGCCTCTGAGGAGGTGGATAGGAAAAAACAGACCTCGCTTGAGGTGGGGGCAGGAAGCCTCAGCGGAGGCGGGAAAACCGGGAAAGCCTCGGTGAAGGTGGATAGGGGAACACCTTGCGCAGGCTGGCCTCTGAGGAGGCAGATAGCAATGAGCAAAAGACCTCAGCTGAGGTGGCGGGCGGGGAGCCTCAGCGGAGGTGGGCCGAGCAGGAAAAGCTTCAGCAGAGGAGGATAGGGGAGAATCTCTGCGCAAGCTGGCCTCGGCGGAGGCTGATAGGAGAGAGCATAGACCTCAGCTGAGGCGGTGGTTTAGGGACTGGGAACCACTGGATAGAGGGACCTCTGGCAGGCTGAGTCTCAGGGAGACAGAATAGAAAAAGAGTAAGAAGCCTCTACAGAAGTGGTTTGAACTCTTCCAGCAGGCTGGGCTTTAAGAGGAGGCAGAGTAAAGAAGAGAAGGGTAGGAAAGCCTCAACAGAAGTAGATAGGGGACTTCTGGAAGGCAGAGCCTCGGGGAGGTGAAATTTGAGAGGAAAGAGAAGGGGTGGGACTTTGCGGAGGAAAGAGTTGGAATTTGTTGCTGTTGGCATTTAGGTAAAGTGAAAGGGTATCCTTACCTTCAGTAAGAGGGAGGTTTGGGCATTTGAGATGGCGGGGGAGATGGCTCCGTGTAGTAGTTAGTGGAAAAACTGGATGCTGCTTAGTTACCCCTTGATGGAACTTGCTTGGAGGGTTTTTATTGTATTAAGATAAGAGATGAAGCAAGGTATAGCTAACGAGATGTGGAAGGGGAAGGAGACGGGTGTATTTATTGTGGATATGTTTGGTCTGGATTTGCTAGCTGCGATTAATTCAAATGCGCTCCTTCCGAAACGTAGTTTAACAACATTACTAAATGATCAATGGTAAATTCCTCTAAAATTTACAGGGAAAACCTGCAAAGTGACATTCCCAGAATTCCCTGCATTGCATTTCACATTTTGTTTGAATTTAATAGTTTTTTTTCTTATCAGTGATGTTTAGGGTTGTATGTTACATGTGATGTTGTCAAATGAATGTTTATTGCATATTTGAGTTTCTCACCATAATGGTGTTTAGTGTTTGTGTGAATGTCACTGATCTCCTTTTATATATGTTCATATTTAAATGCTGCTTGTGATGGGATTTGGTTCATCATGTGACTTCCTCATCATCATCATCCACATTTGGTGCTTATCAGTGTATTTCAAAGCTACAAAACAGATTTCAGTGCTTTAATAGTTTGGTATATTACCATTATATCACTTATTGAAATTACGGTATTTAACTGTACAACAACTTAAAACCGTGAAATCAAAAATGTCTTTACCGTATTTTTAATGAACTACCGTATGTTTTTTTATGAATCACCGTAACTCAACATAATAATTGTTGTAACTCAGCTACATGAGAAATCATTAATGTGAGCAATTAAGGCTGAACTATTATACAGACACATTCTGTCCCATATAACTCTAACTCCCAGCTCTGTATAATGCAAAATCTCAAGGTTTCCTCTCCAACTGTTAGCTGCTATAAAAGCAGCTTTGAGAATGGCAGGTGCACCTCTAAAGAAACCAGACAGAAAGTTGGATTGTGAGCCGTATTTCATGTATAAACACACACACACACACACACACACACCTGTACTGTGGAGCCAAGTCCTGCTAAACCTAACCTGAATGACGTCCAAACTCTGATTAACAGCATTTGCTCACAGAAAAACCTTCAGTGTTCTGAGGACACCCAGATGCACATGTTTAGCACAAATTTTTAGGGAAAATCTGCACAATTATGTACAAGAGGCATTTGTATTGGTAATGAATGTGATTCTTTTATTAAGGTCAACTAATCAAACGCCATCAACATGCCTTTCCTTGTAGGAAAAAAACAGACAAACAAATAAGAAGAAGGCAGGGAGGATTGAAGAGTCCACCAAAACTCAATAAGCAAGAGAATAAAAGAGCTTGAGAGAAATGAATTCTTCCAATCCCTTAAGGTTTCTTAAAGCCCTTATCATGCGAGAGAGATGAGAGACGGCGACATGAAAGCAGGGTGGGGTGGAGGAAATGGAGGGATGTGGAGAAAGAGGGAGAGAGATGGATGAGAGACAGAGAGCCGGAGAACAGGGGCCCTATGTTTTTGAGATTCAAAGCACAATGTGCTCTTTGAGGACTGCAGAGAATAACATTTAGATAGAGAGCCATCAGTCCAGCCCTCGCTCGCTCTCTCTCTGCTTTCTTTTCTTACTACATCACAATTTCACTAAATATTTTCACAGCCTGCCTATACAGTACATTGGGAAGTGTAGACTGAACTTTTAGCACACAGTATTTCTCAGATGTTTACAAACCACCTATAAAGTCAACTTTATTTATTAAATAATTATGCATAATTAAATTAGTAAAATGCATATAATGTTTTGAATAAATTAAAGTAAGTCATGGGTTAAAATTTTTACTGAACAATTCATGTACATTTAAAGCTCATTATTTAAAAAAGCAACAATAATAATAATAATAATTATTGTTGTTGTTGTTATAATAATAATAATAATATTATTATTATACATTATTAATAATTAATTATAATTAATACATTATATTATGTTATAATATAATTTTAACATAATTAATAATAATAATAATAATTCATAAGTTTCAAATCATACCCATGTCACTTATTATGCTTTAGTGTCAGATTTAGCTACACTGAGGAAAAAAAAAAAAAAATTCTAGGTTGAATTTATTTGTCTTGTTTGTAGCCAATATATAAAAAAAAAGATTTTATTATTATTATTATATTATAATGGAGCTTTTACTTTTAACATGTGACGTTTATTGTCGTTTTCATATCTGCCTGTTTTGGTTTAATTTCTAGTTCTGGGGCCTGTTCCATAAACCAAGATTACAATCCAGGCTTATTTCAGTTAGTCTGACTTATTGCCAGTTAATTTGTATTAAAATAAGTCAGACTATCTGCCATAAGCCT
>JAUMHP010000062.1:1438301-1448904 GCA_032361065.1 Enteromius trimaculatus | reverse complement strand
AACAAGAAAACAACTTTTGTTATGTCGAGATCACGAGAAAAATAAGTCGTGATCACGAGAAAACAAGACGGAAAAAAATATAATACATGGCCGCTTAGAACTTCCGTAGAAAACAGTTGTGCTGCTAAATATTTTTGTGGAGAGTGTGATACATTTTATTTCTCAGAATTTTTACAGATGAGTAGGAAGTTAAAAAGTAAATAAAGATAAAATTGTGTAATACAAAGTCAGAATTGCGTTTGCGAGATATAAAGTTGCAATAACCTTTTTTATTTATTTATTTATTTATTTTTCAAATAAATCCTTGATTAAAAAAAAGTTTACTTCAAAAAAAATGATTCCCCAAATGTATTGCATATAGTAGCTTTAAAATACATGAAATGCAGTGCAATAGTCATATTTACATTGATTTACATGTGATCTTTCACATTCTTTTTGAAGCATTACATTAACGCCTTCTTCCTTTGCATAGAGACTCAGCCCAACGTCTCTCCGTCAGTGTTTGACAGAATAAAAGAAGTGGGATGAGTTTGATTGATGTGCACTTTACAGATATAACACACTGATCCTGCCAAACACATTACAGTCTGATTCACTGCAAAAAGATTTTCCCCAAGAGATATCAGCTCCCTCTACTGGCCGGCTCTGGGGCATCTAATCACATGCACTTCTGCTTCTACACACAGTCCTTATATTTTGCCCCAAGTCCTCCATCGTATGCAGGAGATTTGGCACAGAATTAACTCAATACTCCTCAGGCTTTGACTGTAACACTACATTTGCCACTGAATATTTCATACCAGCTATGAGCTTGCTGAGCTTTTGTCTGCGAGAGCATGACCCATTTATACAAATGCAGACATTACAAGCCACATATACCGCTAGAAAACCACACACACAGCCAGAGATGATCTCATTAATTAAATGAAATGTAATGTATTTACAATGTAAATTAAAATGTAATTAAAGTGTCTACTTTTTTGAAGAATCAAATGTTGACGTTTGGTTGAAATAATGTTACATCGTCATTCATTGTAACAGTATTTATATAAAAATTCAAACAACATGTTTATTCTGACTTGTACATGTTAAATAAATATAAAAGAATAAGGGAGCATATTACATTTTATTGTGTTTTCAATAAAACTATAAAAATACAAAAAGTAAAAAATTAGTAAAAGGAAAAAAATAAATAAAGTAAAAATAAACCTAGAGCATTGTTACGTTAAAAATAATTGGTATTTGCGGAGAAAGTAATTCAGTGCCCAGTTTATTTGGACCGGCTTGCTCCTCTGAACCTCTACCTGTAAGTATGATTAATAATTAATGATTGTATTTTCTAGCGATCGTTCATAATAGTAAAAGTCTTGGTAATTTGCGTTTCTGTAGTTCTGTTGTTCAGCCGTGGGCCTAATGTAGTCTAATACTGTGATTGATGCAGCTTGACTATCATCACTAAAACTAATGAGACAGACAGACAAACCATGTTTAACACAGTGTTATGCATCATACAGTGCTGAAGTTCACAACGTAGAGGTGTGCCTGATTCGCTTACAAAAGCAAACTGTGTAGCGGTAGACCAATCATAAAGGACTGCGCCATCTGACCAATCACAGCAGTGAGGGCTCACGGAGAGGCGGGGTTTAGACAGACTGAGTCTTCGAACTGCTTCACACGAGTGGTTTACGAATCAATTAGAAACGGGGTAAAATTAAATCTATTTTTTGAGAGAACTAAAGTGTTTTTTTTAGCTTGCATACATGTAAACCTGTTTTAAGAGACTCATAAAGCAATATTAGCAACCTTTAAAAAGGCATAATAGGGGCACTATAATTTAAAAAAACTAATCATACATTGACTCTTGAACGCTGATGCTACAACATCTCTGTTGTACCTTGTACAGAGAGGAAATCATTTAGATTAATCCTTAAAAACATGTTATTATTATTATTATTTATTTAAAAGAAACACAATACAATTGATCAGCATTTAAAGACAACCTTTGCTTACAATTAGAAACATACTTCTAAAAAGCCTTCTCATAACATTTACATCTTGTTTCTCTATCAGACACAAATCACCATAGAAATGCTCGGCCAGCGAACTCATGCCAGCATGCGGCTTGCATAATCATGCTTACATTCATACTGTATATTCATCATGTGTCCAAGCGCGCATATTCACAGAATCACGCCAGCTGCATTTGTGCTCCATAATTAATTTAAACATTTACAACCTGCCTGCATCAAACCTAAAACTGAAAGTGCCATAACCTTATCTTTAAATTGTAGTGTATCATGGTTTCCGCAAAAATGAGCAGCACAACTGTTTTCAACATTATAATCAGAAATGTTTCCTGAGCAGCAAATCAGCATATTAGTATGATTTCTGAAGGATCATGTGACACTGAAGTTATGATGCTGAAAGTCCACATAAATAAATTACACTTTAAAAGATATTCACATAGAAAACAGTTATTTGAAGTTATTTTTTTGTGTGTGTATTTTTGATCAAATAAATACAGTTTTGGTGAGCAGAAGAGTTTTAAACTGAAGTTGGTTTGGATGCATGGGACATTTACCACTTACCTGTACTAAACATTAAAAAAATGGCTTTAGTTATCAATACCAAATAAATAGGTACTTACTAAGTACTTAATTATTTAATAAGCAAGTGAATTAATAAATAAATATCACTGCTCACCAGCCTAAATGATTCTAAAAGTCTAAAAGATTCAACGAAAACAAACACACAAACAAATAAATAAATGAGTCAAAACGAATGAGAACTTAACTGGAAAGTCAATTAAAAACTAATTCAATGCCATTTATTATATGCATTAAATGAGTAATATATCCTGATGCATTAAGCATTTCACACATTTATACACAAATGCTTTTCTCTGTTTACTTCTGACAGCAATAAACTTCTTGTCGAAACAAGTTGTTTCGTTTGATTTTCAAAAGCTATGTCCAGATGCACAGCCCACCAACGACCAATTAACCTCCAGCGGTCAGCGAGAATGAGGCACAGCTTTTGTCGCTCGATGCTTTATCATGTAGCATCTGGTCAGAGAACGGTCACATGTCATTGACTGCTGTATTTAAGTCCACAGGCATGAAGACAATCTGAAAACGCTCAAAAACACAAAGCCCTGACCTTCACGAGCTGAAAAACACAGCTAGAGCAGTTTTATGGCAAATAATATGTGTTCCTGAACTGGGATTTCTTTCTTTTCCATCTTATGCTGGATTAAGTGAAAATGTGTGTTAACAGAGGGGTTCAGATGAAATGTTTTACTCTTAATAAATGATTAAAAACTAATACATATTTAAGAGATAAAAAATTAATGATAAAAACTGGAGATGATACACAAATGATAAAATAACCGCAATAAATATTAGCAATATGGGTCTTTTAAATGGTCTTATCAGAAGAAAATACAGTAAAATAAAATTACACATTACATATACATTTTTTTAATTACCTAGACATATTCAGATGATCTTATTTCATACATTTACTATTATTATTATTATTATTATTATTATTAACAACAGAGTTAAATAAAATAATACAATTATCAAATTTGAATAAAAACTAGTATTAAAACAAACACCAAAATTACTAAAACCTTAAAAATAAAAAGTTAACAGATTAATCTAATTTGAAATATTAACAATAAATATAAATGCATCAATGATACTAAAACAATATATATATACACATCTCATAGATAGGCCTATATGTTAATATAAATTAAATTATAATTATAAAATAAACTATAAATTAAAATGGTAATATGTATATATATATATAGTATTTTGGGCAATCACACACAAATCCCACTTAAGGTTTGATAACATGCATCACCATTGGGAACTCATCTTTTATCACCCGGGCTTATGATAAAACAATCATAACACCTCAATAATTTGCCTCTCAAGATCCCATCGGTTTAATTAAAAGCACAAGAGACCATTATTAAAAATGTGATCGGCAGGTTTCCTGTAATCTCTGTGAAAGAGCTGCTTATGGCCACATACACAGAATCACACTGTAGGGCTGTAACACGGGACAATCTGGACCGTCCATCAAAGGCCAGCTCTGTCCTCAAGCACCTGAGTCAGCTCCTCATGTAGGAGTTTGTACCTGCAGGTGATGAAACACTGCTATGGCCATCACAACCACACAGGACATTCACATTTACTCACTTTTGGTTAAACAATTGTTTTGAAACAAAGAGGACTTCAAAGGGAAACTGGCCAACTATCAGCTTCGTGAGTCATTTTAGTGCCAGAACAAAGCAGCTGACAAACTCACAGTCCTCAATTTTGCTTAAAGCTTAGCATCAGCTCAGTCAATAGTGTTATATCTAAGCACAAAACACCGATTACATGATTAAACTGATAACGCAGCAAATAAAAGAATGCTATTCTTCACAAAGGATTTAGATGAGCAACAATGCACTACAACGCACATGTCTTATGATGTCGCTATAAAGAACATTATTTGGTGTATTTGGTGTAATGCAGTGTTTATATGAGGTTTAAGGTGCAAAGATGCATTATTTTCCACAAACTGTACATCATTGTTTCTCCTCTTATCTTAACATGATGCCGTGTCCTGATGCTATGACACAAAAACAAAACAATCTATTACAAATGAGGCAGAGGGGACATACTGTAATTACTGATTATAATCACTTTTTATGCATTGCCTCATAAACATCACAGCCAACAGTGTTTTGGAGTTTTGCATTTTCCAATGACTGTCTGTGTTGAATGTTTTCCAAGCTAGTGGCAAATTGCTGAAACATACTCAAGTTTGTTTGGGGCATTTAGTAACACGTAAACTAGATATCAGCCGTGAAATGTCAAGCACAAATTCAGAAAGAGGAAATGAGAATATATCAACAAACAAACAAGCAGGAGAAGGTAGCAGAAGTCTCTCACCGGCTCATTCGGGGCTGGTCTGGTGCGCACATATTTTAACATAATGTGAAGGACATGAAGAAGAATGAATTATTAAATTACTGCGTAGCTTCACAAACAGTACAAGTGAGCATCTTTAGCATTAACTCTAGAGTTCATGCGGTAATATTCTGAAGAACTGTTATTAAGACCCTATGCAGAAAAAAAGAAAAAGAAAAAGTACAATAATAGTAATAATAATACTACTACATAAATAAAATCACCATTTCTAAGCGATTGTAGTACAAGTTATTATGTTTGAAAATGAAAATGAGGATTATCTAATTAAAAATGCAATAATTCTTTATTTTATTTCTAGTTTTAGATTTATTAGAGTCAAAGGTTTTTATTGATTTCTCAATAATTCGCTCCATGAATCAGAAAATGGTCAACAGACAGAAAATAATATGTTTTTTATATATGTTATAAAATTATTTTAAATATAAAAAATGTCTGTGAACAAACCCCTCTGTAAAAACAGTAAGTGCTGAGGAAATAGAGATTTTTGACTCATTTTGAGAAAGCAGCCTTTAAAGATAAGTGTTCTCATTTAAATTGAATCAAACAGGTGTAAACTGATAAAGTGCAGAAAAATAAACACTTAAATGTATTTTTTTCACTAGTCTGAAACAAGAAGTTATGGGTTAGGGTTAGAAGCAAATGATGGATTTTTGAAAATGATCTTTCATCAGTGTGTGACACAGCTCTAAGTGAAACATCCTGCAAGGTTTTAATTAAGAAATTGCACCGTGTATAAAGTTATTATCTCTCAAAAGAAAGAGTCGACTCTGAATCATTGAAACAAGTCTTCAATCCAATCCAATCTCCAATCGCTTGATGTTGACAGCAATATAAAACATTAGCATATTTCCGCCCACTTGTTGATCTTTTTTGTGTTGGTCTGAATGAAAATGCAGATTCATTCTTCACCACTAGGTGCTGCTATTGGAGAGTTAAAATATCTGCTTCCACTGTAACAATGTACATAAATCAGCACTGCGCTCACAAACACTGCTTTATCAGGCATTACAGACATGATCTAATCAACCCGTCCCCTTAGATAGCGTCACACAAAGGAAAATGAAAAGAAAAAAGTACTCATTCAGAAAAAGGTTTGGGAGTCATTGAGCAAATACAATAAAAATAAGGCTGGGCGATATTACAATAATGAGTCACGCTGTTCTATTCTGCTTTTGGTGCACAGACAATATATCGAACTCTTCATATCGTTTTAGCGAGGAAAATTATACGGTGATAATTATCATTATCGAATTATCGCCCAGCCTTAAGTGCATATTATGCATATTATAAGACCACAAAAGTGTTTTTGACATTGCATGCATGTCTATCTGTTGTTGGGAACTCCAACAATCAATTTGTTTGTATTCGTACGAGGTGCCAAATTTGTACAACCTCACTCGTACGATTTTCTACGATTTGTCTAAAACCCTGTGACAGGTAGGTTTAGGGGCGGGGTTAGTTTTAGGTCATTCGTACAAATTCATACGAATTGGTAACTCATAAATTATGATTGGTACGAGTGAGGTCGTACAAATTTGTATGAACTAGCTACCTCGTAAAATATGTACGAATTGCCGTGAGAGCAGGTTGAGAACTAAAACCAAAATATGAACATTTTATTATCCATAATAGGCACACTTTAAGACTGCCCAGTGCAGTATTTCTCCTTGCGGCGTCTTCATTTTGGAATAAAAGCTAGTGACTTTGACAAGTAGGACATTTGCTTTCATCGATCGATCAGATTTTAGGTTATGCCTGGAGTTATTTAACACTATGTTTGACAGGACACACGTTCTCACTTGGCGCCTCGTTCTGTCTCACCTTGAGCGTTCATGACGACTCTGTGTGTTTTCAAACAGACGAAGCCCTGCTGCTGTAATGTGAAAGACGCAGCCAAGTTAGAACAGATTCAAACCCTCAGTGATGGAGGAGAGAATGAGCGATAATGCCCGTCTATGGAGGCCTGCTGTGTTTCCTGGCAAAAGCTCGGCTGATGAGCGCCGCCTCCATCTTTACCTTCAAATACTATCTCACATAACAAGCAGGAGCCTCGGGGCCGAAGGGATTTCACAAAAAACAGCAGCAGGGGGATAAACAGCAAACCCTCCACATAATAAACACTCACGCAGAGAAAGACAGAGCTGCAAACGCAGACGTAAGAAAGATAGCCTGATATTTGCTCACCATTCAGGGAGGCGATTAAATACAGAAGGGCTCATTTACTTTTACCAAATCAGTTGCAATTTTGTTTTCCATAACCACTCTCCTCAGTCTCGCTGACCATTAGAAGTAAACAGACTGTTTTGGGCTGATGTGCGTTTAATGTTTCAGCTGCATGTAAACACATTCTTCACATTTAGACTGAAGAACGGCACTTTGGTTACAGCCTGCCGGTTTACTGTCTGATTCAATTTAGTTTTAAACAGCTACAGTACCATCTTTAACAACAGCCTCTTTGATTCTGAAAGTATGTTTTCCTGTTTTGTAAATGCATGGATCAATGTTTTATGTATGTATGTGTATATATACACACTACTGTTCATTACTGGAGAAATGATGCTTTGTATCACAGGAATGATTACATTTTAAAATATATTCACACAGAAAACACTTATTTTAAATTAAAATAATATAAAATAATATTTTATATTAATAATATATTAAAAATAATATTTCACGATATTACAGATTTTTTCTGGATTTTTAATCTAATAAATGCAGCCTTGATGAGCAGAAGAAACATCTTTAAAAACCATTAAATATCTTACTGATCCCAATTTGTTGTGACATCAAGATGTGAGTATCAATAAAAATTTGCAAAAGTGATTTTATGTCCATAGAAAGCACATTAAATGTAAGTTAAGTGTCTGCTTTTAGGGTTACAAAAGGTTACAGTTTTTGAATAATAAACTGTAAAATTTGACTGAAATAATGTTACATTGTCATTCAGTGTAACAGTATTTATGTAAAAATTCAAACATGCTTATTCTGACGTGTACATACTGCCATTTCATTGTGTTTTAAATAAGTAAACAATCTTACCAACAACAGGCTCAAATCTAGGATAGTGGTGAATTTAAAAAATGTTAAATTGCAACTAATGCAGTAATAAAGTTACTAATATAGTAATTTGGGAAGAGGTGTCAAACTCAGTTCCTGGAGAACTGGAGCCCTGCAGAGTTTAGTTCCAACCTTGCTCCAACACACATCATTTTTTGAAGGGCTTGATTAGTTTAATTAGGGTTGCATCTAAACTCTGCAGGGCTCCGGTTCTCCTGGGATTGAGTTTGACACCTCTGAAATAGGGTCAAAGCAATTCATCTGTAATTCATAATGTGTCATAAATTGATTTTTGTTGCAAATATGCCTGACAAGATTGTTACACTGAATGACATTTTGGTGGTTAAATTTATTAAATCAAGGAAAAATGTATAACATATAGGCTACACATATGGAGGAAATAATTATTTGACCCCTCGCTGATTTTGTAAGTTTGCCAATGAAAAAGAAATGAAAAGTCTCAGAACAGTATCATTTTAATGGTAGGTTTATTTTATCAGTGACATATAGCACATCAAAAGAAAAATGAAAAAATAACTAAATAAAAGATAGAAACTAATTTGCATTTCATTGAGTTGAAATAAGTATTTCACCCTTACCAACCATTAAGAGTTCTGGCTCCCACAGAGTGGTTAGACACTCCTGCTTAATTAGTCACCTTCATTAAAGACACCAGTCTTAACTAGTCACCTGTATAAAAGACAACTGTCCACAGAATCAATCAATCAAGCAGACTCCAAACTCTCCAACATGGGAAAGACCAAAGAGCTGTCCAAGGATGTCAGAGACAAAATTGTAGACCTGCACAAGACTGGCACAGGCTACAAAACCATTAGCAAGAAGCTGGGAGAGAAGGTGACAAGTGTTGGTGCAATTGTTCAAAAGTGGAAGGAGCACAAAATGACCATCAATCGGCCTCAGTCTGGGGCTCCACGCAAGATCTCACCTCGTGGGGTGTCAATGATTCTGAGAAAGGTGAGAAATCATCCAAGAACTACACGGGAGGAGTAAGTTAATGACCTCAAAGCAGCTGGGACCACAGCCACCAAGAAAACCATTGGAAACACATTACACCCCAATGGATTAAAATCCTGCCGTGCTCGCAAGGTCCCTCTGCTCAAGAAGGCACATGTGCACGCTCGTCTGATTCAGAGAGTGACTGGGAGAAGGTGCTGTGGTCAGATGAGACCAATATTGAGCTGTTTGGAGGAAGAAAAATGCAGCCTATCCCCCGAAACACCGTCCCCACCGTCAAGCGTGGAGGTGGAAACATTTTGCTTTGGGGGTGTTTTTCTGCTAAGGGGACAGGACAACGTGTCCTTGAGTGGCCTAGTCAGTCTCCGGACCTTAATCCAATAGAAAACCTACGGAGGGAGCTGAAGCTCAAAGTTGCTCAGAGACGGCCTCGAAACCTTAGTGATTTAGAGATGATCTGCAAAGAGGAGTGGACCAATATTCCTCCTAAAATGTGTGCAAACTTGGTCATCAATTACAAGAAACGTTTGACCTCTGTGCTTTCAAACAAGGGTTTTGCCACAAGTATTACGTGTTTTTTATTAAAGGGTTCAAATACTTATTTCACTGAATGAAAAGCAAATTAGTTTCTATCTTTTATTTAAAGTTATTTTTTCTATTTTTCTTTTGATGTGCTATCTGTCACTGATAAAATAAACCTACCATTAAAATGATACTGTTCTGAGACTTTTCATTTCTTTTTCATTGGCAAACTTACAAAATCAGCGAGGGGTCAAATAATTATTTTCTCCACTGTGTATATATATACACACATTTACAATTAATTAAAAAATCTAAATAAGTACACAAACATACAATCTATATTTTAAAAATATTTATATGTATATACATTTATATATTTATTTCATATATAAACATAGCATTGTCATATATATATATATATATACACGCACATGCATGTGCAATTATATACACAATAAATATACAAAGTACACTCATGTATTATGACACCACTAATTTATATATGTATATTCTATTCTATAATTTATTATTATTATTATTAAGACTTTCATTCATCTTCAGAACTCAAATGAAGATATTTTTGATGATATCCGAGAGTCATCTGTCCCTCCATAGACAGCAACACAACTGAAATAAACACACCGTGAACACACATCTGGAGCAGTGGGCAGCCAATGGGGGATCAGTGCCTTGCTCAAGGCTCTCATCTCAGTTGTGGTATTGAAGGTGGAGAGAGCGCTGGTTATTCACTCCCACAATCCCTGCCGGACCCGAAACCTTCTGGGATACAAGTAGGGATGTACCGATCCAATCACATGATTGGAAATCTGGCCCGATCACGTGATTTCAGACTCGATTGGAATCGGACGTTACCTCCCGATCAGGGCTCAAATAAATATGTATATATACATATTCTCATAATTTTATGCAGTGGCACAGAATTAGACTTCTTGACTCTTACAACATTGCCATAGTAAACGTCTCGGTTACGTATTGTAACCCTCGTTCCCTGAAGAAGGGAACGGAGACGTCACGTCGGAGACCGACGAATA
>JAUMHP010000062.1:1417936-1428393 GCA_032361065.1 Enteromius trimaculatus | reverse complement strand
ACGTTCCCACGAGTTAATAAGTCGTGGCCACGACAAAACTAAGTGAACCGAAGACGTCCCCTCCCGGTCACCGTAAACCTTTTTGCATTCTAGCCATTTGTTTTCTTATGAAATGAACAAAGGCACAAACAAAAAAGCCTCTAACACTAGCTTTGCTATATTCTTTTTCTAATTGTTTTCTTTTTATTATATAATTTTAAAAATCCTTGCTATGTAACCGAGACTTTAGTACTTGCATATTATTGCTTGTTTGTTGGTTTTGATTGCTTCCTCATTTGTAAGTTAATTTGAATAAAAGCATCTGGAAGATTATATTTACTCAATGTAAATATAATACTTTTATTCAACAAGAATGCATTAAATCGACAGTATTGGCATTTATACTGTTCCAAATGTTTAATTAAATGCTGTTGTTGTTTTAACAAAGAATCCTGACAAATAAAATGTAGCACTGTTTACACAAGTATATTAATTAAATTTACATTTAGTCATTTAATATATAATTAAATTAATAAGTATGTTAGAATGATATCCGAAGGAGCATGTGGCACTGAAGACTGGAAGAATGCAGCTGAATCACAGAAATAAATTAGTTTACAATACATTCAAATAGAAAACAGCTATTTTACTGTATTTTTAATCAGACAGATGCAACCTTGTGGAGCAGAAGAGAAAGAAATCCTAATCATTACCAACTTTTGACTGGCAGTATATATTGATTTTACTAATAAATGGATTGAAGCGATAAAGACAACTTTTTTTTCCTATTCTTTGATAAAACACAAAAAACTAGACTGAAACACAGAGGAAGGTGACGAGCAGATCAACAGCTGCAATAGACTCATAGTCTGGTTAATTAGTGCATCGTTGAGACTCGCTCAAATGTGTTACTGATTAACGCTTCAACGCTCCACACTTCCTGTGCTCACACTGGCCCGAACTGAGAGAACGGACACCAGTTAATGAGGCCACACACACACACACACACACACATCACCGTTAATAATGTTAATGCTGGCAGACTCTCATGGCATTTCTCAACAACAATTACAGTCTATATTCTGCATCATTGGGGTTCTTGTGGGTCAGTTATTAATAAAGAGCAATTAATGTGATGGAACATGGTACAGAGTTTGAAGGAAAGTCACTTCAGTCGTCTGCGTGTTTATGGTTTAATTGGATCCTGTAAGCCAGCGGTGCTCAGTCTGCGGGAAGCCAAGGTACTGTTACGAGTCTTAGAGACTGTCCCAGTTCTGCAATCCCTGCCACTTTCACACATTCAGATCTGACACAGAGAACAAATATGTGAGAAAACAACGCAGCCTTCTTGCAGAAAAGCAACTGCACGACTCTAGAAGACACAATTTGTTTGTGCTATTTTTATGATACTTTTGTGAGCTTCCACTCATTCCTCATCCACTTTATCTGAAAAGAAAAGATAAATTAATTATTTTTTATTTCTTGCAATGAATTGTTGAAAAGTGACCATAAAGTCATGTTAATTAAGTTTTATTCCAAGTTTAAGTTCATCGATGAATCCGTAAAATAAAATGCATCAGTTTCAGCAAAAAAATATTTGGCAGCACAACTGTTTTCAACATTTATAATAACAATAAAAAATGTTTTGAGCTAAAAATGAGAATATTAGAATGATTTCTGAAAGTTCATGTGACCCTGAAGACTGGAGTAATGATGCTGAAAATTCAGCTTTGATCACAGGAATAAATTAGAGTTTACAATATATTCAAATACAAAGCAGCGGTTTCAAACTGCAATATTTTTTAAGTATTTTTGACCAAATAAATGCAGCCTCCGTAAGCACAAAACCACGCCAACCCTAGTGTTTTACAGTATACATGTTTAGAACAAGTAAATAAAAGCTATCCCTTTAATTATCTAATAAAACAAGTTCTATCAATTTACTTTTTGATCTTTCAAAGTTAATTTTCTTCAATGAAAATGTTTTTGATTTCTTAAGGAAGCAACAACACAAATTCTCAGGGAAAAATGATATTTAAATATTCAATATCAGCAAGCAAAGTCTCTAAAATCAGTCAGTCACCAAATATACAGTGTGATGCACTGGCTCCGAGTCGACTAGCTGTGGAACACATGACTTTCTGCTGTTTATAAATTGATATTAGCTTTATTTAGTAACCTGTAAAATATATTAGGGATTTAGTGGAAATAAAACGTACACATTTTGCATGAAACCAATCAAGTGCCGCCCACAGGTTTTGCATCGTTTATAACAATGCAGAGAGCCTGAATCTGGCATCAGAAATGCTTTAGTTTCACACCCAGATCATCTCAACTGCGTGGATATTCTCTCCGCTCACACACTTTCATCTACACAGCGCTGGACATGCCAGAAACAGCAAAGCGCTGATGCTGTGTGATTAAAAGAAACATTTCAGAGCGCTAAACACCGGCCTGCCAACTAATACAGTCTCTGAACCACTAGTCCAGTGGCATAAATCAAAACCGAAAAAGTTATGCAAGCATTGGAGGCATTACAGTTTGATGGACACACACTGTTTCACACTTTCACGTACGCCACTGGACTGTCCATTTCCAACAAGCCTGGAGCTGCATAAATAGGAAAGAGGAAATGCGTGGCATGTTCAATAAGTTCCCTTAGGGTTTCTCACGCAACATACTGAAAATAACGAAATGTCACATCCTCCAGGGAACCTCACAGCTGACCGAGTGCATTGCTCCGACTTGCCCAGAGCATGACAACAAGACCTAGATCCAAAGAAGGTGGTAAGTTTGGAGTTCTGAAGAACATCATAAATTAATCAAATCCGTTAAAGGGTTGTATTAATTAGATCAGCCGGAAACCGGGAACACTCCCCTTAACACACGATGTACTCGTTACATCGTAACAAGAATGGCTTCTACGCTAATATGAGTCTGTCTCTCTTTTATTCTGTTCCTCAGTCCATATCCAGATCAGACGGTGTACCAGCACAAAGAGATGATTTCCTTCAGAACACCTAGATGAGCTCCGTGGACAGATTGCCAGATCCAGATGCACACACACACACTATAAGTCCTTTGCAAAATCGGACATGCGCTTAATATTGAACTGGAGATTAGGTGCTGGGCGTCCGGCCAGAGGAGAACTGGACCCAGCTAAGCCTGGTTTATCCTAAGGTTTTTTTTCTCCATTCTCTCAGGGGTTTTGGTTCCTTGCCGCTGTCTCCTCTGGCTTGCTTAGTTGGGGACACCTGATTTCCAGTGATTACCGTCGTCTTGACTACAGAGACCGTCTCTGCATTTGATAAATAAATAGTTTAATCTGGTCATTATACATTACCATCACTCTGTTCTTCTATTTGACAATGTTCAGTGCTTTGCTACAATCTGTATTGTTAAAAGCGCTATAGAAATAAAAGTTATTGATTGATTGAAATAAGAATGATATTTGTTTGAGATTAAGTGACACAGGGTTGAGTTGATTCAATAAATATGTATGCATTAACCATGTGTTCTGAAACAAAACATTTCAAATAAATGCTCTTCTTTTTAACTTAAGGAATGATCTTTTTAGAATTAGGCCAATAACTTGATTATTAATTAAAATCAGCAAACATTCAATATTAATAAAAAAAATTATTAAATTAATTAAATAATGAATAAATAAATAATTAATTAAGAAATAATATTGTTAAACAAATAAAAAATAAATAAATAAAATGTGCCAATTTACAAAATTACTGTTACCATTATTTAAAAAATATTTTAAGGATTTAAGTGTCAGTAGATGCAGTCAAATGCAAAATGCAAAAATAAAGGCAAATGAGCATGCACAAATAAATAAATATCAGCCGATAAATTTACTGTTATACCGATATTACCGATATACCGATTTACCGATATTTTAAGGATTTAAGAGTCAGTAGATGCTGGCACATGACAAATTAAACCTAGAATACTATATCAGCCAATACATTTGTAACATTTTTAAAAGTCTGAGGTTGAGCTTGGTATCTAAGAAAAAGTGACTTAAGAAAAACTTTTTTTTCCCAAGACTGTTTAATGTTTTCATCATCATCATCATCAATCACCCATGATTTTGTGAAATGAATGCAAAAATGTTCAAAAAGAGGGTTAATGCAACAAGATGGTGAGTAAAACCCCAAAACGAGACGTTGAACTTTGCACGTACGCAACATCCACGTTTATTTCCTCAATCCAAACATCTCAATGATTCAGGCGTCGCTTAAGCACTGTCTCATGAGAACCCTAAACGTCACAGGACCGTTAGGACCTGTACACATGGTCGAGCGGCGAGAGACGGATGAGCCACTGTCCGGTTTATCAGCTCCTCCAGCGAGGACAGATGGAGTACAGCTGGACCGCAGCACTGTACAAACCAGATAAGAGACCCGTGAATCCGAGCACACTCTGAATACGCATTTATGGTAATTTCCACTTTCACACAACGCTCTGCTTTCCAACTTCATCACAGAAGTGCCAAAACTGTTTTGCAGATTAATGTTACTCCTACCCGACATACCCACAGTGCATTGCATCTCCAGCCTCCACGCATCAAATACAGCATTTAGAAAAATCATGCATCTGTGAAGTAATAAACCTGCAGTGACTCCCTAGATTCACACTTCTTCAGTCGTGTCGCACCTTGCCTGCGCTACAGTAAAAAGGACTCTTAATAGCAATGCAGTGGCTCAATATAATCTTACAGTCGTGTAGAATTCGAGAACTAAAGTACATGGATGATGATGCTGCTTGTGGAGATCGCTGCATTCGGCTTATGCCATCTGCGAGAGGAAGAGGCGGTTGTCATGGAACTTGTTGCCGTGAGGCTGTCGCCAAGAGCACGAGTGCCTCTGCGGCCAAGCTAACCAGAATCAAGTCAACAAACGACCACCTGGACGAGGAAATAAAACGCTAATGGAAAGAGTGAATAGAAATAGTTCTTTTTCTGCATAAACTGATACAGGCCCATTTTGAAGAAAAGATAAGAAAAATGACATTTATACTGTTGCGAATGATTTCTAATAAATTCTGTTCTTTTGTCCTTTATATTCATCTGTGAATCCTGAAAAATAAAATGCATCACACTTTTCACAAAAATATTTGGCAGTGCAACTGTTTTCAACTCTGACTATACTCAGCAGCAAATTAGAATGATTTCTGAAGGGAAATTCATATTTGATCACAGAAATACATTACAATTAAACAGATATTGATGTAGAAAACAGCTACTTTGAATTGTAATAATATTTCACATTCATTTTTAGTCTTTTTGCTCAAATAAATGCAGCCTTGGAGAGAAGAAGAGGAGTTATTCCAAACTTGTGTTCAGTAGTGAAGATGCTTGGTTTATTTTTCTACTGAAAAACTGGGTTGAGGTCATCTTATAGGGTTATTTTCCCAACACTTGAGGAAGTATCGCAGCGAGGGCAGAATGATGTGCTTCAGTGAAGCTGTGGATGCAGCATCTAGTTCACGGCATCCAACAGAGCGAATGTGACAAAGTTTCAGCAAAACACGGCAGCGAAGTAAAAGTGCTGTCCTTTAATCTCTGCAGAATAATCTGAACGCCGCTCACAGCAGGCCATCTAACGTCTCTAAAAGTACTGAAACGTACTGTTAAAGGTCTGTTACACAGGAGACAAGACGTTTCAGACAGTGCTTATTGCTAAGAGTTAAGTCTCCCTAAATACACCACTGATAGAAATATTAAACTCAAAATTCGACCACATTAAACATATCTTTCCCTACATGTTTTATCTGGATGATAACCAGACCTCGACTTGAATTCAATAAATGTTTGTATTCCCCTGCGTCCTTATCAAGTCACTAGAGATGTTCACAAACATAACCGATTATTGGCTGGCAGCATAAATGATTCCTCCAAAAATGGTCAACACTTTAATTGCTAAGGATGAAATAGCTCAACACAAGAGCCAATGACGTGAAATATAAATCCATGTTTAAAAGAAGTTTGGTTTGATTAAGTGCAAATAAGCATTTAAAAGAGAGACATCGAGAGTAACACAGGAACTGTACTTCATAGGGACGCTGAGATAGCTACAGAAGAATTCACGTTTTATGAAAATATTTAGCTTACAGATTCTCATTTTAAATGTTTTCTTTTAAACTATACTATTAACCTCAAAAAAGGGATTCATGAACAACATTGCTTCATGTGTGTCAAACTATATTATATCATTTAATATACAATAACACATAAACTGACCATATTTTTCTAAAATGCATGCATGAATGTGTGTGTATGTGTGTACTGTGTATATTTATCATGTAAATAATAAGTTTTATTTTGGATGAGATTAATCATGATTACTGCCTACATTTATTTGGTCAAAAATACTGTAAAAATGTGAAATATTATTGTAATTTAAAACTGCCGTTTTTTATTATGAATATACAGTAAACTGTAATTTATTTCTGTGATCAAAGCTGAAATTTCAGCATCATTACTCCAGTCTTCAGTGGATAGGATGAGTTGCTGCTCAAATACAGTTGTGCTGTGATACACAACCAACATAGTTTGTTAAGCTGTATCACGACCCACTTCAGGCCTTCCATATTCTGTTTATTCCAAACCCACAGCGTTATTACTCTGCAAACAATGATGTTTCCCACCTGCTCTCTCTTAATGCATCTGCAATCGCACATATTATTTCCTTTCCTCGCAGATCATAAATCAAACACACACACAGATGCACAAAGCTGCTGCTTACACTTCTCATTCTCATCTTCAGCATCTTCCCTTTTCCGAACTCTGAATATCAAGCATGCGCGGCTATCTTCGATGCTTATTGTGCATGTGACAGATAAAACCGACGCATGATTGGCAGGAACACACACAATTACAGAGTGTTTTGGGTCGAGGGAACGAATCCCAAACCACTTGAAGTCAAAATCACGATTAACCAGGAAGAGTTTGCCTGATGTCTCTTGCTCTTTAAGGGTTAATTACTATTAAAGATAACAAGGAGCCGATGAGCAGATACTTTGGTGACTAGCGGGGCAATATCTTCCTGTCATCAGAGAGAGAAAAACACGGGCTTATTAACAGCCTGAGGTTTCTGCAAAACACAATCATTGATCAGGTGTGCTAAACTAACACTTATGAGCCACTCTGGGAATTTAAGAAGAAGAAAGCACAGACCGGTTTTCTTTTGTCTAGACTTTTGGCTCATATTGCGCATAATAATAGTATTACGCATTTCTAATTTACTTTATTTTGAAATATTTATATGAATCAAAAATGCTTTTTAATCCCAAAAATTGTTTTTATAAATAATAAATAAGTCAGGTGCATACATGTATTTCAGGAGTAAGAAAGCATGTTACGTCACGATAAATGTAACCTTCTCTTACAGTTGGTATAAAACCTTTAAAAAGCATGGATATAAAGATCAGTTAGTGCAAGCGTTCTTCTCTTCATCTCGCACACTTTGCAGCTGGTTTTCATTCGTCTCTCTCTGACGGCTGTGTATGGAAGCGTGAGTCACCGCAGCAGACGAGGAGATGTGTTTCTATTCATCTATGCAGTGCTATCGGACACAGAGATCAAGGTGAGCCACTCTTGGATTGAAACGTCATCCCAGGTGGACTCCAGCACAGAAAGACTTCTCAGCGTTTCTCAATGGCTTTGAATGTGCGGGTCATTCGATGACTTTAGCAGCAAACAGAGATGAAATGAAGCTGATATTGAGCGTGTGGGACGGTGCGGCTCCTCTCTAACTAATGAAGGGAGGATCCCGCTATAAATCCACCCTAAACCCCTTCAGTTCATTTACAGCATGGTATTTCAGCAGAATGGTGTTGAGAGAGAAAAACATGAACGGTGGCCTTTACCTCACTGCCATATGAAGAGCAAAGATTCATCTCCATAAACACTGAATCAAAATATGAATCAATCAATCAATCACTGGCTAGAAAAAAAACAAACAAACACAATATCAACATCAATTAACAGGTTTTCTAAATGCCAAGTAACTTTTATAAACTGAAATTATGACCATCACAGGACCTCCTTCCACCCAATCAAAAAATATAATAATAATAATAACAAACTGTACATGCATTCAGACTTATTCAAATTGTAAGAAATAATAATTGTTTGCAAAAATGTTAAGTAACCGGCTTTTATCCGGTCATTTCACTAAAATGTACAAATCAACTAAATTTATATAAAATTTATAAATCATTGAAAAAATAAATAAATAAAATGTACTTTTAGTGCATATTTTTTAATGGTGCTCTAAACCAAATAATATTAATAACATTTAATTAGTATAATTAATATCATAATCATAATTTCTGTCCAGAAAGCAGAATGATGAATTAATGTTATAATTATCTTTATTAATCCCATGCACACACTTAAAAAAAAAAAGATATATATAAAACTTATCAAAAAGTATATAATTATATTATATATAATTTTGGTACTGTATGCAGCTTTTTTATATATAAATGCCTTATTCATTCATTTGTTTATATGTATATGTATATATATATATAAACATAAACATAAACACATACACATTATAACTATTTTTACATAATTTTTAATATATAATATATACAAACTATGGGGGGGGCTGAGAAAATAGCATAAAAATGTATTTTGAAAAAATGAAAAACAAATATAAATAAGAAATGATGGCAACTAATGAAAACAAACTACTTAAACTACTTGAAAAAATGCTGCAATAAATTTATAATAAAAAATTCAAATTAACATAAATTATGTTATAAACTAAACATAAAATTTAGTTAATATTCTAAATATTAATATGTAAAAAAAATCTTAAAGCTGATATCATCTTTAAATAATCTTCATTCGTGGGCTTTTCTCAGCAGGCGTTGATACAGCATACGTGATTAACCAAAATTAATAAATCAGCATATCACATGATTAATTTGATCTAAAATAGATTAAAACGCATAATCAGTTTGCAGACGTTTTCATACGACTCCATCAGACACTCGGCCGTTATAAAGCTGTGTGTCTTCATCAAGCGTGAGACTGAAGGCCAGCCTCAGCAGCAGGACGCCCGTCTGCTTTAAATTGCTTTCAGATTGGACAACACTTCAAAGGCCTTCAGCTGTTCTTCACAAGCACTTTATGCATTTTCCACCACCTCTTTGGGCCTCCAAACACACTTTAAGGCATCTTTGAAAGCTCCTGGTTTACTCTGTGCACAGACATGTAGACAATTTCCCATGATAAACACCAGCGCCGCAATTAACATCATCTCTTACATTGAGACTCCATAACTGATGCTTAATCGTGTTGAAGTCCTAGTTATGCTGTCGAATCTTTAATTATCTCCGCCGTGACTCTCCAGAGTGATTTATAATTCCCCGTTAACTAGATTAAGTCATGAAAGAAATCTGATTTACGCCACTCAGCTACTTGATCTGGCTTTCACTCAGTGGATAATGCAATGAAATGGTAGTTATAATAGAGATTCAGATTAAAAGGATGCATAATTTGATCGCATGTGGCTTGCATAAATAGAGGTTTTAATGCTGAGGTCCTTCAAATGTGATGACTTGCCTTATTAAAATCTGCATTTTATATATGCAAAACTATTTACATGGTGTGTGTGGAAAATGTGTCGGAACAAGTTAAAACGGAACAATACACCAATGTATAAATCATATTGTGGAAATAAATGTAAAGCACCAGTAAATAAAATGTTTACAAATATAAAAATATGATAAATTATGATAAAAAACAAGAAAATACATTAAGCTTGATATTGAAAGCAACATGTTGTTCACAAAATTGAGAAAAACTCATACTGTTTTTTTTTTTTTAAATAGTGATTTTTTTTTTTTCAATAATTAAACATATGTTTGTATGATTTATTAGAAAAACAGTTTTACTTTCCTAAAAAAACAAAAAAACTAATTAATAAAAATGATTTAATGCTACAATTATTTGTAAAATTCATTTGCAAAATTGTTTAAAAGCTATTTTTTCAATGTGGTAAAATATTGTCTATGAAATATTCATAACATTTATGTAATGCATTAGAAAAGTATTTTTCATGCATTAATTATGCCTAGTAAAGCACCATATAATGCACTGACTGCATGCACAATTAAATCCACAATAATACATTATAATACTTATCTATTGTTACACCTTCAGTCAGTGAAATGCATTTAAAACAGAACCTTCAAAACGAATTGCTGATAAATATTATATCTATCCATATCTATCTATCCATCCATCCATCCATCCATCCATCCATCTATATATATATATATATATATATATATATACACACACACACACACAACAGAGGGTACCCTTAAATTTTTCACTCTTTGTTATCTTGCAGCAAATTGCTAAAATCTTTTAGGTTAATTTTTTTCCTCATTAATGTACACACAGCACCCCATATTGACAGAAAAACACAGAATTGTTGACATTT
>JAUMHP010000062.1:1397378-1407999 GCA_032361065.1 Enteromius trimaculatus | reverse complement strand
GAATAGAGATTCCTATTCGTCGGTCTCCGACGTGACGTCGAAGTGACCGACTGAAAGGGAACCTTCGTTATCTGCATCTTAATTATTTAGGGGATTTTTCAAGTCATGAGAAACCTGAAAGAGCAATCAGATTCCTAATATACTCATCAATAACACACCACATTCATAAATCATACATCCACATTATCTCTATCAATAATAAAAGAGTTAAAAAAATAAATAAATAAAACTAACAGTGCATAAGTTGCAATAATGTATATTAAACCACCTTAAAAGCAGCTAAAATAAAATAAAACTTAAAAATAAACTGTTTTACACTCAAATAAAATGTAGCAATATACCTATGTATTGTATGTATTAGTAATAAACTATATTTACTTGCATACATGTATTAAACTAAACTGATGTCTGTGAACACTTTTGATTGACTGCATCAATTATAAATAGAGGTTTGCAGTATAAGTAATGCATGTCAGAAATAACAGTACAACTCACCAGGACGGGCATCATCAGGTCCGCCAGATATACGAACAGAGCCCCGAGCGCGAAACCCACAGCGACAGGGAAGAAGGCGAAATCGCCATATTTCCCAGAATCCTCGGCCATCTCGATAGCAGGAGCCAGCAGAGACCAATAAGAGGCAGCCAGCATGACCTGACGACAGAAAAAGAGCTGCTGTTAGACTTCACCATCTACATCCTTAAACGTGATGTTTCGTTTTTAATCAAGTCAGAGCTCTTTTAGTGGATTGTATAGACATCCAGCTTCAGCTGCTGCTTCTCGTGTGTTTCTTCTCTGACTGTAATCAAGTAAATGTCCTATTTCCAGCTTTAGCTGACTCTCAATCAATCAAATCTGATCATCAGGATCTTTCGAGGAGTGTTTTTTTATTTCCAGAAGCTTTACTTCCACTGTTCCTCAGAGGAGCAATGATCTTCACAAGCCTCCAAAACATCTCACTCAGACATATCATTGAAGATATAGAGCGATAACTGATATTGAGATCATGTTATGTCAGTATCTGCTGCACTGTCTCATTGGTTCATCAGAATGCCTTCATATAAATATCAGCATGTTTCTGCTCAGTCTCTGTCTCTGAATAAAATTCAGCCGTGTATCAGACTACGTAAGCCATAAAAGGATAGATTAAATGCGATACAAAACATAAAACACACTGTCTAGAGGTTCAACACGCTCCATTTCAAAAACATACATTTGTCTGACTATGATTATTTTAGATTCTCCAGAGGAGGTCCGTTTTGTTCTCGTGTGTGTCTTAATAATGTCAAAACCCTCCTGGCTCGAATGATAAGTGAAAACGAGCGCTTTGTTGGGAACAGAGAAGAGAAAACGCAGTTTTATGACTCAAACACTTCAAAGAGAAAGACTGAATATTAGATGAAGAGAAAAAGCATTCACATCTGCAGCAGATACTGAGAAACAGTGTTAGTGTGAGATCTATTTCTGAGGCTTTTATCCATTTCAACAGGCTCAATACGAATACAATTTTATATTTAATATTCAAATTTATATTTGTATTTATATATAGTAGTGTGTTGATATTTAGCTCGTTTATATTTACAGCATGCACACTACCGGAAGAGTGTGGGAGATAAAAGTTAAGACACACAGAGATATGTTTGCCAATAAAGTCAGTTTAAGCAGTGCAAATCTTCCAAACTTCAGTCTGCATCAGGAGACGTTTTAATTATTCATGAGTGAAACCGTGATACAAAACCCTCAAGCAGGAAAGAGCCAGTTTAAAGTCATCCATTTTTTTCTGTGCTGTCCAACACATTTGGACAAATCGTGATCTCGCTCATTTGTCCTGTAGGCATGCTGGTAATGATATCAGGACCTGAAGGAACACAGCAGATTATTTCACACATCTAATGTAAAACAGTTCAAACTCAGAGAGACACTGCAACAATGTAAAACAATGTTACCAATGTTCTAAGAGCACACTGAAACCTCACGATCTCCCAGCCGTGACACTACAGCACTACATCAAACTGGAAGCAGGTTTGGTTCAGTTTGCTTTGGTGTAAACCCTTTACATGCACACATTTTAAAACACAATCAATAATGTTTTTTGTCAACGGAGCGTGCTTACTTTACAAACATGGTAAATAATTTAAAGCAGCTCTGCAAAAACTCGTGTGTGAAGATTTCAGGAGAGATGTATTACAATGCATTCAAATATGTTACTGATCAATTAAAAACAGAAAACTTACTACCTGATCCATTTCATAATAACAGATAATGCTTATTTGTAGCACAATATCTTGTCATACTATCATTTTTGAAAAGAAAAACAGTAAATAATTGTTTAATGTTGTGACTGGTTTAGCATTAGTGATGCATCAAGCAAATAAGTGATTAGATTATACATTAAAACTCAATAATATTTTTTTCTTGTTGTTATTACTACTAAATAATAATAATAATAATAATAATAATAATAATAATAATAATAATATGAAAACAACAGAAGAAATATTGAAATATAATATTAAATAAATAATAATAAATATAAATATAAAAAATAAAAAAAATATATAAATATATTAAATCACTGTGGACAAAAAAAAAATTGAAGGTCAAATAAAACTTAAATTATTCAAGCATTTAATAAAATACTAATTCAGTCTTTCTACTTCAAAGTTATATGTGTTTCTTGCCGTTTCTTTAAAAATAATTATTACATAAAAGCTAAGCTTATATGAACAAGCTGCAACCGATCTTTAGAAATTATACCTAAATGTCCAGAGTGGCACTTTATGATAATTGCTCATATTATGATTATGTCTTATGGAAAACCTCCTTTGTTTTGTTCTCTTTGAGGGCAAAGCTGTTATTAAGGTTAACGCAGGACTTCTTCTATAATGGCAGTCTATTCTCTGAGACTCCGAGTCTGATCGGTTCACTGAGAATTACAGACTCGATCTCAGGAGCCGAGGAACGAAGCCTGGCTGCCTGAGCAGATAAAGCTGGGAATGACCCGAAGATTGACCCGTGTGCGAGTCAGCCAAGACAGCTCTATTCTTCATTTTAGGGTTAATCTCGTGATCCTGGAGCTCAAAACTAATTTTATAACCAAATCTTGTTCAATAATATTTTTAGTAATTATTTTAATTAATTATTAATTACTTTAACTATAAATTATTTATCATGTAGTGTAATATATAAAGAAATTATATTATTATTATTATTATTATTATTATTATTATTTTAAAAATGTATTTAAAATGCAACGAATAGACACAGATTTGAAACATAAAGGGCTATATTTATAAATAATATAATAATATAAAAAATGTTTAAATTAAAAATCACAAAACACATAAAATTAAGAAAAAAAACTACAATACTAAAATTAGAATTAAAATCACCACTTCAAGCCTACAGTGTGCAATAAAATACAACTAAACCGATTAATAAAAATGGATTAAACCCAAATAGTACATTATTATTTTAGTATATACAAAATAAAAATAAAGTACTTTACTTAAAATTTTACAAATATTAATAAATAAACATGAAGACATTTAAACACTGACAATATTTTACCACTTATTTGAATTATTATTCAAAAATATAATTATACTTATTTTTATTTATTTTGGGGGGTTTGTTTGTTTTTTTAACTCTCTTAAAAAATAAATTAAACGAGATGTAAAAAACTTAAAATCAAGCTGAGTTTCACATTCACAAAAAAATAATCTGGCATGACTTAGTGGTGATATAATATTGTGATGAGGTTTACTGTACGCATAAGACTTAACGTAAACGAATAGCTGTGGACTGATGTTAAAACACAGCTCAATCCTATTTATAGTAAAAAACAAGGTTGCTCAAGTTGTTTGTTCTTTGGTCACGTCTCTCTCATCCGCCTCTCAGAGTGACTGTGAAGCACTTTTAAGTCAGTTTTGTACAGCGGTCCAATTACGGAGCCATAGCTAAAGCCTAATTACTTTTCAGCAGCTCAAGGAACATTTAATCCTTCTTGAAAACCTCTTTTCTGCGCTGCAGAATGAAGGAAAACTCATTAATTAGCCTGCCTTCAGGTGAAGACACTTCTGTCCTGGTCTTAACACAATGTGCCGCGGTGTTTCCTCTCACTCAGTTATTCTGTTTGAAGCCCATCACTGACATGAGTGACAGCCTTCCCGTCTGTGTGTGTGTGTGTGTGTGAGACGCCGCAGTTCTTGAATCCTGGACCTGGAGAAATACTGAAGCCCTGCTAACATCAATATTTAGACAAGTCTTGTTTACTTGTAAAGAATTCAATTATAATGCATCATAATGCATTCTGGTCTGTTTTGAGCCAGGAAACATATATAAAAATGCATAAAACCTGCTTACAGTTTACAAGATTCATCAATCAGTTATTTATAAAGTACAAAACACAATTATTCTATCTGTCTCAGTGTCTCTCACTAGAATTGTTTTAGTTTAGATGAAGAGGAATTATGTGTCTAAGGACCACAAACAACAACTGCAGCACAACAATTATTATCCCAAAATAAGATTTTAAGCAAAAGTTTTATTTGAAAAATGTTCTGAGTAATTTTTTGTTATTTTTTATGTTCTGTTAGAACTTTTTGAGAAATTCAAAGGAATTTAATTAAATGTAATACTGATAATTTTTATAATAAATGTTTCTTTGTTTTGTAACACTGAAAACACTCACATTAAGTTATGAAAATATAAGTACGTTTTTAAGTTAAATAAAATTCTCTAATTTATTTGGGTGCAACTGCAAATATATATATATTATATAAATAACCAATAAATAATCAAACCCCGGTGACAGCAGCTCCTGTATGAGAAGAAACTGGTCAGGGTGAAACAACACGAATGTTTGCTGAAGGTGCTGCTAGTGATTTCAAGCGTTTTAATAACAAGGAAACGCCCTCGGTCTGAAATCCCACCCTTCAGAGACATGCTGGAAGACCTGACAGACAGACATCTCCTGCATTTAAGTCATATCTGAAACTATTATGTGTGAATGAATGAAGGAGTAAATATATAAATGGATTAAACAAAAAGAAATAAAACTGATAAAGAAATACATAAATGTACAAAATAAATAAATATTGCATCAAATATATAAATAAATAAATGAAATTAATAAATATAAGTAAATGCATTTAATTATTTATTAAATAAAACACTAAAAACACAATTTAATAAAATAAAAAGGTAAATTAATAAATTGAACAAATAAAGAAATAAAAGTTTGAATTATTACATGAATGTACTTCGTGTATACATAATTGTATTTAATAAATAAATGTGTTTTACAAATAAATTAATAAAATTATTATTTTTTTATTTTATTTTTTTTATTCTGGGGATTGTTAACATTTCAATCCAAATATTGAGGTTGAGGATATAAGGTAAAGATTTAAGTTGATGTTTTTGACATTGAACTGTAAAACAGCTCATTAAATCATAAACTGGCACGCAGCCACTAAAAACCCTTTGAGAAGGAAAGCAGCCAGACACAACAGTCTGAAGAACAGCCAACCCAAAGAAAATAAAGGACTTTACTCCAACTCTCCACACAAGGTCCAGAGGAAATACTAAACTCAACAGCTGCTCAAATCTAGATTTATTGCCCTCTCTCTGAATTTCATTGAATGACGCACACAGGTTCAGTAAACGTCACCAAAGTTACTGAAACTCCAGCAGCTTGCCTCGACACATGAACAGATCTAAAACTGAACACAAACGAAAAATCATATGCCTGAAAATAATTAAGCATGTCATTTATGGACTACTAGTTAAATAATGTTTCCACGTGGCTTCCATTGTTTCAATAAAAATCTTGTTTTATGAGGACACAAATTTGCATAATGACATGGATATGACAGGTATTACAATATGAAGGTGATTTTCAGTGTCCCGTAATTCAAAAGGCTTATAAAACAAACTAAATGATGTTTTGTTGAAAATCTAGAAATGCACACAGTTTCCTGAAGGGGTAGGTTTAGGTGTAGGGTCAGTGTAGGACAATACCACATACAGTCTGTACAGTAGAAACACCATTACACCTATGAAGAGACACCTGAACACATAAAAACCAATGTTTGTGCATAATATATATATACAGTATACAGTACTGTGCAAAACTCTTAAACCACCAGTATTTTCAGTAACAAAAAATGTTTTTAAGTGGGTTATTTCTAGCTTTTGCGGTAGCGTGTCAGTTCACATCAGTTCACACTCCACACAGAGATCCGATCTGATCATCATCAGTCTGTATCACATGAAGAAACAGAACAAACTGAGACAGACTCAATCCAGAAGAAAGAAAAAAACCTACCTGGAAAGCTATGACATTTATTTTAATGGTTTTATCTGAAGATTGTTTTAAGCTCACTTAAACTAGAAGTGAAATTGATAGTTTTGTAATGTTGAACAGCTAATTAATGATTAAATAGATACTGAGAAAAATTGTATATACGTGTTTTTAAATGTGTAAATAAATGTGTTTATATGTAAATCTAAATATTTTCCAAATATATGCTGTATGTACACAGAAACACGTTCCTGACTGAATCAGCGTTTCTATTCAAAGTCGCTCGCTGTGTTCCTGAATAAAGCAACCATTCAAACAAATCAGTTGCGCAAACGATTCAATGACTCACTCATCTCGACATTTTTCATTTTAACACTTTACATTTTTTTTAATTATTTACAACATTATTTATGCAATTGTAATTACAACGTAATGCAGCTTTAAACACAGATTTTGCAAAAATGCAAAAAACATTTTTAGTTGATCCTGACTTTATTCGATTGGTAACAGCCTATAATGTCTATAAATTAATTTATGCATCTTTATATGAAATAATTTTAGGTAAAATGCCATGAAACATAATTAAAACTAGCTAATATCACCCCTTAACGGACAAGTTAATCATCACAGAGAATATGACAGGCCTAAACCAGAACAAATATTTCACACCCAGAAGATTATTATATGCACTTATTTGAACATTGCCTGTTATACAGTATTATGAGCACTTCCTAAGTTGTTTTTTGCTTCTTTAGGACTAATTGCTTGCTGTTTTCCCCGCCTGTAAGTCGCTTTGGATAAAAGTGTCTGCTAAATGAATAAATGTAAATGTAAAGATATTTCCCCAAAATCTAAGGAAATATCCCTCTTTTTTTCACTTCTAATGGAATGCTCAGAAGTCTCAGTGGGTTAATATTGAGATATAAAGCAGTCCTGAGAAAACGGTGAGGATGAAACTAATTTGTTTTTTCTGCAAGTAACCTTAAGCACAATACAAGTGATTCACATACTAAAATAAACTCTAGTAATTAGTTTAAAGGATGAATCTGTTGTCAGTGCTGTGGATGAGCAGTGGATTTAGGACTTTTTTAAGATTTTCGGACTGCTTTACATCCCAAATCTTAATTACTTTTTATCACTCTTCACTTTCTGTCTAACAAAAAGCCAAAACACACACACACCAACTTCAGCTTCCAGTGATTACAGCCATTAATCTTCAGCTGAAAACAAAGAGCAGAGCGAACAAATGCTTCCTCTAAACACATTTATTTCTGGTGACGACTATTGTTGAAAACATCACCCAGCTCCTAGAGTTATAATTGACCACACAAATCATACTAACAGCCCTTCAGCATTTCTTAAAGTCTCTAACAAACAGCCTGTCCAGATGCCATCACTATCCCTTCTCTAGAACCAGAGAATGATCTTCTCAGGAATATTTGCTCTTGGCAATGTCATGATGCCAGATGCTGCGGCGTTTCAGAAACACAGCTGCTCGAGGCAAAGCAAGAGCACCAAACTAAAGGAGGATCCATAAGGACAAGAGCAGAAGAGGACGAGAACCAGGAGGAAGGGGATGAAGATGAAGACTACAGTGCTGTAATTACTGTTTCATAAGAGGATCACTGACATTAACTTTTAGCCAGAACTAAAAGTTTCAAGCCTTGCAAAATATATATATATATATATATATATATATATATGTGTGTGTGTGTGTGTGTGCACCTGCAAAGCTACAGTACTGTTAATGGTTTTACTTGTGTAAAAATGCTGTCAAAAAATAATATCATAAACAGATTTTCTATTAACTTCTATTAACTGAACTAAATTGTGGAGCTCTGGCTGTTAGACAGACACGCATATATATGTATGTTCATATATACAAGCCTACTACTGCCAAACTATTAAAGTTTGCTAACATGTGTATTTACTCTGCATATTTATTATCTATATATAAATACAAACACACACACACATATATATTTATTTATTTATATATATAAAGATAAATATGCTGTTTGTATATTAATATATTTTATAAATATTATAAATATAAATGTATAGACATTTTCAAAATAATTAATATTTGAAAAATGTGTGAAAAATGTGTGTGTATAAATATATGTAAAATAAATATGGGTCAAAGACTACAATAAATTTAACCATAAAAACAATAAGTGTAATACTGCTTCCCCAAATAAAATTTAAATGTTTTCTATTTAAATTAATTGCAATTTTGTTTTTGTTTTTCTGGGAAGAAAATAAATATCCCACAGCAGCCCATATTGACAGAAAAAAAAACTAAATTATTGACATTTTTGCAGATTTATTAAAAAATAAATACTGAAATATCACATGGTCATAAGTATTCAGACCCTTTGCTGTGACACTCATATATTTAACTCAGGTGCTGTCCATTTCTCCTGATCATCCTTGAGATGGTTCTACACCTTCATTTGAGTCCAGCTGTGTTTGATTATACTGATTGGACTTGATTAGGAAAGCCACACACCTGTCTATATAAGACCTTACAACTCACAATGCATGTCAGAGCAAATGAGAATCATCAGGAACTGCCTGAAGAGCTCAGACACAGAATTGTGTCAAGGCACAGATCTGGCCAAGGTTACAAAAACATTTCTGCTGAACTTAAGGTTCCTAAGAGCACAGTGCTCTCCATAGTCCTTAAACGGAAGATGTTTGGGACGACCAGAACCCTTCCTAGAGCTGGCAGTATGGCCAAACTGAGCTATCGGGGGAGAAGAGCCTTGGTGAGAGAGGTAAAGAAGAACCCAAAGATCACTGTGGCTGAAAAAGTAGAAAGGTCAACCATCACTGCAGCCCTCCACCAGTCGGGGCTTTATGGCAGAGTGGCCCGACGGAAGCCTCTCCTCAGTGCAAGACGCATGAAAGCATGCATGGAGTTTTCTAAAAAAAAGACCCACTGAACAATCGTCTTTGTCAGACGTTGAAATGACATTCCCTGAAAAGCCAGAATGAAAGTTTTTATGACGCTTAATTTTTATGACGTCTTTTGGACACCCTGTACCAATACTGGACGTCCAAAAGACGTCATAAAAACTTTCATTCTGGCTTGTCAGGGGATGTCATTTCAATGTCTGACAAAGACGATTGTTCAGTGGGGAAGTACTCCAAGATGGTGAAAAATAAGATTATCTGGTTTGATGAGACCAACATAGAACTTTTTGGCCTTAATTCTAAGCGGTATGTGTGGAGAAAACCAGGCACTGCTCATCACCTGTCCAATACAGTCCCAACAGTGAAGCATGGTGGTGACAGCATGGGTGACAGGGGGTGTTTTTCAGCTGCAGGGACAGGACGACTGCTCGCAATCGAGAGAAAGATGGAAGTCAAGCACAGGGATATCCCGGACCAAAACCTTCTCCAGAGTGCTCAGGACCTCAGAATGGGCCGAAAGTTTACCTTCCAACAAGACAATGATCCTAAGCACACAGCTAAAATAACCAAGGAGTGGCTTCACAACTCTGTGACTGTTCTTGAATGGCCCAGCCAGAGCCCTGACTTAAACCCAATTAAGCATCTCTGGAGAGACCTGAAAATGGCTGTTCACCAACGTTTACCATCCAACCTGACAGAACTGGAGAGGATCTGCAAGGAGAAATGGCAGAGGATCCCCAAATCCAGGTGTGGAAAACTTGTTGCATCTTTCCCAAATGGCTGTATTCGATTAAAAGGGTGCTTCTACTAAATACTGAACAAATACTGAATACTTAGGACCAAATATGACTTAGGTCATATTTCATTGTCATATTTTTAGTAAATTTGATAAAAATGTCAACAATTCTGTGTTTCTCTGTCAATATGGGATACTGTGTGTACATTCATGATGGGGAAAAAGTGAACATAAATGATTTTAGCAAATACTGTAGCAGCATTTTCACAAAGAGTGAACAATTTAAAGGGGGTCTGAATACTTTCCGTACCCACTGTATGTGAGTATAATATATGTGTGTAATGTTAGTTATTGAGAATTTCATATCAGTTTTAGATTTGCAAAAGTAAACCACAGATTCATTCAAAGACCATATGATTAATCAAAACTAACTGCTCTGCACTACATGCTGAGAATTGTATGTATTGCAAAGTTATTAAATATTTTATGAGTTCAATATGAGTTCTAGGATGATAATCACAAAAGAGTGAATTGGGTTGAATCATGCCTTCCTTCAATATCTAAACATAATCAGGCCTCAAGACTATTCTTAGCTACCTTCTTTCATTTGTTCTGTATTGAACAGCTCCCAAAGCCTGTCATATACCTTTTCATCATAT
>JAUMHP010000062.1:1374515-1397278 GCA_032361065.1 Enteromius trimaculatus | reverse complement strand
AAATATAAACAAAGCACTGTGTGTATAAAGCCTTTTTTTTTTCTTCTTCTTTCCTTTCATTTTTTAAGGTACTTTTATGAGATTAGAAGAAGAAAAACCTGATTTCCATATGCCGTCCTCATATTAGGGACAATAACTCACAAGATACAAGTAGGCTCTTAATATAAAGTTGATTAAATATTAGCATAACCGCTAAAATATGAAAGCAATAAACTAATTTTACAAAGCTAAACCAATGAAACTGCCAGATTTAAATGAGTAACATGCAATAATTATTGTAATCACACCATTGTTAACCAAGAAGCAAGATCAAACACCAGCGTACCTGTATAAAATATCACGGAAGTCTAGAAAAGTAGAAGCAACTCATTTCTTATAAGCAACTAAAAATAGTCATAATTCTTATGTAGTTTTGTAGATCAATGTGCTCTTTAAGAGACAAACTGTCATCAAGAACAAATATATTTAAACGTTGAAACACTCTCAATCTCTTCACCCCGAGCAGAGTAATAAAATTACTAGACGACACCGAGGATTGAGTATCATTATACAAGTTCTCATTATGTAAGAATTGGTAATAACTCTATGTCTAGAACATAGGGGCAGAAAAAAAATCATTTAAACCATTTATTAGTTTGCTGGATTTCCAATTCCAATCTACAGCACATGCATATTTAATGTCATGGAAATTATATTTTTCCATCTTCAACGAAAAGACAATTTTTCTAAGCCCTTCAAGTGAGTACAAAAGGGGAACTGTTGTTTCTGAACATTTGATAAGGATTCGGCAAACCTGGTGCTGCACTCAAATACTGCAGATAATCAAAACGGGACGGTGTAATTAAGTCTGAGTCATAGATGCAACACAAAAATCTTTTTTTTCTTTAAGCCTTGCTGACAGTTTTCCTGAACAACAAAGCACATACCGTGCTCCTGCCTGGCCTCACTGAATGAATATTTCATTGGTAAGGAAAAAGAGATGTGACACAAACACACCATGAGAATATATGGCAAAGAGGGGAAGAAATGATGGACATAAAGCAAAGAAAAAACAGTAAAAAAATAGCATTGAGAGTTTCTTACCCCCGCGGCGAATCCCAGACTGCCATCCAAGACCCGCTTCTGTGAGGAAAAAACAAGATACACTGTTTAAAAAATACAAATCACAATCAATAGCTGTGGTTGCTAGATATTTAATAATAATAATAAATATAATGATATTTAAAAATAGAGTTTAGGTTTTACAGACTGAAATTAAATTTACAGTAAAACTTTTATATTTTATTTACTAATATATAACGTTAATATATCAACCTAAAGACAACAAAAAATGTGACCGTAAGAATTTATGTAATGAACATTCATTCAACAGCATAAAGCACATGAGTGACATGCAAAAATAAAGTATTGTAATTAAAAAACAAAACAAAAAAAACTAATCATTAGTTGTAATTGCTTAATTAAAAAAAATAATTTAAATTATAAAGGGAGGATAACTTATTTTTCATTTTACTATAAAATTACATTCAATGTTATGTTAGATCAGTTTTTTTACTGTATAAAATGAGGGAACAGGATTTTACCATTTCTATAGTGGTTAACTAATAAAATTACAGTAACACACTCAAATCTGAATCACCTATATATAATAAAGACAATATTTTTACATGATTTAACAAAACCTATTTCACTTGGAGAAATATGAACTAAAATCTCACCCACAAATTAATTAAGTCAACATTTAATCACTAAAAACCTTTTCCTTCTGTTGAACATGAAACAAGATCATCTGAAGAATGTGGATGCCATTAAAAACCACTATGGACGTCTACCAGCAACTATTTCTTTAACTTTCATAATACGGAAAACAGTAAGTACATTCCTCATCATTTACACAGAATTTAATTTATTATCTATCCCTTTAAGCTTCACTCTATATTATATGAAAACCCTGACTGATGTGACCTGTCTCACCTGTCCGCTGGAGAAGACGAAGACGAGAGCGGCTCCAGCTGCGGTGAGGCCCCAGGTGAACAGGGTCCCCAGCAGGGCCTGAAGCACAGGACTAACCCCTGCGATCATGCTGCCTGTAATGAAACACAGAGACGGAGGATGCAGTTTATTCCTCACACAGACGGGTGTGAACCAAATCCTGTTTATCCAGGATACCAGCAAACACAAGCTCTGTGTATGTGGTTTATAATTACTGTTTAATCTTTGCCTCATAAGTGACCATGGAGAGCAAAACCAGTCAGAAGTAGCACGGGTAAATAAATAGAAATATATCAAAACGTAATGCCTAATTAGTAATATACATTGCTAAAAACTTAATGTGGACAACTTTAAATACGATTTTCTCAATATTTCGATTTTTTTTTTTATTGTTTTTATTTTTTTGCACCCTTAGATTCCAGATTATCTAACAGCTGTATCTCAGCATATCCTGTCAAACCACACAGCAATAGAAAGCTTTTTTTTTTTTTTTACCATTTATTTTATAATATATGTGGGCTAGACATATCTGTCAAAGTCTAATTCAACATCTGTCATCATGAATCAAGCAATTAAACATATTAACTAGCACTGCAGCTCCTTCCTATCGAAACAATGTGTATAAGCGGTGAAAACACTAAGAAAGAGTATAATAAAGAAAATACAGCGCTATTTAATACAGTAAGAGACTGAAAGACTCCTGCAAAGTTTATCTGCTGAAGACTGTAGTCAACTTCTGCTGCATTTCAACACTCCAGTATTTCACAAACACTAAATAAATCGCTGAGTTGTGCTTTTTTGCGCATGATTTCATTCATTTTAGTGCCGCGGAACCCTCAGTTTACTATTAAACAAATTAGTACTTACTGTTTACAGACACCAACTGAACAGCTTCACTTCCTGCTTCCCTGTGTACACGTGTCTGTGTTACGGCCGAAGCCCCGCCTCTCTCGAGCTCCTATTGGTCCGTTTCACACGCAACGGCGTTTTAAAGTGACCACGTCAGCTACGTTCCACCATTTACCTGCTGAATAATGATGTGAACAACGTCACTAGTTATGTATTTCTCTCTATGCATGTTTATTCTGGAAGGATTCGGAAAGTTACATCTGAAAATATATAAAAGAGATTATATAATAAATAAATTATGAATAGCCCACATTTAATAATAAATATAAATACATAAAAATGCCATTTACTTCTTGATATGATTATCTATACTGCTGTATACTTAAATAAATAAATACAAATTAAAAATGCTAAAAACACAAATATTATTTAAGCACATTTTACAATAAAATATAAAATACCATTTCAGTCTTTCCACTTGTCTTAGCTGCCTTTCTTTTTTTTCTTTTTTTAAATTTAGTAGCAATTACTGAGTAAAATAAAACAACATGTAGTGTAGTCTATACAGAATAATATTGTTACGAAAATAATGAATAAAAAACAGTGAATATAAATAATTGCATTTTATTTAACAAAATAAAATAATTATAAAAATAACAATACATTTTTTAAAAATAAAAATCCAAATAATACAATTATTAAATTAATAATTGGAAGGATTTGGAAACTTATTGGAGGAAGTTAACCTTTTTTTTGGGGGGGGGGGGGTGAAATTAAATACATTTAAATAAATAAATACATAAATATTTTATTTACTTCTTGATACGTTGATCCATACTGCTGTACACAACAATGTAATAAATAAAAGATTATTTTGAGCACATTGTACAATGAAACAAATATTATAAGTATAAGTAATAAAATGAATAAATAATTCTGAGTGAAAATTGTTTTTTTTTTCAAGTTAAAAAATTTCAAAAATTAATTGAATCTTAATAAAACTGAAATAATAATCTAAATAAAAGAATTATAAAAATAACAATTAAAAAATAAATACAATTGCAAATGATAAAATTACTGAGTATTAATTTAGTGACATTTTACTTAATAATTTTCTGCTCCCCAGACGGCATTATTCTGTATACAAACCACGCGCTCTGACACTCTGACACCCGAGTTTGATCCCCGTTCAAATAATATTCCAATCCCATCAATGATACAATTATACAATTTAATACTTTTTATATTGCATTATTTCTTTAATAAACCTTTTCTTATCTCTAGATTGTTATCTTCTCATTTTTGTCATGTGCATTCTTTAATTAGCTCCTTTATATTTCCTCTTCAGTTATTACTCTCCTTTTATCTCTCATCTCTTTTCTCATTTATTTGATCAGATTACTTGTTTGATAGCGACAGCTTTCTTAGAAACGCATCTGGTTATGTGTCCCGCACTGCTTCTCGTCTCCTTTATGGTGAGAGCAGACTGTTGTTCTGTCATGACAATGTGATTCACTAACCATATGAACTTCTGATGTATGTTCGTCTTTGAGTCCATCGAGGCTGTTCACTGAAGTATGAAGCTTTTAAAATACCAGGGGACCACAAACTGAAATATTAAAAACGACTTCCATCAAATAAAACATGCCTATATTGTGACAAAGAGATTATATTGGATTTTATTGTTACAATATGCAAAAATAAAGCATCACTGAACTTTACAGGTTATTTAGTACGGCCATGTGCATTTGAGGTAATAATAAGCCATAAGAAATTAGATCAGAGAACAGAGATGTATGGAGGCCCAAATTATTTAAAATGAAGTAATTAAATAAATGTTGAAATATACAATTGTTGAATACTTTTAAATTCCATTAAATACATAAAATAAATGCAGAAATGCAAAAATAAATATTTATATGTATAAATATAATATTATAATGAATAAATATTATAAATCATTTAAAATGATAAATTAAAAATTATGAATTGATTCATTGAAATTAATTAAGAATAAATACATACATACTTGAATGAATACATAAACACTTTATTAAATAAATTTAAATAAACATAATTACATTAAAATGTAAATAAATACATAAATTAATAAATTAACTAATTAATAAACAGATATAAATAAATATTCCATAAATTAATGAATAAATATTTATATATTTATTTATGCATTTCTGCATTTATTTATATGTTTAATTATTTCATTATGTATTATATATTTCAACATTTATTGAATTATTTAATTTTGAATAATTTGGCCCTCCATAGAGATGAAAGATAAAAGGTGAGCGATTTCAGTAAAACTGAAAACAGAAATGGAACTAATTAAAGACACATGCAAAGGTAAAAAATAAATAAATAAATAAATAAACATGGAATACAGAGATGCGCCGATAAGAAACAGAAACATGCATTAGATGTTTTTGGAGATAAGCTTTCAAAACATTTTAAATCATATCCTAATTCTTCTTTCACAAACAGTTAAAATTCTTAGACACCATGATATTTGTAAAACCGGTATGTTCCTTGTTAAGAGATACAAGAAAACTCAAGCCCAGAACAGTGAAACCAAATGCCGACCATAGAGATTTATTGGAGGGGTCTGGATACCTGTCTTCGAGTCACTTGAGGCTCTTTAAATCTCTAAATAAGCTCAAGGCATTTCCAAGTTTACAGTAACATGCCAAAGGAAACTTCCAAATTCTAGGAATGATTTCATGGAATTGAGAGTAGAGCGATCTCCAAAACAATCTGCATATTGCATAACCACACATCCACCAAAACTGTGCTCGTCAGTGAGTATATAGCCCACTATATAACCATTACCTCCCTCAGTTACCGTTATCCTGGGAAGTTCACCGTGAGAGTTGCGGTATTCCAACTATGCATGTCAGAGGAGGAACAGGACTAAGGTGATCGCTCATTGCCCTTTTATCTGCAACCGTTTCCACCCACCGAGGCATTGCGTGTGATGAATGATTCACTGACCAACAAACAAAGACAATCGGCGAGAAATATAAACACTGAAGGGGGGAACGCAGCACATTAAAACAAGCAGAGGGAGGCCAGATTCATCACTCATCCTTTGGGGACGTCTTTGGAAAGTGGGTGGCCCAGAGGGGAAGTTGGGGGTTGATGGGCTCAGATTGACCCCCCACTGAACTGCGAAAAAAGGGAGGAAACCGAGGGGTGGAGAGAAGGAGGAAAATGAGAGGGAGTGTGAAAGAAAGAGGCTGGATGGACCTTCTGACAAGGGTGTTTAGTTATGAAAACAAAAGTATTGTAACAGATGGCACCCTGGAAACCTCTTAACAGCGGATTGGAACGAGCCGGCACAGCTTATCGGAGTCAGCGGATGACTTTAGACACACACACACACACACACACTCTGGGCGCTGCTGGGGGGATATATAAGATCTCACTAGGAGGGTCAAACACCCGCTAGGTTTCTGCTTTGGAGTCTAGATCTCTCAACAAATATCCTACCAGTCGTTTGAGTGCCAGCTCTTTTGGGTGAAGCTTGTTTTTCCTCCACGCTCGTGCTGAGGTTTCTTCAAAGAACAACTGGGGAGGGTCTCGAGGTGGGAAAATAAACCAGCCTCAAGAACAAGGTGGATGCCAACCTGTGGAGATCAAGAACAAATAAGAACAAGATCTGATGACGTTTGAACTTGTTTTTGAGCAGAACTCTTCTGCAAGGACTGCAAACCGTTTTTAACCAGAAGTTTTGGCGAGATCTATTACATCTGAACGTCTGCAAGAGTTTTTTTTTTGAGTTTTTTTTTTTTTCAGAAATATCTAATACATTTGTACTTCTTAAAGGATCGCAAACCCTTTTTCACCATTCATTTAGCAGGATCTAAAACATCTGAACTTTTTTCCCAGACATTTTAGCAAGTTCTAATAGATTTGTACTTCTGCAAGGACTACAAGCCATTTTTGACCAGAAATTTCATCAAGATCTAATACATTTGAACGTCTCCTGCCACGACCACAAACCATTTTTGAAACTTCAGCAAGATCTAACACCTCCGATCTTCTCGCCCAAGAAATGGAAACCTCAAGACCTTTGGGAATGTTTTACGACAACGTGTCGATCGTAGATCTGGACAGCGCCCCGATAAACAACGTCTACATCCAGGAGGACTTCGACGCGTTCAGCGTCACCATGGCCGTCTTGTACCTGGTCGTGTGCATTGTGGGACTGGCCGGGAACTCGCTGGTCATCGTCACCATCCTGAAACTGGACAAAATGTCTTCGGCGACCACCGTCTACATTTTCAACCTGGCTCTGGCGGATGGACTCTTCATGGTAGGACTCCCGTTCATCGCCATCCAAAACTTCCAGGACCAGTGGATCTTCGGAGACGTCGTTTGCAAGCTGGTTATGGTTCTGGATGGCATCAATCAGTTCACAAGTGTCTTCTGCTTGACGGTGATGAGTGTCGATCGTTATATGGCTCTGGTAGACCCTTTGCGCTTCGCTCACTGGCGGACACCAAGACGAGCAAAGATTATTGCTGCGTTAATGTGGTTCATCTCTCTGTTTCTGGTGATTCCAATGGCTATTCACTTTTCTGCCAACTACGGTTTGTGCACAGTTGACCCTCACGTTGCATCAGACTCCTGGTGGTTGGCCTTTCTTAGCTACACATTCATACTGGGCTTCGCCTTGCCGTTCACCATAATGATTGTGTTTTACACAGCACTTCTAGTGACTCTGAGAAACGCCAGGCAGCAGATGTCCTCAACGGAAAGTCACCGGTTTGAGAAACAGGTCACTAAGATGGTAGTGGCCGTCGTTTCGGTGTTTGGCATCTGCTGGCTGCCGTTCTACGTCTTCAACTTTTGCTCTCTGCACCAAATAGACCTGGGGCTGGATTTCATGCGTGGCTTTGAGTTTGTGGTGCTGCTGTCGTACTCGTGGAGCTGCGCCAATCCAATACTCTACGCGTGCTTGTCAGAAACCTTTCGACGGCATTTCCACGCCCTCCTTTGCCCTCACAAGAGCTCACGGACACCCTGCGACAGAGACACCGAGGGGTTTGTTTTGCATGACACCAATGCACAAAGCATGCTAGCTTAGTACGTCTTTGTTGCAAATGTGTTGAAGGGTTTGTGTCGCAATGCGCTTTGAAAACAGACAATCTTCGCTTGTAGTACAGTCCGCGTTCACTTTTGTGCAATAGAGAAAAAGACACGAGCAGACTGAGGCGTCACAAGCGTTGAGTGGAAGTCGATAACTCACACTTGGCTGCTGAAATGTTATTTCCCCGCGAAAGCAAAGTTGCTCGGTTTCGGCCGTGTTGTAAGGATGATTATGCAATTTCTGCCCTCCTGTACAAGTGCTGTCAAACTGATTGTGGACTTAGAGATGATGTCATGGTTGTCATGGCATCCAGCTTGGACCAAATATTTGAGGATTTTTGCGTGACTGTTATTGAATGACACATGAAAAAGGAATGCTGCTGTGGATTTGTTTAAAAACAGTTGATAAATGTGACGTTAATGGCCAACATATGTTTAAATAACCATGTGTTGTTATATAATCTGCACAGGGTATATATATTTGATTTTTTAATACATGTTATTTGATTAATTTTTTGCTTTGAAGTAATTATGCTTTGTAACTTTGGTAATATATTATAAACTGATGATTCTGAAATTCTATTTTATGCTTCTGGCAATATTTTACTTTATTGCATGTATAAAATATTCCTTATAATATGTGTTTGTGTGTGTGTGTGTGTGGGTGGGGGGTTATATTACATTCTACATATCTAATTTATCATTGTTCATACACATTAAAATTCACAGCTAATGACAAAGTGTGTATTTGTTCAAAAAAGGGGTAATGAATTATTAAAAAAATTATGAATCTGTGAGCACCTCCTTTCAAATGTTTTTAGTGAGTGTTGTTAAAAGAGCAAGTTTTCTGATTAAAGTTAAAGGAGAAACCAACATGCATTCAATGTGAGCTGTTCCTGTTTCAGATGTATAACCACTTGAAGATATAAACTCAGGTTAGTGTTAATATCTTGACAGAAATGCTTGGGAAAACACGTCTTCATCTCACATCTGGCACACATTTGAAATGTTATAGAGGTGCTGTTTTATAGGCAGTCAAAGGTGCAATAAAAGCCTATAACATACCTTTCCTTATTCAGTATTCATGACTTCAGCACAAAACCATTCTCATCGAAATAAGGGAGCACACACGTGTATAAATGCATGCATACTCACAAAGACCGATGCTGCCTGTCATCCTGTGAAAAACAAATAAATAAATTTGCATAAACGTATTAGACAGGACATGGTGGGAGACAGTATACTTAGAGCACTTATTCCCATGTACAAATGTGAAGTGTATCCCATGGCTCCATGACGAATTTGTTTTTCGTGACGATTGTCCAAAATTTACCTCTGACATAAAACAGATGCAAACCAAGCTCATCAGATCTTCCAAAAAATTATTTAGATACAAAATTAGAAGGTTAGGAATAACTCTCACGCACATTTTGTACCAAAACAATTTTAAATAACATCTCTCAGGAGGCTATGGGATCACGTCCCTCATTACTCAGACCAAAGGGCAGTATCTATACTGTGTCATACGCATCTAAACAGAAAATTACTCAAAATTCAGAATCAGCATTAAAAATATCAAACATAAACTAAATAAATCACTTGAAAGTATTGCAAATATAATACATATATGTATTTAAAAAAAATATATATATATTATGCGTATTAGCAACGGTTCACACCGTTTATTTCTCAGTCCTGGTTCTGTATTTTTGTGTCATCATGGTCCAGAAACTTTTCACTTGAACCCTGCCATTATATATTCAGTGAATAGTTCAACATACTCTAAAAACAACAAAACTGTCCGCTAGTTCAGCTGTCATTTGTCTGTCACTGATGACTGTCTAAAAGGTCTCATTTATTGTTCCCCAACCTTTGGCTTTGTGCTTTAGAAAACATCCTTTTAAACTCCTAGCGTGGCTATCTGACTGTAATCATCTATCATCACTAGTTATCACTGTGCATACACTGACAAAAGCTTTTAATTGGACCCTTGGGCATCACATGTCCGGTGCAAGCCTAGGGTTGTGACAGTGTTTTAGGAAAATAATGAATAGTTTAGTTATCCTGAGGCACTTATTAAAGACAGTAAGAGACCAATGTGCCATTTATTAAAACATCAGTAACAAACTGCCTTATTTTGCATTCATTTGACCTTATTTCTGTAAATAAATAACTAGGTTATCCTAATAGACATCATTTGAATAATTTAACAAAATGTACACATTTCTTATTGATAAAGGTTTGTCTGGGATAAGCTTAAAACATTCAAATAGCCTATAAATAGAATTTGAAAAGTATAAAAATGAATGACAAATGCATGGCGAAATTTTTAATGAAACCTTCGCATAAAAAAAAATGTAAAAAACTAGTTGAAATCCGTTTAAATGAAAATCAGCATCTGGGGCATAAGAGTGGCCTAAGTTAAAGAAACACAGAAATGCTTTGCTTTCTCATTACTAATGCATAATCCTGTCTCTTTCAACCACACAGTGGATTTCCTCTCACTGCTGCCCTTTTCTTGAAACCTGGATGTAATTTAAAACAGCACTTCAGAGAGCAATGCAAACAAAGTTTGGCTTATCGTTTTAATAAATCGTTCATCACTTTTGACTTATTTTACCCTTTATTTAAGCTGAGTCTGTTTATTGTCATTACCACAGTTTACCTTTCATCAAGGCTCTTCATGACTTATCTTCCATTGACCTTTAACCCCATACATTCTCAGTTTCTGCTTTTGTTGACTAAGTGTTGTCAAAGGTGAAGGCCCACTGGTGTATTCACCACTCTCTTCTGTTTTAGAATAAACAATTTCAGTTCTGTTCAGCACAAGATACTTTAACTAACCTCAGTATTCACGCAGCCTGAATTTCTACTGAAAATGACTTGACTTAGAACTGAGTTCCAGACACTTTTAGAACAATTAGTTTTGCCACTGTACCTTTAAGAAACACACCTCTCACATGAACGCTAACTGCTCTTTTTTATTTATTTATTTTGGACTAATCAGTCAAGGTTAGCTTCATTCATCTTCAACCATTCAGGTTTTTTTTTTACCCTTGTTGCTGCATTTGGTAAGTGGTTGTCAAATAACATTTTGGCTGTCTCTGTTTTAAGCTAAATCAATCATGTTTTTTCATGGTGCATTCCAATTTTTTTCAATCAAACTACTTTTTGACTAGGTAACAGCTAGCTAACACAATAACAACATCTGACATAATAAAAAACATGATTTTTGCAAATAAACTTTTCATGTAATTTTTATCCGGTGTATTTTCACACTTGTCTAGTACAAATATATCACTATGTTTCATAATTACAGTGTTTACGTTTTTCTTTATTGACCTTCCAATTATGGAAGTGGAATGTGACAACATGCCCCTTAGGTGGGGTACATTAACCTATAACATTTGAGGGGCACGTAGTAACATTACCATATGACAGCTTAAAATGTTACTTGATCTCATGAAAAAAATGTAGCACAAGACTTTATTAGGCCTATTATTATTATTAAGTTAATTACATTGAAATGGCGCTTTTTAAGATTGAATAAATAATCTGTTTTTTGGAGTTTGACAATGAACACATTTCGTTTTTTTTGACACGCAAAATCTGACTCAGGTGTGTATATGCTACACAATGGATAGGATTAGTGTTGTGGGTTAGATTCGTATCATATGCACGTGAAAACTGTATCACATGCACACCAACAAAACTGCCAAGGCTATGCACATGAAAGTTTGAACACGTTCGTATTATATATAATTTCTGCGTATCAATAGGGGACCACGAGTTTTTGTCTTCTCAGTAAACTTTACTGGTTTGAAAACCCCCTCAATCTGTATTATATTTTAGGGTTATTATGTCTGAATTCAAGATGAAGGGGTGGTCTGCTGCAGAAAGAGGCGTTTGAAAAGACTGCAGTGTTTTCTGTCATTAGAGACACGTTTCTTATGTTTTTCCCCCTTTATTTGGCAGATGCTGTGATGATCATCTTCCTGACAACAGTAGAGCTGGACTCGAGGAATGCAGAGGAGATTTTTAACAAGAAATAAAATCAATAATGAATCATTTTGTTTAAGTTCACTGTTGTTTGCTTTTTTATTTGTTCAAATGAGTAAACCAACAAAAGGGTTAATCTTTTTCTTTTTTTGTATGTTGTCATTTTGTTTTAATATTTAATAAATTAAATAATAATTTTATTTGATAACATGCTATTTTTTTTTCTTTTAAATATCTTAAGCTATTTAAAAAATATTATATATATATATATATATAAATTATCTTAAGTTCTTTTGTCATTTATATTTAGGTCAATTGTATTTAGAATATTTATTTTTTCATTAGTTCTTAAGTATTTTTATTATTTTGTATTGTTGAAAATGTTTTTTTTTTTTTCTTAATAAAAACAAATTAGCCTATATTTAATTTGTTTGGATGGATTGTTGTTTTGTTGTCTACTAGATGTTTGTAGGCGTTCATTAGCTGTCTATTTGATGTCTAGTCTATTCTGGGGGTTTTAATTTTCACTGACAGTCCAAATTTTGCCCTTTTTTTTGCCTAGACGCCTGAGCGGTGTTTTAACGGCTAATGGACGTCTTTTACACGCAAAATTGCTTGCTTTGGACTAACCCTGCTTTATTTTGTGTCTCGCGCTCCCATCCATTCACAACAGCAGGCACACCATCCCCCTTTATCTCCAAGAATGTAGGAAAGATACGATTTCTCATGATATAACTCATTTAAAGTTTCCGAATCCAATTCCCACATGCGTTTATTTTAACCAAATCTAATTTTAAGCCTTTGGCCCCTGCCATATTCCCGTATCCTTATCAAGACCACACAGCAAAAACAACTGAATATAGCCCTTCGCGTCGTTTAGATTAATGCGTCTCGCGCGCGGAGCGGGATATATCAAGAAGCGCGGGAAGCGCGCGCTCAGTGGATCGGCGCGTGGGGAGCTGCATTCACGCGCGCACGAGGATCTCACTGACATCTTTCATCTCTGACTGAAATTACCAGAGGAATTCGACCGCCGACTTCGAAACCTCGCTTTCATGACTTGAGTCGTATCTTCTGTGAAGTTTAAGTGCGTCATTGTCTTTTAGCAAATGTTTTAGTTTATTTTCTACAGAAATAACGATCGCTTGTTATCTGAGGAGAACTGCCGGTGTCCTGACGCACGAGCGGACGCGCGCGTGCTTATCAGGAGGCGTCAAGTGCGAGCGCCGTTTATTCGTAGTTGGATATCGCACTTGCGCGCACACTTTCGCTGTAATAATGTGGTGATCCGTGGAAGCGTGCGAAGCTGACGTTTTCCAGGAATGGATCTCCAAAGATGCCCAAAAACTACAGGTAAAGAAGTAAAATGAAAGGAATCGGTGCAGGGTTTAAAATTCTTTATTTTTTTGCTAATTACATACTAATTCAAATGGCATGCAGTTGTGAGCATCTTATGTAAGATTTAACTTTTTTATTTCAATGTCAAAAGCATACGCTATAATAAAGCAAATTGTTAATAGCCGTTTTTAGGCAGAAAAACAGATGTTGACTAGTCAGGTGTCGGTTTCAATTAATGCATAACTAATTTTGTTTCTTGTTTTCTTTATAATAATCCATTATTTTACATCATTTATGTCGAGTAAACAACTGTCTAAAAACGCAGGATATATTTAGTACAGACAGAGTGGGATGTTTAATTAGCATCTTTTTAATTGCTCAATTAAATGCATTTAAGCGGACTAATCAATTGAGAGCCTTTTTAAGTGCATAGGAAACTGTAGGGTTTGATTTGATCTCAGCTGGGTTTCTGTAGTGCTGTTCTTTCTCAGTTTAAGATGCTGTGTGGGATGAAGACAGACACGATTCGGATGTAATCTAAATGATTGAAGAACACTTTTATATTAATTCATTCATATAACGATCGTTGGATGAGCTGTACAGCCAAATTAAGTCTGCATCGTTTGTTAGATGATCTCTGTGAAATCAAATAGTTGTGCTGTTTGCCCAGTTAAGATCAATTGAACCAATATTTGCCATTGCAAAAGTCAATGAGCTGTAGAAACCAGACAGACAAGGTAAAGTCCTTGTTTACTCAAAGTTGCAAATCAGAGCTGTAAGCAGAATTGACAATCCAGCAGCGTGTGACCTTAAAATTGCAGGGCAAGTAAAATGCATGACTTTGGATTCCTAAAAGGGCTGTTTACATTTAATCACTTCATGCATTCTGTTTTCACCTATCCGTGTTGCTTTTATTTGTATGTACTTTAGCAGGACACATATAAATCCAGTCTACTGTTCTCAATATGCAAACATGAGAAAAAATATAATTTTCTGTTGCATGTTCCATGTAGCAATAATTGGTTGAGATTAGTGATTGCTCACTGGCATGTAGGTTGCATGTAACTTTTGTATGCTGATGTAAACCCATTTGGAGCAACCATTTACACTTGTATTTGTCTGAAATGCATGAACTGATCAAGTGAAAACACCCGTATAAATTCTAAGAGTATGCATTGCATAAAATGCCAGTTTCTAAAATTGTGTGGTGTGCATTGAACACCAAGTCTGAATTCAGTTATATGGAAATCAGGGCTACAGTTTACCATTAATGCACTCAAAACAATTATTATGTAAACACTGACTCTCACATGGTGTTTCTTTGATTAGGTTTTACTTCAACCAAGACAAAAAAGGCAGATGGGTAGATGTGACATTTCCAAAATGACAAGCTTGATTGTTAACTCATATTTCCTTGCACACAGGTTTTGCATTAAACTGCAGGCTCTATCTTCATACTCCTTTTCCTGGTGAATAAACACTTCAAAACACTGCCAAAATGGACCCAAAATGGACGTTTATGCCAAATTCCAACATGTCCCTCCCTGACCGCCTGCTCAATGACAGTTTCTTCCCCGGGAACGAGTCTGACTTTGGTCTGGAGATCTACCCTACCAATACCACCCACCCTGGCTTCGACCAAACCAGCTCGGCAGTCATCACGTTTGTGTACTTCGTCGTCTGCGCGGTGGGGCTCTGCGGGAACGCCCTGGTCATTTACGTCATCCTGCGCTACGCCAAGATGAAGACCGTCACGAATATCTACATTCTGAACCTGGCCGTGGCGGATGTCCTGTGCATGCTGAGCTTGCCATTCATCGCCATCCAGCTCTCGCTGCTCCACTGGCCCTTTGGATCGGCGATATGCCGCGTCGTGCTAACCGTGGACTCCATGAACCAGTTCACCAGCATCTTCTTTCTGACGGTCATGAGCTTCGATCGGTACTTGGCCGTGGTGCATCCGATCAAATCCACCAAATGGCGAAAACCCCGTATGGCCAGAACCATCAGTCTGGCCATGTGGGGCGTTTCTCTGCTGGTTAACCTGCCGATTATGATCTACAGCGGCGTGAACGCCAAAAGAAACGAAGCAAGGACTTGTACCATGTTGTGGCCAGAGCCCCAAAACACCTACTACACCGCTTTCATCTTCTACACCTTCTTCTTGGGGTTTTTCTTACCACTGATAGTCATCTCCATGTGCTATCTGCTGATCGTAATAAAGGTGAAATCGTCCGGCATGCGAGTCGGCTCCACCAAACGCAAGCGTTCCGAGCGGAAAGTCACCCGTATGGTGTCTATCGTAGTAGTGGTGTTCGTCTTATGCTGGTTACCTTTCTATGTGTTCAATGTGACCTCTGTGACCGGAACCGTTCCCACCACACCTGTGCTGAAGAGCACCTTTGACTTCGTTGTGGTGCTGGGTTACGCCAACAGCTGCGCCAACCCCATCCTCTACGCCTTCTTGTCGGACAACTTCAAGAAGAGCTTCCAAAACGTCTTGTGTCTTAAAAGAGTCAGCGGCTTGGACGAGATCGAGCGCAGCGACAGTCGACAGGACAGGACTCGAATGGTCAACGACGTCATGACGGAAACGCATAACACCGCTCTGCTCAATGGAGACCTTCAGACCAGCATCTGAGGACGAGATAAGAGTCTGAGACTAGATGTTACATTAAAAATCTCTGATTTAAGTATTTAAGAACAACAATAATGCAGCCCGAACCACATTTGGGTGAGCTCGAGCTGACTGGTGTATTTAAGCGATGAGCAAACGAATGTCATTTACTGTAAATAACTTTGGTGTTACTGTCTGAAGAAATTCTAAAGCTGTTGTGTTTATTATGAGTGTATGTTCACTGCAGTGCCAAAATTATCTTTAGACTTCAAAGATAAGTCGCGGCCCTCATTAGATAAACATGATTTTGTTCGTGCAAATACAAGGCCCAGCTTGTTAGGGCCTTCTTGTTATTCAAGGCTTTTTGTGATGATGAATACAAAACGAGCGAGCGATGCTTGACAAGGCTACAGCGCTGAATAGTAAAGGTCTCCGAAATCTAAACAAAGATGTACATTTCTGTGGCATATTTATTTGTTGTTATGCTTAGAATATCTTGTTTATATTTAACAATCTTGCCTCGTAATATATCCCTCGCCTCCGGTTCCCAGTAGAGGTTTATTTTGGTAGAGAAAATGTACATAATGTCCAGTGGAGAGGGGGAGGAAAAGATGGGCCCTGTTACAAAACTTAATAAGCTTCCTACCTAAACAACACTTTCGTGCTGCTCCAAAAAGCGTAAACAGCAGCATTTAAGATACCTCCTTCTAAGGCAGTATTTGTACAGTATCCTTCATGGAAAAGGCGATCCTAAAACACACAGTGAAAATAATTAAAATTAGACTACTTCATCCATATTTTGTGTTTTTATGCTTATTAGAAGATTGTGGTTACCAGTTAACATACTAAAGCCGGATTCCCTATCCTATCTCACAAACAATTCGTACGAATAGCTAATTTGTAGGACCTCACTTCTACGATTTTGCACAATTTGTCTAGACAGCAGGGATAGGGGTAAGTTATTCGTACAAACTCATATCGATTGGATTACTCGTAAAATGCATACACTGTAAAAAAAAATTAAAAAATCTGTAGAAAATTTATGGTAAATACGGCAACTGTGGTTGCCGATATTCCACCAGGTTTTAAGTTAAATTTACAGTTTATTACCGTAATTTCATCAATTGATATAATGTTAATATACCAACCTATTAAAGTATTGAATCTGTTTGGAACTTTGAAATCAAAGCCGCTTTTAAATATGAACATATATAGACATATGTCGTTCACGCAAACACTTAAACACGATCATGGTGAGACTCATTAAACTCAAATATGCCAGGAATTTACCGTTTAACAGGTTTTTACCGTAACAGTTTCAGTTTTTTACCGGCCATTTTTTACAGTGTACGTTTTAGCAAAAACTTGCACAGATTAGCCACCTCATAAAATATGTATGAATTATTGTAAGATGAGGTTGGAACTCTATAAGAATCATGAGTTCTGGCTTTAAATGCGTTTAGGTTTTGAAACGGAGCTGTAGCCTCATCTTTAATTTAGTGTAGAGCTTAATCGTTATCTGACCTGGAGAAAGGTACTTTGTATCATGTTCTAATTGTGCAAATGAAGTAAGGAGTAACCATATGGCCACTGGCTGTACTAAATTAACATTCATCATCTGGCAAATGAGATGCAAAGAAATCCTCATTCCTGCTGTTACACAAACAACCTCGCTCACTCACCTCAGTCATAGCAATGAGGGTCAGACGGACGGAGATGACACAGGGCATGCAGTTCACTCCGAGAAAAGTATTCAAACAAGTGCGTAATATTCTTGTCGAAAATACCTCATTATAAAACATTAGATCCATCATTGTGATGAATGCATCCCGTCACAATGCGGAAGCGTCACTGCACATGGACTGTTCGGTAGTGATGACGACGAATAGCACCATAGCAGCCGCTCTGCTTCTGCATTGCTTGGAGGACTTTAAAAACAATCCTTTATTCTAGCAAGGCTGATAAAACGACGCTGCAAGTGCCTTAAATAATCACTGAAGAAGACGCAGAAATCATGTGCATTCATTCACAGAGCTTTAACAATAAACCCTGCACCTGAATGTACAATCAGTTCATCTACTATTATATGCTTGTAAATAAGATGCTAATTAAAACTAATGTGTATGTATTGAGCTGGCATTGACAGAACGTATTCAGCTCTTGCCCGTTTGAGGGGTTTAGATCCTTTTAGCATTTGCGAAGGGCTAAAACTGAACTTGTTTACTTTAGTCTGATTCCTAGGAGCCGTTATGCTGCAAGTGTTGAAAAGTGAACGAGTTTACGTTTAGAAGTGTACAGTTTTTTTTTTTTTTTTACTAGGAGGAAAACAAACATATTTTGAAACCTGGGGAAGTATTGATGACAGCAAAGTGGTTATCGCAGTATTCGTCAAGTACTTTGAGTTCAGTTCAATGTGCCTTTGAGCGTCAGGCAGAATGGGCCGTGTGTTTGTGTGTCATGTTTTAATGTTGTATCTTATGATGAGCCCCTAGTCTGATGGTGTGGGTACAATATAGCATCACCTTTATATTAGAAACAAATTTCAATGATGTCTATTATTCATCATACCAGATGTCTGTGTTATTAAAAGAATAGTTCACTCAAAAATGTGTATTTCCGAGATGTAGATGTGTTTGTTTCTTAATCGGATAACGTTGCAATGGATGCCGTGAATGGGTGCCGTCAGAATGAGAGCCTTTATGAGAGCTATTATAATCCATAATAAATACTTGCTCCAGTAGAAAAGTCAATTTCCTGTTATCTCTCACATTAAAATCCAACCAAAAATTTGTTTAGAGTTGTTTTTGTTTGTAAACAAACAAACAAATCTCTCCTGAATCAGACCAGACCAGTTTTTAGCCGCAGGCAATGGTTAAACATTTAAATGGATTTGTTTCTAAGAAACAAGCAGGTTTTGTCTTCTCAAGATGTGAGTTTATTGTCACGTTTTTCTCAGCTCTTTGGACGGCACCCATTCACTGCAGAGCATCCACTGGGGAGGATTTTGACGATAGGAGATGTACTTTTTCACTGTTTATTGTGAATTATGGACTAGAGTGATGACTTGTGGGATTATTGTGATGTTTTTATCTGCTATCATTCTGACGGCACCCATTCACTGCAGAGCAACCATTGCAGAGACACTGATGCAATGTCTGATATACAAAACAAACTCATCCACATCTCGGTTGACCTGAGGGTGAGCAAATCTTCATTTGGTGTGGGTGAACCGCTCCGTCAAGTCTGGAAGAATGACTCATTCCTCACCTTCTTCAGTAGTTGCTTGGATGAAGGCTGTGTATTGTGTGCTGCTTCTCTCTCTCAGCGTGTGTGAGTGTCATCATAAGCATGTATACCTCAGTGTCAGGCTGTGCTGAGATGTGCCTGTCATTACCCTCGTTGCTAAGCTCCCACAGGCTCAATTTTTGCTCAGTTATTTATTGCAAAGATTCAATTTATTACAACCCACCCAAGCAGAATAATCCTCAGGTCTAATTAAAAGATTCCTCAAACCCTATTGACAGGTCATTTGTGGAGAAAGCGCGATTGCGTTTTAATTAAATCGTACAAAGGCCCAAACCCATTTTTAATGTGAGAACATGAGTTAATGCATTATCTAACATAGCCTAGAGATTTATTTATTAATATTGGTTAATGCATTAATAGAAACAGTTATTTGTGTCACAGTGCTAATGCTAATACAGCATTTCATTTAGAAACAGTAATCAACTCGAAAATCTACACGCATTTAAACATAAGATTTGCTTTTAAACTTCAACCAAAATATAATATATTGCACATTACCGAACTGTAATATTATTTCATTTGTGAGGTTATAATTAATATTATGAGGTTAATATATGTATGCATTTTTCTAGTAATGACTTTCACTGGGAAATGATCATTTAAAACAATCCCCAGTTAAGACACATTACTGAGAAACCTGTGAGATGTTCTTCAGCACCACTGACTAACTGTAAAAAAATATGAAGAGTTGTGACAAAACAAGCTCTCCTCCACTTTCTTTCTTCTTTTTTCTAATTGTTGCGGAATGTCTCCCTCTGTTGTCCAGTTTGGGTTTTGTCTTATAGTTAAAAAGTGAAAGACTGTTCAGGCTTTGTATTTTTTGGCTTGTACATGGATGACGCATCCTGTTCATGACCTGTAATTATTGACAGTTAAGAAACGTGATCAAGTGTCCGCAGACTTTGTTCAGTGTTTATTTACCAAACAAATAAAGGCTAATGTGTGACATGTTCAGTTTGATTCGAGTCTGTGTGCAGTCATCTCAGTACACTTATAACTCATATTAATGGAATGCAGATGTGCAGGCTAGTTTATGCAGGTTTATGCTAGTATTGATATACATATAAATATATGTATCATCCGATCTCATTAAAGTGTGTATAAATAGTACGTCAAATGTTAACTTTGGCGTGTATGTACTACGCAGTTAGGATTGTGGGTAGAAGCGTATCATATCGCCAACAAATGTGTACACGCTAAACACGTGCGTGTCATATATACGCCAAATACATTTTTGCATATCAGTACCACGAGTTTTTGTTTTTATTTGGCTTACTGTTTATACGCATTTTCATAAAACCGAGGAATATTTGGTCTAATTATAAAATATTATCATAAGTTCAAACAGCTGTTTTCTATGTGACTCTGTTGTAAAAATGCAATGTAGGCTATACCTGGACATGCTCCTGATGAGGTGGAGGATGGTCTCCTGAGGGATCTTCTCCCAGACCTGGACTAAAGCATCCGCCCAACTCCTGGACAGTCTGTGGAGCAACATGGCATGTGGATGGAGCGAGACATGATGTCCCAGATGTGCTCAGTTGGATTCAGGTCTGGGGAAACGGGCGGCCAGTCCATAGCATCAATGCCGTCGTCTCGCAGGAACTGCTGACACACTCCAGCCACATGAGGTCTAGCATTGTCTTTCATTAGGAGGAACCCAAGGCCAACCACACCGGCATTTGGTCTCACAAGGGGGTGTCTGAGGATCTGATCTCAGTACCTAATGGCAAAATGTCTGGTGAGCACATGGAGGGCTGTGTGTCAGCTGGCATTGATGTGCCATCCTGGATGAGCTGCACTACCTGAGCCACTTGTGTGGGTTGTAGACTCCGTCTCATGCTACTGCTAGAGTGAAAGCACCGCCAGCATTCAGAAGAGACCAAAACATCAGCCAGAAAGCTACTGAGAAGTGGTCTGTGGTCACCACCTGCACAAACACTCCTTTATAGGGGGTGTCTTGTGCTGCGTCTGAAATTGCCTACTTCCATACTATAAACAAAAACAGTATGCGATGCGAGTAGCATGTGCGGATTCTTAGTATTCGAAATTCAGTAGGCGAGAAGTACCCGGATGACCTACTGCTTTCAGCCCAATTCTATAGTAGGCATACCATGAACACTTTCCAATCCCATATTCAAAAAATGGCGGAAAGTGGAGACGCGAAGTGTAAGTACCTCAGGAAAAATTACACTTGTTTAACACAATCTAAATAAACGGATGACTTATTGAAAGTTTACATTGTCGCACTGTTGTGATGACGCATGACACGTGACAACATCAATACGGTGGGTGTAGTACGTCCGAATTCCATTCATACTACCCACATTCATACTATATAGAACGTACTGTTTTAACGTTCGGGTAGTACGTTCAGTTTTAAATGTAGTACCTACTTAAGCAGTATGCGATTTCAGACACAGCATTGATAATTGTCTGTAATCTCCACCTGTTGTCAATTCTGTTCACACAACATCATGTGATCGTCAATCACTGTTGCTTCCTAAGTGGGCCGTGTGATTGAATTGGAGTTACATTGTGTTGTTTAAGTGTTCTCTTTATTTTGAGCAGTATATATATATATATATATATGTATTTGTGTGTGTGTGTGTGTGTGTGTGTAGGCTACATAAACAATAAATATGCACAGTTTGCAAAATTGATTGCAAAATAAAATCCCCAATAAATACTTATAGCTTCAAATAAAATCCCACTGCGCCTCTGAACTCTTTCCCCGGGTGTGTTTCTCTTTGACTGAAACCCAAGGCAGTGTTATTAATGCAGTGTTTATTCAAAACCAGGCTTTTGCTGTCATTTGGAGTCAACAGGTGTGCACCGGGCCTGAGCTCTTCCTGCAGCGAGACACCATCTGTCTCTGAGGTTCAGCTTCACTGCTCCGACTGCACCGTCATGCTCACACCTTCCTGCTGCCTTCAGAATAGCTTTTCTGCCGGTTTCTGTAGGTTGTCTACGAAACACACTCGACTACTTGATGTCTATTTAAAAGAAGTGCAGGTGCAAGGATGTGCTCAAATGAGTGTGTGATCAGTTTCGTCTTTGACGCAGCAGCGTGTTGTTTTAGTGTCTCTGTGAAGTGAATGAAGCACTGTTTGTGTTGTCTGCAAACACCAGGGAGCTCGGTGGCTTGAAATTCATCTTTTGCTTCAGAACTTAAGCGATGTTTCCCCCGAGGATAAAGCATCTTCATTTTAAACATGAGTCATCTTTATGTGAATAATTTCTCTCCCTCTGAGCTCGTCTAGTCATTTAGTTCACATTACAGCATGAGAGCGTTCAGCCAGAAGATCATTTGTTTTATTGTGTCTTTAAAATTCTGTTTTATGTGCGCCTACAAGAAACTGCATGATGCATCACAATTACCTGAAACAAGAACTTGCACAAGCTTATGTTTGGCATTTGTTAGTTTTCAGTCCAAACCCGCAATGGTGCTCTGAAACAAGCATTTGTAAAAATGTTTATTATTATTATTATAAAATAATACGGTATTAAAATATTGTAAATATTAAATGTACTTAACTTATATTGAATATATATA
>JAUMHP010000062.1:1352990-1366064 GCA_032361065.1 Enteromius trimaculatus | reverse complement strand
ACTACTGTTCAAAAGTTTGGGATCAGCACATTTTTATTCTTTCTTCTTTGAAAGAAATTAATACTTTTATTAACAAACACACAAGTCATAGATTTACATTTTAGAAATGTTTTATATTTGGTAAAAAATTACTTTTTAATCAAACAACATTTACCACACAATATTCATTCATATTTTAGAATTTATATGTATTTATTATATAATACCATTAATAACACCACCTGTGTTATTATCATAAGTTACAAGAATTATTATATTTATTAAAAAAATAATAATGAAATGAGTATTTATGCAAATGTCACTGATGTGTGTGTGTGAGACACACTGACCCCTCGCTGTCCAGAACATCTTTAATGCTGGCTTTAGTGATAATGGCGTCATCACATTTAAACCACTGGTCCTTGTGCTGGCGGATGAAGGTGGTGTAATGGCCGCTCTCCAGCGTGCCCTGATGATTGACCACCGCGAACAGAGAGTACCTGCGCACACACACACACACACGCGTCACAGGACCACTCCTCACACTCATCACATGAACACAGCAGACGCTCACTCACTTGTTATCGTTGTTCAGCGAGTCGACGGGCTGCTGGTACTGACCGTTCATCCGGCTCTCTTTACTGGGAAACACACACAGGACATGATCTTACTGCTGGAGAGGTTACAGTATCATCATCATCATCTACGATCACATCGATCAGCAGAGCTGCAAAACCGTGCGCTCATGCAAACAAAAACTCATTGTGTTTATTGTTGATTTTAAACGCACTGAAATTATTCCTGCACTTCCCAGCATCACTTTACCCTGCACTGACGAGAGAGTAATACTACCTCTGGGGAATTTTAGCATGATTTCCTGTCAAACAGTAACAGAGCGCTCGTACCTGGAGGCCATGAAGGGCGTCATGTCCAGCTCGAGGGGAAAGGACACATAGGTGGTGATCTTCCGCCGGAGCTTCGCCGAGTGCTCGAACCGCTGGAGCAATCAAACACAGAGCCGCGAGTGTGAAGAAACACAGATCAACACTCTTTATAAAATAATACTGCACAGACGCACCAATATAACAACACTGTCTGATGAGAACTACTTCAGAACTGAGAATTATGCAGATATTACGGCCAATACCAATACATAGTAATAATACCAATATTATATGTTTAGTTATGATGTAACATCATATCAGAAGCAATGGCTTTATTCATGTCAAAATACATTTTAATAAAAATTAAAAAAAAATGTATATTGAAATTGACATTCCACACTTCAAATACTGAAACAATATGCCTTTACAGTAATAGAAGTCCCAACGATACATAAATGATAATAACGAATAATAATCTAAAATAATTTTGTGAAACCAATTTTGCTTTAAATAGTACACAGAACACAATTTAAATTTTTCTAAATATTAATTTAAAATTTAATTAAATACAAAAAATAATATTACAGCAATAATAATAATAATAATAATAATGCATATAATTTGTGTATAACTGTTTTCTCATAGTAGACAGTATTACTAAATTGTGATTTTTTTATATTTAATATTAATATATTATTATTATTATAAATATGATTTTATTAGTATTAACAAAGACAACAATTTAATAATATTAATAACAGTAGTTATAATCTTTACCATTATCATAAATTTCTATAATCACATTTGTTAATTCTGAAATTCAAAACAACGTACAGTAATAAAATAATCATTCATTTTTATATTTGCTACAAACTACATTTAACAGTGTTATTAGCATGTTTAACATGCAAAGGTTATCAAAACATGGGAGAAATAAGCAAGCACAATAATAAATGCATATGATACTGCTATAACTGATCAATATCAGCGTAATGTGATGTGTCACGTCTCCCTGCGGCTCACACAGATCCCTTCACTGATGCATGCACACTCACTTTGAGATGGAAACACGCCACGATGGGAAGCCTCTTCATCGTCAGCTGCTTGGTGGACTCCTGGTAACTATGGCAACCGCTGCATTTGATCTTGGCGCTGCTTCCTAAGTGTTCGGGTCGAGTGAACCTGCAATGCAGAAGCGTGAGTCAGTGGCGACGGCAGACAGAGGCCGTCCGGAGCGAGCCGAAGCTGAAGTCTGTACCTGCGCAGGCAGTCTGTGAGCGTGGTGGCTCCGCTCGGGTGACTGTCTCCGTTCACCACACTGCCGTCGCTGCCCGGGCTGAGCGGCCAGAACGGGGTGGACGACCCCGGCAGATCCAGGCTGATGTCCCAGAACGGGTCTATCGTCGTGGAAACCCCACTGCGGACGAGAAAACACGAAATGAGACCCTGGAGCACAAAACCAGCCATAAGGTTTTATTAGCCGAAAGCAGGTTCTGACAATATTGCAATCGTTTGAAAATCTCTGAGGGTGCAAAAAAATTTAAATATTGAGAAAAATCTATTTTACAGTCGTCCAAATGAAGCATATTACTAATCAAAAATGATTTTTTGATATAGTTAGTAGACATGTAGCTGTGAATTAATGAGAATTAGTTCCCATGTAGTTAGTTACAGTTAATACAATGTCTACAGTGAACTATCAAAGTTATATCACACAATATTTTTTTTTTACATTAACATAAGACACATTTTAAATAGTATGTTTTATACTAAATAACTCCGCATTAAAAGCAGGACAGTCCATTAAAATGTGTTTGACAGAACCATGCGTTGAATAGGGTCACAAATAATCAGCAAAAACAGCAGTGTTTCTATCTGCTTGGCTGTTCTTGTGCCGCACAGCCTGAAAAGAACACTAATTAATTAGGTGGAAGTCATAAAAACTGCACTTGATAGATGCAGAGGCACTTAAAATAATGGAGACGCAGCAGGAGCCGAATGGGTGGAGCGCAGTACCTCTGTTAAACACAGGGTGGCGCTGAGGAGCATCAACGAGCTGTGCATTTAACACAGGATCGGAACACTCCAGGACACTCACCCTGGGTTACATACAGAGCACAGGATACAGACATCGGCTGTGTGCCAAAACATAGTGAGCTGCCTACGCAGGGAGCATTTTAAGGCAACACAGATTTGACGATGGTATTAAATACCAAAAAGCCCTGTTACAATAAAAAATAAAAATAAAAAAAATTATCAAAACTATAAATTTTAGCCAAAATTTTCTGCTAATAAATTGCATATTTAATACTTAAATACTAGAGGTGGCACGGTTCATGGAAAAAACAAACAAACAAAACAAACAAAACGAACCGTTCCGTACGCTTGTCTCGGTTCGCTGCATGCATGCGTCGCACGGTTCAATGTTATCTATTATAGGATGGATACCCGATCCAAGCCGGGTTCGGACAGATATTTAAAAAGGATGCTCTGGCTCGGTCACATCATGCTCTCATCTGTTGACATTTCCGAACGCCTTCCTACAGTTGCTTAATAAAAGCGGGCTTTCCAAACAAAAGAAGTGCATATGTCATTAGTATGAGAAAACAATTGGGTTACAGCTCTGTGGGACGCGGGCCGGGCTCGGACAGAAAAATGCAGCCGATCCGCGCTCTGTTACCTACAGTATGATGACAGCGGAAATAAAACAATAGATAGAACTGCGACTGTATGCAAGTATTGTGCAACAAGCATCCGATTCAGTTTATGAATGATTACATGATACAACTTTTTTAATACTGTATCCTAAATCGTGGATAATTAAGCTATCTATCATATGCTGTACATTTCTGGAGTGTTAAAGATTAAAAGAAAAAATAACAAGAACCGCACAGAAACGAAAACCGTGATACAAACCGAACCGTGGTTTTGTGAACCGTGCCACCCCTAAATACTGTGCGGGATATTTAAAGTGTACAATAAATGTTGTTTTTTTCTAAATATATATTTGTATGTAAAAAAAAAAAAAACTTCTGAGAAAAACATCAGATTTAATATTCAGATATAAAATATATTTAATTAAATCTAATTAGTTTATTTTATAAAATATTTTTTGTGTACTGAGAATTTTTTTTAGAAATATTTAATATTTAAATTGTGTTCAATATTTAATTAGATCAATATTTATAGCAAAAAAATACTGCTAAAAATTAAATTCAAATTAGTTCAATAATTATTTTTTCTTAAATCTGTTTATGTAATAAGCACTGATAAAATGTGAATGACAGAGTTTTGTTATTTTTTTTGGGTGAACTGTTGCTTTAAAACAGTAGCTCATTCACAAACAAACCAGCAGAACAGCACATCAACACCAGAACAGATGCATGAACGATTGACAGGATATCGGCTGTGCTCGATTCCTCCGCGCTGCGTCGGCTCTTACTGGCAGACTTGGCAGGTGACGTCAGACTGCAGGCCTCCTGTGAAGATTTGGTCAATGATGCAGTTGCAGTGGTTTGGGTTGTTGGCTTTTTTCCCATTGTCATCTCCTTAGCGGACATGGAAGCAGCATATGAACACACACACACACACAGAGAGAGAGAAAGACAAGGTCTGATTAGAAAGCAGCGCTCGGTTTGCTGCAGAAACACCCCTCCCTTCACTTTCACACTGCAGGAGGAAGACTGAGGTCCGTCTCTTCCTCTCCAGAGTGTCTCTCACTCTCTGACCCTGACTCTGCACTCACTGCATCAGGACATGCGCACCGTCACCGTGTAAGGTTTCCCACAGTAAAGGTTTCAGAGTCACGAACGAACAGCTCTTACATGAGAACCGCAGACATGCTATTACAGCTCCGCTCCAGATTCACTAAGCGTGATGTATACGTGTGTGTGTGTGTGTGTACCGGTATGTATGGTTTACGAGGACCATACATTGGACCAAAAGTTCAAAAAAGGACATATCCGTTCATATACCTAGGAGGAAAAAGCCTGCTTCTTATTTTGTGTGTGTTCAGTAAAAGAAAGAAACTCACAGGTTTGAAATGATTTGAGGATAAGTAAATGACAGAATGATCATTTTTGACTGAACTATCCCTTAAAAAAACAAAAAACAAAACAAAACAAAAGGTAAACCGCAGTAATATTTTGTTTGTTTGAGCACACTGCCTCCACCAATCGCATCATTCTGGGGCGGGGCTTTGTGATGTGGCTCACGTGGTGTTTAACGGCTCAATCTCTATCTCGTCCTGTTTTGCCTCAGCAGATGAGCTCTGAAATACAGCTGTCACCATTAACACGCATCACACAGCCTTCCTTCATTACCTCTCCCGTTCCACACCACCCATCTCATCTCAAAACCAGCCAGGTGGAACTAATATGATTAACTAGCTAATGCTGCGTTTCACTCAATTCGGAAAGATGAAATTTGCAGCTTCCTGCTGGATAAAAGTGCAACAGATCTTGAAGACAGCCTCCAAGTCTGAAACCTGGCAGAGAAGCAGTGTTCGCAGAGAAGAGGCACACAAACACCAATGAATTATAAAATGAAGACTAAACACTCACACTGAAACAGCCGTGTAAAACACCTATAGAATACATGCACTGCTAAACGTGGAGCAATCAAGCAGTGTAGAGTTAATAAGTAACAAAAAAAACTGATTTGACTAAAAAGGGATGCATTAATTTAGTTTTTAATTATAAATTTTAATCATTCATTTGCTTTTATGTTTTATTCATTTTATTTATTTTCTACCATTTTTTTTAGTAGCTAACTATTTGCACATTTATCTATTTTAGAACTTATAATAACCAAATATAAACAATAAACTATAATTATTTACATAACAAAAACAAATGAGTAATTTGCAGTTTGTTGGCTACACCTTAAGAACTGCTGGGATATCAAGAAGAAAAAAAAAAACATTATATATTATTATTTTAATAATCTACTTAGAATTGTTTTCTCTTATCACCGGTTATTAAAATGATTAAATAATAATAATAATAATAATAACAACAACAACTCCTAATTTATTTTGCATTTACTGTTTTTGTTAGTAACGTATTTATGAATTATTATATATATATTTTTTTTTTATTAATAACAAAATCAATCTAATCGTTTTACAATTGTTGAAATCTCAAGTAGGAAAATTCCATATCTGCATCATCTGAATAAAATTATTTAATAACAATCATAACAATAAATTAAGCATTATGATTTTACTTTTAATAAATTACAACTTTAATAAATTTAACTTAATTACTATTGTTAATTTACTTAGCATTACTAACTGTCACAAATTTTATTAGCAATTTATCACTCATAAAATGTTTATTATTGTTAATATTTATACACAACATAAAATGCATGAGTAATATATTGTTTGCTACATCTTTTTTTGTTGTTTTTTTACAATCAAGTAATGTTAAAATATGAAGTAGAAAAATCTGACATCTGTCTCATCTGAACATCCCCCCCCAGTTATTAAGATTTTATTTTTCACCCATTACCTTTTTCAATAATGTATTATTATTATTTATAAATATTACTTAATTTTAGCATTTACGATTTACACCATTTTTTATTAGCAATTTATTTATAAATTATAATTATTGTTATTAGCAATATAAATCACAACCTAAAAATTTTGCAATATATAGTTTGGTTGCTACACTAAATGTTGCGCAATCAAGTATTCTTGAAACATCAATCAGGAAAATCCAACATTCAGCTGAGAAGGAAGTGGTTTAGCCCAGCTGATCCTCTGATTGGCTGTTCCACCGAAGCAGTGGCGTCTGATTGGCTGCAGTACCTTTGCAGTGTCTGTGGAGCACGTCCAGAGCAGCGATGAGGAACTCGTGAGCGTCCTGCTGCTCGTATCCGGCGAGATGTCGGGCGTGAGTCCAGACGAGGTGCAGCAGCCGGAAGGGAATGTGAGGAGAGCGGTGACCCGAGTAGAACTACAGGACAGAGCAAAGAGACAAGGATGAGATACATCCACGCTTCTGGTCTTTCACACCTCAGATCAGAAAAAGACTCAGATATGGGCGTGTAAACTGGAAACGTGGAAGTGTAGAGGAAATATAACACAATACAACCCTGGAGCACAAAACCGGTCATAAAGGGTGAAACTGAGATTTATGCTTCATCAAAAAAAAGAATAAATCTGAATAAATAATCTTTTGATTGCCACTGATGTATGATTTATTAGGATAAGACAATATTTGACCGAGATATTATATTTAATATTGAGAAAATCACCTTTTAAGTTAATAAAAACTGAACTGGTCATCATTCTCATTTATATTCCTAAAAACATCTTTTCCCTTAATATCACTGACATCATAATGAGTGTGATTAATGTCTTCACTGATGTGCAACCTGCTCATATCTGTTAACATCTTCTTCATTACACTTTCCATAGACTTCTATAACCTTTATACTGGCCAAACAGTATCCCCTAACTCTAAACCTACCCCCTACAGGAAACCTGTTTGCATTCTTAGACTTTCAGATAAACATCAACTACCGTTTTCAATCTCCCCCCCAAAATGTTAGTTTTTACTTTCTTTGTAGGGACATTTGGTCCTTAAAGTGTAGCATTAACAATTACAAACGTGTGTGTGTGTGTGTGTGTGTGTGTTAAGCACTCACCTCCTGAAAGAGCTGAGACATTTCACACACCAGGCAGGAGTTGGACTGCATCTCACACTTGTGTCGGTCGGACAGGAAGAAGTCCCTCAGCAGCGGAGTGTGTGTGAGAGCCTGAACGATGCAGTTCATAAAGCACGTGTTCCCCAGATTTATCAAACCCCTCAGTCCTGGAAGAGACGAGACGGGAAACATGACGAAAAAAAGAGAGAGAGTGAGTTAGAAATATGGATGAACATGAAGAAATGCTGAGTATTCACTATAAAAGGTTCATTACATCAATTTTACATAAAACTCTGAACTTTTTAGCTTTTCCTTTTAATTTAAGACACACTACTACTAAATTATTATTATTGTTGTTGTTGTTGTCATCATTAATAATAATAATAATAATAATAATAAAGTTATTACTATAATTATTATAACTATCGATACTAAATAAAGTGTGAATTAAAAATACAACTGGTTTTTAATTAATTTTATCAGTATTATGTACTTTTAGAATTTCTATTTGTAATAATAATAATAATAATGCATTACTATAACAAGTTTTTATTATTATTATTGTTATTATTAAATTGGTGATTATCAATTACTAAAACAAAAGAAATAATACAATTTTAATATAATATTAATATTAATTTATTTCATATTTAGTGCTATAATAGTTATAATAATAACTATTTAATTTACATTTACAGTCATAACCATTTTTATTGCAGTAATTTATTATTTATAAACTGTATTAATTTACATTATATATTTATAGTTGATGGTCAACATTTTTATTAGCAATTTATTTATAAAATTATTAAATAATTTACTTAATATTTATTTATAATGTTTAAATTAAAAAAAACTATTTGTATTTTATTAATTTACTTTGTATATTCTGTACCACTGCTTTTATTAAGAATTTAGTATTACTCATCCATTAATATTAACATTTTATTCACTTTATATTTACATTTCGTCACCTTTATTAGTAATTATTAATTAATTATTTTAATTAATAATGAATAATATGCAATAAACAATAACCCTAAAAAACAATTCATAAAATTGCTTAAATGCTAAAAATTTTATAATTGTTATAAAACATGCATATAAAAATCTAACTGTATAATTATAGAAAAGGGCATAAAATAAAGACAAATGTTGAAAAGTTCTTGGTCTATTAGAAAATCTAGGCCTCACAGGCTGCAGAGACACAATCAAATCTCTCCGTTCGAGCGCTTATGCAAACCTTCTCGTCTCGCTCAGCTTGACAGGTTACAGCGGGACCGAGCGGACAGAAGGCCAGAGCTCTTCTCATCGGGTGGCTAAACGTCTTCAACTGGCCTCGATCCAGACCTACAGCTCCCAGACATCTGCTCCTCACGCTTCCCAGAGCTTAGTTAAAGAGAGCGACGGAGACACGAACGAAACGAGAAGACCCGGAGAGAGAGACACGTCTCCTGCAGCACCTCACGCTTTCAAGTGCTCATATATAATTAATGCACATGAGCGATTGAATATCATATACACGCCTGATCCTGCTCTCACACAGACCCCCCGCTTCACAAACCAGCCTCCATCAAAAACAAACTGCTTTCATAAAATAAATCGGGTGTGCATCACGCAAAATAAAATTTCATTACACGAGTTGTTTTTAGGGATTGCTATTGTAAGTAATTAAATGATGCTGGTAGTGATTCAGGGAATTAGTGACTAATCACTACGACTCTGCTTGTACTGTAGGGTTTTAATTCACTAGGACCAACTCAAGAGTCGTTAAAGGAATCTGTTGGATCACACGGGTGGTGCTGTGCGTTTCGATTCACCAAAAAGAACCTGCTCAAAAGAGTCATTGATTCAGAAATCTGCTGCATCAGTCAGGTCAAGCTGTGCATTTCTGATTCACTAATGAAATGACTCCGGTCCAGCTGTTAATTATCATCATTCACTAAAAAGAATCTCAGCAATCAGTTGCATGACAACAGAACAGACTCAAAAGAGTCATTTGCTCAAGAATCAGACTGCTCTGCTTGTGCTGTATGGTTTTTAATGCACTAAAAAGAACCTACTCAAAAGAGTCATTAGTTTAGGAAACCGTTCGTTCACACTAGTCAAGCAGGATGTTTTCGATTCACAAATAACTGGCTCTGGAAAGAAATTTACTCGGGTTATTCAAAAGAGTTGTTCATTCAGGAATCAGTTGTGCTGTTTATTTTGGATTCCAGAGTTCAATCGGATCATTGTTTTTTCGAGGTAACAAAATGGCTTTAATGAATCATTTTCTCAAGAAATGCCTAGATGTGCAGCAAATTTTTAAATCACTAAAATGTGTCTCAAAAGAGCCATTTGATAAGAGACCGACTACTCTGGTTGTGCAGTACGGTTTTGATTCACTAGAACCAACTCAAAAGCATCAGTAAATGAATTGGTTGTGCTTTAAGTTCTCAATTCACTAAAAAGAATCTACTCAGAGTCATTCGGTCAGGATCACATGTTTTTGATTGGCTCTGAAAAGATCAGACCACTCTGGTTATGCTGTAGGTTTCTAACTGAGCTCAAAAGAGTTTTATATTTTCCTGTTGAAAACGCTCCTGAAGTCAAGCGCTGAGCTCGCAGCTGATTGGTCCGTCTTTAATGAACACGTTTTGACACATCCAGTAGAAGCAGAGTCAAGCTGATGCGTCGTGATTCGTTGTGTCATCGCACGCCTCCGGTTTACTCTGGGTGTAAGAGAGGCTGGAAACCAACCTCTCAGACAATAACCCTGCTGAATACATCATACACGGGCCACATTATGTCCTGAATGATCAATGGAAGCTCCGGCTCTCATATGGCTAATCGCATTAGTGCGTTTCTCTGGGTGTGAGAGAGGCTGGCGTTTAGCGCCTACGCCGAGCCTGTGGTGAAGACGTTTAACACTATTACTCCGGCGCCAGGCCCTCTGACTGAGGAGAAACAGGCGAAAATGAGAGAAGGGAGCGAGCTGAACCACTGAGGAGGAGGAGGAGGATTATTTCTCTAATGGCCAACGTCCACACCTCTCCTTGTTTGTGTTCACAGAGACCCTTATTCTCTCTCAGTCGTGGCACGCTCGCACAAAAATTGATGAAATCGTTGGCAACCGATGGCACTTATAGCCAAGAAACAGTGCTTTTGGCTCCGCTGCAGTCTCCAGACGCTTGACTACGAAGTCGTTTGAACCGACTAGTTTTATAGCGATGAGTTTTGGCAGACTCCTAATCAACTACTAAGGGCTGTATTATTGAGCAGGGTTTCAGAGGAATCGCTCTGGGAAATGAAGCTCTTACCTATGGTGCAGTTGGCTGTAATTTTCCTTCGTTTGGGGTTGTGTCGCAGCAGCTCCAGCTCTCGCTTCGTCGGCTCCCACATCGAATATTTCTCTCCAATACCTGATGTTTTAGAGAAGTATTGCATTACATTTCATATAAAGCAACAAATAAACATTTAAAAAAAAAAAGAAATAAACTTTTATTTAGGAAAAGACGCATTGAATTGATACAAAGCAACAGTAAAGGCTTATAATGTAACAAAAAAAATTAATTATATTAAAAAATGTCATTATATTATAAAAAAATAATAAATAAAATGTTTGTGTCTCTCTCTCTCTCTCTCTCTCTCTCTCTCTCTCTCTCTCTCTCTCTCTCTCTCTCTCTCTCTCTCTACACACACACACACACACACACATTTCATTTGTTATTTGATATAAATATCTATATATCTATATCGATATCTATATCTATATCTATCTATCTATATCTATATATACATATATTTATTGACATAGAAACGGTTGTTTTAAATTGTAATATTAAAAAAATTATAATAAAATAAAGAACTGTATTTTTGATCAAATAAATGCAGCCTTGGTAGAACCTTACAATTATTATTTCACTTTAATTAATTAATTATTTATTTTTTAAATAGTACTGTAAATATTAGTTAGGGCTCGTCTGAAATGAGAAGATAAATTATTATAAATTTATATAAACAAAATGTATATAAATAAATTAGCCTGATTTATCGGAGCTTATTCAGAAAAAAACATGACTGTGGATAACTGTCATTGTTCAACGAGGCCTACGATCAAACCGGCTCAAAGCTATAAATACAGATACAGAGCAGTCCATTGTAAACCCGTGTAAGATCTGGTTTAGCGCAGATTCAAAAGCAAAGTCATCAAGAAAAAATTAGCCCCAATCAGTTTCCATAACTAAACAGTCCTGCCCTCCCACGGCTCGCAACCCAGCAGCTTCCAACACTGGTTTTCTGAATTAACAGGCCCTTTAGCTACAGGCAAAGTTGAACTACATTATGCATAAGACAGGGGGGGGGGGCCTACCTTGCAATTTCCACGCTTTTCTTTGTTCTTCTTTGGCAATCTGCTCCATGTCTTTGTCGTATATGTAGTCTTGGCACACAAAGCAGTATATTCCACCGTACAAAAGGTCTATAGCTGAACGAGAGAAGAACAACACAGGAATCTGTTAGAGGCCTTTTAGAGAAGCTGACGTTCTGTAAATATGGATGAGGCATTAAGGAAACATTGCAAGCGGTGCAGCAAATCTGCCTCCTTTAATAAGTGATGGGAATAATAATTAGGGTGCAGCGCAGAAAACATCCATTGCTGCTTGTGCCACAATACCGCGTCCTCTGTGAAATATCATAGCGAGGATTGCAATATCAACGCAGACCCATAATTGTGAAAGAGGAGTATTATTTATGAATTATCGTTCTCGAATGCTCATCCCTTCATTTCTCAGAGCCTGCAGTACCTGTTTTTCAGTTCCCATGGCAACCCGATGATGGTCTGTTTCACACAGACGCACTAAATGTTCGCAGGTGGAGCGCAGCAGCGGGGACGGAGGTCTATTTGTGACATGACACTAATGCACAGCCTGGCACAAGCCGCCGACAGGTGCTCGGAAGACTATGAGGCTTTTAGTGGCTTTCAGTGCAGAGAGACCGGCCGCTGCACGTTCGCACGGATATTTTCAGTTGTTATAAAGGGACAGAAGTCTCATTGTCCAACAATCGGCACAGGCACGTGGCAAATCTGCTCAAAACTGACCCTATTTGCTTTCTACATAAATGCACTTAGTCTTACGATTATGATTTATTAGTGCGTGCCAAAAAATCTTAAATACTTGCATTACAATACAACGAAACGCAATGGATATAAAATTAGCCCACAATATCGTGCACCAATAAACATGCCCAATTAACAATTCACAAATGCTTCACAAAATGTGACTGAACGATGATATTGTTATGATAATAAAATTCACTTGATGCATTCGATTCATTCAAATGTAAAATATTCTTTAACGATAATATTATACCAACTCCATTACCTTATGGTTGTTTAACAGATATGAACTAACTACAAACAAAAATATTTTACAGAATTTATTTTTAAAAATACCATTGTTCAATGTTTGTTCACAACAATTGTTAACTATGATAAAAATTCAATTAGAATTAAGAGATTAATAAGTTATCGCTATTATAAAAAAATTTAATCTGCAAGTTAGAAACTGTA
>JAUMHP010000062.1:1287702-1318857 GCA_032361065.1 Enteromius trimaculatus | reverse complement strand
TCTTTTGAAGAAATTAAACTTCCGCACTTATCTTAAGCGAAGATTATGTTTTAAATTAAATTGTAAAAAGCCAAACGAATATATTATATTGACTCACATTAAGTAACAAGTAACTGGCTTATGTCAGAAAATATAATAGCCTATTGAGCAAATAATCTTTATCATAATTAATCCTTTTACTTTGAATGAATGCTTTTGATAAACAAAAAGTGCTAGTTAACTAAAACTAAAACCATACAAGAACTTTCTTTACTTGAAACAGTAACAATTTAATTAAAATGAAATAAAATCTAATACACTGTAATTTATAATTAAATACAACAATATTTAAAGCTCTATTTTTTATTAAAACATTTTATTTTATCATTCTCATTTTTTTTAAAATAAATAAATAAAAAAAATAAAAAATAAAACACACAACAAAATTACTAAAACTTTAGCTAAAATAAAAATAACATTTAATTTGAAATATTAACAAAAAATTATAATTATTTTAGTGCATTGCTTGTATGACCAATAACAAAAAAGAAAAACAGATGAGAAGAAGTGTCCTAGATCACAGCTATGGCTTCATATGTCAACATAAAATGTCTTGCAGGGTTCAAGACCTTGGCATATGAATAAATGTGGATTTAGGGGATGAAAAACCTATTGGATCCATAAACCAGTGCAATAGCGTAGCTCTACTTTTAGCTTCTGATAAGCTCTCCCACAATAACTGCCAGTGATCTCTATCAAGGAAGATAAAGCCAGCATTATAATATCTGAATAGCAGGAGCTCATATACAACAACAAGGCCTGGTTCATTAGTAAGGCAAGGTCATTTAGAAACTGTCAGCAGTTACGGGAGTTCAGAGCATTCATTCATTCTTTTGTGTTGATCCACTTCACTACGATCCGGCCTTTTTTGAATTAACAGCATACATTACAGCACATATTTAATTCATGCCGACCCATTTCTGATATACAAGCGAATGAGTGCAACTGAAAGGGTTTACGGTAATACATCAGAAAGTTTTCTTTGATTGGGAGAAAACAGTAAAGCGAAACAAGTCTCTGATAACAGTGCATCTGTCAGAAACTGGAAGATAGAAACAGAGCGTAAGCCATGATTTGATCAGGATGCGAGCAACTCAATCAAACATGTGCTGATGGCATTAGTGAGATGAATATTGGCTGCAGTCGATGTTCACTATGTTCTCGGCTAATGGCATGATTCAGATGGAGGCTTTGTCCAGGAATAATGAGCAGCCTTGCTGAGATCTGCTGGTTTGTGATGTTGCAGTGACCAGGCTTTTTCACATCAAGGCACTTGTTGCAGATGAAAAGAAAAAAACTGAGCCAGTCAATAAAAAAGATGGAAAAAATAAAGACTTGTAAAAAATATTCTGTACTTGAAATGGTCGGAGTAATTCAATGTCTTTAAATCATCCATAATATCTTTTTGGGAGAGGCTGCATGTTGTTATTTTAATGCATCACAATATCAAGTAATTTGTAGCTTTATATGTTAAATAATCTGGCGGTCCTAGCAAGAGCACAAGCTAGAATAACTTTGTTTTTAAAGTGCATGATCACAGTTATCTTGCACCTAATCCTCGTCTCATCATCATTAAATATTCCAATATTATCTTACTTACTGGAAAACATCAGCTAAAAACTCGCCTTTAATATCAAACTGAAAAAAGTAAGTGAAACCAGACACACTGGAGAAAGTGAAATAACAGTTTTATTCATTCATATATAACTGACAATTTCAGTTTTGTTTGGTCTAAAAGCAAAGAAAACTCCACAATAAATAAATAAATAAATAAATAATGGAATATGTGGAATATAGTTAAATAATATAATGCAAATGACAAATTTTGTTCATTTTTTTTTGGTGTTTCTATAAGACATTACAATAAACATTAAGGTCTTTCAAAGAACTTTGGCTCATCTTAAGTGAATTTATAGATATTACATAGCTCATTTTATTTAAATTATTAAAAAAATAATTTTAAAAATTTAAAAATTTCTATATTAACTCAAGTTAAGTAAAATTTTCTTATGTATTTTGAAATATATTTAGATAGATATATAGATATAAATCTAATAAAAAATGTTAATATGTGTGTATATATATATATATATATGTGTGTGTGTGTGTGTGTATGTATATTTATATATAGTATAAAACACAAATATTTCAAGGACAGAGTCAGAGATGTGTTCTTGGCTCTGTTAGAATCAGTGTCTGTGCTGATGGACTCTTATCTGAAGACTCTTGATTACAGAGCACTTGGCATTCCTGTGCATCAGTTACGTGAACGACACAGAGCTGACGACCAAACAGAGCCTCCACCCACGTCACACACACACACACACACGCACACACACACACACACGCACACAAAGTATTTCGTGGGGACATTCCATAATGGTTTTTCTTCTGTACAAACTTATTCTGATGTGTCGACTATACTAAAGCATGTGTGCAGTACTTGAGTAAATTGAACTGTAGTTATTTATTACTACACAAGATAATATATTTTAAATGTACTAAATTACAGCTTCATCATGTAGGATATGCGTTCAACAGAAATTACATTAAAGTGTATTTTAATTTAGCATGAACACATTCAGCAGCAATTTAATCATATTTCAAAGTTGAATGAAGGATGTGCTTAAATTCTATTTAAGGGTGTAAAGACACATTTCAGCGTTAAAATAAATTAATTTATATTAAAGTAAACTATAATATATTTGCATTTAATTGTAAAAAGCATATTATATACAAAATAATAATAAAAAGTATCCTTGTTTTTCTCAAAGATCTGTTGATTTGTTGTTTCCGGGTCCAAACATATTTACACAAGTTAACATTTATTAATGCATGTAGGTTAATCGTATTTGTTTTGAAGCTCTTTGAAGATTGTGTGTGTGTGTGTGTGTGTCGACAATCTGTTGTACCAAGGGAAGGTCACTGAGGGAAAGAAGTCTGTGCTTCACTTCTCTGGGTCATTAGATAAGTGATCGGCCTCCAGCTGCCAATGATACTAAACACACACACACACACACACACACACACACTGCTGATTTTATCTTTCACTGTCTGGAGGATCAGATAAACACATGTAACCAGAATGCAACTCAGTGTCTAACAGGCCAAAATACATGCATCCAAGATTTATGAAAATAATAACATGCACACACTCCCGCATAATCACACACAGAGACATATGCCACGATTGTTTCTCCTCGCTAACATCGAGGTATGCGACAACAACATGTTCACAGCATTTATTAAAAACAGATTCGTTAAAGAGAGTAGTGACCCTTAAGGTCCAGAGGGTTTGTAGAGTTAACAATTCCATGAAATAATAGATATATCTTTTTCTATTAAAAAACTCTTACATAAGAGTTTGCAAAGAAAGATGGATCAGCAAAGGAGCGGGAAGCAAATTGAGAACATTAATAAAAGAGGCACATATTGAAAAATCTGAAATCTGCAGAGAAAATGCTTCAGAATAACATTTTTTTTTTATTATTAAAAATATTTCAACATTTTTATTATCTTAACTTATTAATGGTTTGTTCATGTCAGTTTATAATGCTTTACTAAACTGCATCATGTCGTATAACTAAAACAAACTAACAATGAGTAATTCATTTATTGCCGTATTTATTATTCTTTGTTAGTGCTAGGTCATAAAATGTTAGTTTAGGCTCATTATATGAACGGATACGACATCTGATTTTAATCATGTAAATATCGATAAATAAATGCTTTAGAATTATTTTACGTAATTCAAGTTAGCTACTGTAGATAACTAAGTATACAAAGGCAGGCTTACTGTAAAGTGTTGCTTAAAATAATATTCCAAAGAATATAAGATCTCGCCATTACTTTTAGTTTGCATTATACATTGCAGCAAAAACACATAGACACTATGTATGAGGTTGGAAACATCGGTTTATGATTTGTGCCCATGTTTACTTCTGTGTAGTTAATCAGCAAAGTAAATATGTATTCTTCTGCTGCTCCTTAAACATGAATTACAAACACAGCTTTAAGAACCACTCCCAAGACTCTTCTGTTCTCTTGGTATTGTTTTGCACATTCCAGCCAAAATTTGTCTTTCACTGTTTAAGGTAACAGAACACCATGATCAGAACAGCATGACACATTACATTTATTCATTTAGCAGATGCTTTTATCCAAAGCGAGGAAGTTGAGGAATACAATAAGCGAGTCAATATAAAGAGGCAAATACACACAGGAAGTGCTTGCAACATAAAGGTTCAGGCATTGTTCTGAGCTTAGTACTAGCTAGACAGGGAGAGGTTAAGGAAAGAAGGTTTTATTGTTGTTTTTTAAAACTACAGTGCTATTGTTTATTTTTTAAATGCATGCATTACTTGGATTATTGACTGCATTCACTGAATGTTGTGCTGAACAATGCCAATGTTCTTGGAGAAATGTAGCATTGCATCACTTGCTCAGTGAATGGGTGCCGTTAGAACGAGAGTCCAAACAACATCACTTCCATCACTTAACATCTCGAGAAGACACAGGCTACACGTCTGTAAGGAAAAAAGGTTTCCAAATAATCCATAATAATGCTTCCTCCAGTGAAAATATAGTCTGGTCTGAATCAGGAGAGAAATCTGCTCAGATTACAAGCCAAAACAGTCATTCTGACGGCACCCATTCACTGCAGAGGATCTATCTTTCTCCAAATCTCTGAGGGCCTCTTAAGTGAACCATTTCTTTAAAAACAGCACGTATTTCAATGCTTTCCGGATAGTCACATGTTCTAAACGTATGAGAGAGAGGTTGAGATGACTCGTTTGCTCTGTCAAAGACTGGCGTGCAGGTCAAAGTGACTCTATTTAAAACATCCATCTCCATTAGCTGATGGAGGCTTATTGTAAGCGTCCAGTTTTCTGTTGGGCAGCAGGTGTGTGCTTCAGGATGATGGTGATGGATGCAGTTCAAGGCGTTGGTTTTGTCAGTAGTAAAGACTGGAGGAAAGCGTTTGAGGACACACCACACGTGAGACCCATCAGCTCCAGTCTCTTTTCCCTGCTGCTTTATTACAGCTAATTGCACAATTCCACATAGAAAAAACTGTGTTCAAGCGGTGTTTTCATTCAGAGCATTGCATCAATGGAATTCAAAACCACATTTAATTATACAACGCACATTATTGTTAAGAAATGGCTTCTTCAATGTGAGCATTAATGCTGTTTAAATATCTTAATAAGCTGCTTTCTATTTTCGTTTTTTAAATACATATTTCTTTATCTATTTATTGTCAGTTTTTTGTTGAAATAATTTTTTTTCTTCCTATTTTTCCCTCATTTTGTTCCTAATAACATCTGGTAATCCAACACAGTCTCACAAGCAATTCGTACGTATTCGTACGAGGTGCCAAATTTGTGCCAATTCGAACTAATTCGTACAACCTCACTCGTACGATTTCGTACGATTTGTCTAAGATCACGTGATGGGTAGGTTTAGGGGCGGGGTTATGTTTAGGTCATTCGTACAAATTCATACGAATTGCCATCTCGTAAAATACGTACGATTTACAATAAAACTTATGAATTCGTACGAGTGAGGTCGTAAAAATTCGTACGAATTAGCCATCTGGTAAAATACTTACGAATTGCCATGAGATCAGGTTGGGTAATCAATGAAAACTAGCCTTTGGGCTAATTTGGGTACATTTACACAGAGAAAAGTTGTGCACTGTCCCAATATTTGTGTATTAAATAAATAAATAAATAAAAGTGGCACTATTTAAAACACCCACCTGTGTATCAAGCATACAGAAAAGCACTAATTCTTGTTTATGTGATTCGTAATGTATACGTCAAGTAGGGCTCTTGGAAAGATGCTGCTCCGTGACTAAACCGGGACTGAATTGCTTGGCAAGTCTCATTATTTGACGTGCTCAGAATACGTACACATGAGTCACATGGACTGACATGCTTTTGCTCGCCCCCCTCTCTCTCCGCTCAGAAACGCAACATCCTTAGAAACTTGATGTTGTTGATGTCCTCTGCCTTGAGGATTCATTCAGACGGTGGCGAAGCCCCCATACAATCTGATTTAATGACACTCAATAGGCCTATTTTTAGTTTGCCGTGGTATTTATAGCTAAATAATAGTGTTTAGATGCACAACCGCTTCTACTCATACAACACAAACAAAGTTAAATAAAGCCGGCAATAATCTGATTTATTTGTGATAGCATCAAAGGAGGTCTATTTCAATCAGTCTGGCCTTCCGTTTCCTCGCACATGCACTCGGCCCAACACACGTTTCTGGACCCTCCACGTGGAGACGGCAATCGAAGGAAACCCTGCCTCTGAACACTGTTACATAAGAGTGTGTATAGAAAGATGGATCAGCAAAGGAGCGGGAAGCAAATTGAGAACATTAATAAAGGAGGCACGTAATGAAAGAGTAACAAGACTTCACAGAGTCTGAAGGCAGCGGAGAGAATGCTGCGGTTTTGCATTTTTATTATCGGAAAGATCAATTTTTCATATAAATCTAATAATATTTTTATACCAATTGAAATTCCTTGATTTGAAACAGTGCACTTTAAAGCACTTTACATAAGAGTTTTAAAATATTAACAATGATCAACTAAAACTTTGCTCTTAACGCGTTAGCTAATTGTTTATGTTAGTTGAATTAAGTAAGTTTAACAGATACAACTTTGATTTAAAAATGCGTTATTAAATATTAAAGTTTTACAGGATTAACTAAGATTAAGTATTGTTCATTGTTAGTTCACGTTAAAGGAATAGTTCACCCCAGAAACATTAATCCTCAGTCCATCTGAAATGAAGACGAGTTTGTTTCTACGTCAGGTGATAGATGCTGTGCAGTGAATGGGTGCCGTCAGAATGATAGCTGATATAAACATCACAATAATCCACGCCGCTCCAGTCCATCAGTTAATGCCTTGAGAAGACAAAAGCTGTGTGTTTGTAAGAAACAAATCCATCATTCACACATTAAAAACTTGAAACCACTGCTTCTGGCTTAAATATGAGTCCATAATCTATAATAATGCCTCCAATAAAAAAAGCCGTCTGAATCAGGAGAGAAATCTGCATAGATCAAGCACAAAGACAAAACAGTCTAAAAAAAATAATTTTGATGTGAGAGATAACATGGATGTTTTTAGGAACCCTCTATTCATCAAAGTATCGATAAAATATATCATGGTTTCCACAAAAAGAAATACGAAATGTTTTTTTGAGCAGCAAATCATCATATTAGACTGATTTCTGAAGAAAAACACTAGAGCAATGCTGAAAATACAGCTTTGATCACAGAAATAAATTACATTTTGTTTTATATTAACATATAAAAAAGTTATTTTAAATTGTGATCACTTTTGCACCATTTTACTGTACATTTATCAAATAATGCAGCAGTAGAGACCGATTTTAACAGCCTTAATGAAGTCTATTTTGCTATCTGATCACAGCTACATTGTGGAGTGATTACTTTTTCCATATTCATATTTATTTATAGGCACTGCTTTGAATTAGCAGTTTATAGATTTATCTTACAGATTGTCATAAATTACAAATTATATGTAAATTTCCTATTCAACCTAACGCTGCAAACGTATATATGCATGGTTTTACGAAGGAATTATACTTGTGTTTCATGAATCGGTCAAGTGTGTTTAAACAAACAAACAGAAAAAGCTCCTTGCATGTATGTAAAGAGGACATCATATGCAGATGCACACACTCACTCGAAGCATGGAAAAACAGCAAACTATTTCTCCACTGCAGAGCCAGAAACAGAAAGTCTGCTCACGCACGTCATGGAGAAGCCAAAGCAGAGTCTGAAAACAATCAGACAGTGTGTGTGCCGTGAAGGTCCTGTCTGCCACAGCACAGATCCAATTTATGCACTCTTAAAGGAAATTAGAGAGAAAGCTCCGGAATCTGGCTTGGGTGAGTGAGCGTGTGAGTTTATGTAACCGATGGTAATTACCCTGCTGAAAAACAGTAGAAGTCAGCAGCGAGTGTTGCGTTCGGGAGGACTGACAGCTTTTGTGTTGTAAAAAATAATATTAGCCTAAAAAACGTTTGATGAATAAATGTCAACTTAATCCAAAATATAAAACTCATATAATAATAATAATTAATATAATACAGAAAATATGTATCCTAAGTATGCTAAAATTAAAATACAATACAATGTAATTAAACACTAATCATATTTATTGTAAAAAAAAAAACAATGTTGCAAATAGCAATTTTTAAATATATTAACTAAACTACGCATTTCTCTAACATTATCAAGAAATCCCTGCACCGCTGGTCTGAGCTGGATTTTAAGAAGGGATCCTTTGGAGCCCAGACTGCAGTAAGTGAGAGGAAAAGTTAATAACATGCCAGTAACGTAATAACAATTCAAGCTGAACTGTGTTATCTCATCCTCACTTACGTTACTGACCTGATCGGTGATAGGTTTAATGGGACAATTTACACAGATTTACACATGTCTGACAGCCTCATTCATACAGACATGAAATTACTATAATACTTTTGATGAATCCATAAATAAATATTAATATAGAAATATAAAATCACTCTCAGAGAAGAGTGAAAATATATAATATTTCGCTTCAATAAAAGCTCACTTCTAAGTGTTTGTGTGAGTGTGCCAGATTAAAAAAGATGCCTCGTTACATTTAGATAAGTTGCACGACTAAGTTTCGGGATTTTTAATGTTTTGCTCACCATTTGTTTGAAAATACAGTGAAAATTCAGAAAAAAAATATTTTAATTTATAATAGCTGCTTTCTATGTGAATATACTGTAAAACGCTATTTATTTTTGTGATTAAAAATAAAAGACACATCTTTTTAGCCAAGCATTCGAATAATGCATCTGAACTTTTCCTGCAGTCATATCTGATCAGATGTTCATTATTAATCTCTTAGCTCTGGTTTAACAGATCTTCATTTTCTTAGTTTGAAGACTTAAGACTTGTTGAGATAACTTAAATATCCAACACTTGATTTCGTGCCCCGCTGAACTTCATGCTGGTCTGAGCTGGATTTCAAGAAGGGCAGCAGGAATCTTGAATGAACCCTCAGTAAAGACGAGAGGAAAAGTTAACAACACGCCAGTAACGTAATAACAGCTCAAGCTGAGCTGTAAGATCCTCTCTTACGTTAGTGACGTGATCTCAGACTGATTGAACTCAGTGGAACGTTGAGGTTTCTTCATTTGGAGATGCACATGGGGAATATTTCTCACATTAAGCCACTAAACAAGTGTTTTGTGTTGTTCCAGGAAAGTTTAGAAAGCATGGTGAGTGAGTTGAAGTCTTTTGCAGTGTTGCAGAGCTCACCACTTCATGTATGTTTTATTCCGTTTTCTTATGTTGGTCTCTAAACGTGGCCTTTTATCCGATGCACCTATGAATTATTCACACGTATATTCTATATTTTCTATGTTGTATTGTCCAAGCTATGTATATAACAAGCTATAGCCTATATATGTCAGCAATTAAAGCTTTCATACTTTTGTACAGGCTTTTCAAACTTTGCAGGCCAACTCCACAAAATAACAAGTGTTTCAAGCGCTCTACCAATCAAATGTAGGTCAAATTGACATTAAATCAGTGTAATCTTAGCAGTATTGAGATCAGGCAAGTTACTCTAGAAAGTAATTAAATACTAGCTGTTAACTTCATCATTAAACAACACAAGGAAACGCACGAAAGCGCTCTTTTTAATAATTGATATAAAATTGCACATATTATCACTGGACTGACCCAAAATGCAACTATATGTCAGAAGTAACTGTAATTAAAATAAATTACTGAACAATTCATAATTATCCATTACTTAACCTCTTAAGGCCAAAGTAATTACATTAATTACCTAGTAATGCATTAAACCCAAAACTATAGTTTTTACCTATATATTATATATTTTACATATGTATATCTTCTATTTGTATATTAGTGCTGTCAAACTATTAATTGCGATTAAATGCATCCAAAATAAAGGTTTTTGTTTACATTATATATGTATGTGTACCGTGTTTCTTTATGTTGTATATATACGTACACAGGCATACAGTACAAAATATTTAAGTTGATACATTTCTATATTACTAATATGCAGGATGAAGATTTGACGCAAGCATGTCGCCTGGGTTTTAAACTCGCTCAAAGATTGACGGGGGTCATTAAAGGAACAAGCGGTCACTAACCGTGTTCAGCTGAGCTGTCAGCAGCTGGTTTCTGATTAAGTCAGACCAGAGCTTTCTCAGATGTAAAGCATCAGGGAGCGGATGCTGCAGAGCACTGAAGTGTGAAACCGCACAGGTAAAGCGTTTCATAACCAGCGGGAGCAAAACAATGAACAACTTGTTTTTTTCCCTCACTTCTGTCTCGACCTGACCTCGAATGCAGGCCGCTTTTAAAACTGTAAGAGTACACGTGAAGTCTCTTTAGCTTTTTGGCAATGCGTTTCTAGCACATTCCACATATTGCACTCAATTTATTAATATGCTTAATATTCCTTTAGTGTTGCGTAACAGTCGTTTTCCAATAAACAAATTCTTTCCTCAAGGTTTCCAGCGTTCCTGCTGACTGTGAATTGCTCCAGTAAATTTGTCTAGGGTGGTTTCATCTAAACACAGCTCTCCAAAGTCTCTCCCTCCGAACAAAAGCTCAGCGTGATGTGCTAATCTAGGCGTCAACTCCAGTGTCACTGAAGCCAGAAGAGAAGGTCGATATCAGTACAGTACAGTCTGTTTCCTCACCTTTTCGTCTGACACACCCCTGAAGGACACGTCTGAGCTTGGTCGTAACTATTTTACTTCACTATTTTAAACTGTTCAGGGTGAAATATTGCATATATATGACCCTAAATAAGATTGAAAACTGTTGTGCAGTGTGAAATTTAAATGCGACTTGGTTTACTCACATTTCAATAGCTGCATTATTATTTTACACTATTAAACTTTTTAATATTTATGTTTTTTTAAAATGTGTTTTCCGTTTTACGTTTTCATTTTAGTTAAAGTAAAAAAAAATGTTTGTGTGTAATTTTTTATTATATTTTAATTTCTATGTTTTAAAGGTGTTAATGTTTTGTGTTTGCATTTTTTTATTTACTCTTTTTAGTGTTTGCATAGTTTTTTTTTCAGTTTAGTTTTAAATTTTGTTGTGTGCAATTTTGACATTTTTATTAGTTTCTTAAACAGGGGTTTTTGAGTGTTTGTAATTTTTGTCATTGTTATTTAATTCACATTTTAGATTACATTTTTTTCTGTGTGCAATTAAGTATAATCAACATTAGCAGCAGCATAACAGATCTATTCTGCCAAGAACAAATACATTAACATTGCCATAACCATCACCATGCTAAAATCTTCTGAGAGCTTTCATGATTAAAATAAATATAAAACAAATATGTAACCATGACAGTGCAGTGAACCTTGAACCTCTAAATGTCTGTAAAAATGATAACATTTGAACATTTATGCTTTTATTAAATTATAAACTTAAATCAGCCACATTCACTTCCATACCTTTGATTTTTGTTTCTTTCTTTGAAGAAAACAAGTAGTCATTCTTCTGTACGTAGCATGACAACGCACTTTAACCTCTTACAATCTCACACACACAAAGCATCATGATATGTGATCCCGCATATGATGTGGTTTCATCATCTCAGTGGCATGACAAGCAAATAGACGGAAGTATCGATTGTGCTTTTCTCCAGAATGGATCAGACATAATATTGCAATGGAGAAACACGACTGGCAAACAATGTGCTTCCATCAAAACATCCTGTTAATGACAAGCCAGTGTGAGGCCCTCATTAATGAATAATAACTGATGAAGGAGCACGTGTTCCGAGGGTTTGCTAACCGTCACATCAGAACAATCACGCTGTTCAACAAACACTGCAACACCTTACTGTGAGCTGACAGGATGTTCACACACACACACACATAGAGACATACACACAAACACACACCCAGACACACAAAGACAGACACACACAGGTTTTGCAGTGTTTGTTGAACAGCATACAGACACACACACAAAGCAATAAAATATACACTAAATAAAAAAGAAAAGACAAATTGACGCAGTTTCCAAGTAAACGCAACAGTTAAAGCATTTCCAATATTAATTAAAGACTTCCCCACAAGAAACAGCAGTTCCCAAAGAGGCTTCAGAATCAAGTTAAAAGTATGTGTTTAAGTTTTGGACATTTATTAATATTAATAATTTATTTTATCTTTTTATTCAAAGCTCTACAACATGCCAAATCAAAATGATTTATTATTATATTTTTCCATAATCAATTTAAATAATTTTTAATTTATTTTTTTTAAATGGTCAAATTAATTGTAAACATTAAAGCAGAAAATCAACAGAAACCATACTCGATTGATTTTTTTAGAAATTGCAACATACAAAACACATATGACAAATCTACTATAGGGTTTTTATTTTGTTGTCTGGAGAATGTGTGTGTGTGTGTGTGTGTGTGTGTGTGTGCATCTTTTAAAGGCACTAAAAAATAAAGTTATTCTTCTTATTAAAGCATCCATACCTGGAATTCCAGCTAAACGACAACAATCACTTATAATTCCTTTCACAATAACAACTATACATTCTGTGTGATGCAAACACTCCAGAGACTAAGTGTTTACACTAATCACTGCAGCTGAAATGTGTTTTCATTTGACGGCAAATTCAGTTTATGAGCTGAATGCTTCACTTGTTCCATGCTTTATAGAGCAAAACAGACTTGTCTAACATAACAAAATAAAGAAAAACATTGTTGTCATTTTTTTTATTAGTTGAGCATAATAAAAAGAAAACAAGATAATAAACGAAGGCTGCAAACAGGCTCCTTTCGGTTTCTTATGAAACAGACATTTATTGTGTTATTGTCTAAACTGAGCATTAGATGCTGCTAAAGAGAAGGAAAATCCTATTATTTCTTATTATTTTATGTGTTATAGTTTATTTATTTATTATTATTATTATCATCATTCTCAGATAGGTTCAACAAAGCATCATTTAAAATGTTGGGGAATCACAGATGTCAGAGGTCAAAGTGAGAGACACGCTATCTTTTCATTAAAACATTAATTAATCATGCATTCATATTCAGTAAAAGTGAATGCACCTATTCATGGCACTGACAGAACAGAACATGCTGATCGATGCACAACACTGTGAATGGTTGAGAACTATCAAGAACTGATATGAAAAATTAAACTTTGCCAATTTACTCAGTACAGTCCATTTCTGAGAATATACTGGCACACATACAGTCACAGATCTGCCATAAGAATGTGTCCACAAACTGCTGTATGATAACTTTGTCATAGCATTCATATCTGTGACACCGATTAGGAAAATCAATATTACAGGAACGCCAAAGCAAATATCTCCAAATCAAAGAATACAGTTCAGGCCTTGATCAATCGAAGATATTCAGAACAGAGGGCTAAAGGGTTATGGCGGGTCAACAGAGGACAAAAACACATATCTATCAATGCATGGGTTTCCTGGAGATTGTTGTGCTGTGTTGGATGCATCTCAACTTTAGCAGATGACCAAGACATAAATCAGCCAATAAATACAATTATGATCCAATAATGAGCAATGATTGTTTCTTTTTAGACCCCAAACACTGTCTGGACACACAACAAATGCTATGTGAACATTTCATGCTTGCTTTTATGAATGTTTGCTCATTCTTACAATAAGTTATGTGCTGTGCGTCTCAGTTTGAGTCAATAACAACAAGATATTAGAGCAGATATTGTTTATTTTAAATCAAATTAGATTAATTATTTAAATCAATGTTTTATATGTTTGTTTGTTTGTTTTCAAACATATAATATAACATAATATAACACAGACAGACAAACAAGTAAATATAATTTGTAACAGATAAAAACAGAGGTCTCGTGACGTTGTTTACGCTGACGCGAGTTGATGACGTATATCTGCTCTGCGACAACATGGCGGCTGCTGTAGATGTGGTAGAGGAGGCTGACGATTATTCCTTCCTGCCTATTATTCACGACATAATAAAATGGTAAGAATGAAATATTATTCTGTTTTATGTTATAACGTGCATATCTCCATGCTGATTTCATCCGAGTGAAGGCATATTTCAGCTACGTTACGTGTAAACAACGGCGTGTGTTTGACTTTGCTCGGTTTAACGGTTCTGTCTGCGTTCACCCGTCCACAGCATGGACAAAGACAGCCCGGACGTCCACCAGGAGCTGAATAAACTGAAGACGAAGATCCAGGAGGCTCGGGAGCAGATCGCGGCGATGCCGGGGATCGACATGAGTCCCGCGCTGCAGGAGAGCAAACTGCGCATGCTCAGAGAACAGGTCCGGACCAAAAACCAGCTCCTGCAGAAATACAAGAGCCTGTGCATGTTTGACATCCCCAAGCCCTCCTGACACTGAAACCATCCGAACACGAACAGCTGTTTACACGCTTGCCTGTCCATGCTGGTGTGTGTAACTAACGAACCCACCTCTAGAGGCGATGCGACCCTTATTTGTAATATAGCTCTATTTTTATTATTTGTACATATATTTTTGTTTTTATTTTGGGAATAGCGGTTGAAAGATTGTGCTTGTTATTAGTGACTGGATTCTGTATACGTCACATTTGTCATAGTTGTGCATTAAATTAAATCACTTCTTTAATATGGGTTATTGCCTTTCAATATAAAATCATATTTAATGTGCTTGGGTGACCTGAAAATATATTAAGGTCTTACGGAAGCCATAGTAAATTAGTGAAATGAATTCGGGGCCTCATTTCAACAATAGCATCCAAGAAGACTTTTTAATTTTCAGTGTTTCTACTCAAGAGGAAACCATATTTGTACATTTTTTTTCAGAGAAAAAAATTCCCAAGCGTAGATAAATCAAGTACCAGTCTTTTTTTGTACCCAACAACAGACAATCTGAGCATCCTATTTTCATACTGTGCAGTTTATAGGTTGTATCATTTAGCGGCAAGCTTTCAGTTTGGTACGACCTTATTTTTAAAGGCAATATTGAGGCCTTATTCCAAGCCATAATAGATTACTCCGTTTTCTTGGAGCAAAGTGTGTCCACAACAAACAAATAACAATCAGAGAAACCTAGAAGATATTTTCACTTTATACCAGTGTTTTAAAGTAATATTTATACACAAGGGTTTTTTCCAGGTCTCGTTTCAAGCCATAACAGAAAAAGGAGAAGTGTGTACACAACAAAAAGACAGTAATTGAGCTTCCTAGAAGGTATTTTGATTAGCTGTGAGTTTAATTTTAACTATTTGTAACGTATTCAATATTGGGACCTGATTCCAAGCGTCGATTTAGAACAGAAATTGGTTTAATTGGCTTGGCTGGTAGGTACCCAGTAGGTGTTTGCAGATATATGTGCAGTTTTCCAGCATGTATTTATGAGCTTTAGCTGCAAGTTTGGATTAAATCTTTTTTTTTTTCATGTATAGAAACACTATTTAGGCGCCAAGTGTGTACACAACAAAAGCTTCCTAGAAGGTATTTTGATATTATTCTGCAGTTTTCAGAAAAGTTTGATCTTTGTCTGCATGCATGGATGGAATTTGGATGCTTTAATGTGTTCAGAGATGATACTTCCTCATTCCAAACAATAATTGATTTCAAGTGTGTACACAACTAGATTATGAAATAGTTTATGAATTCTGGAAGGTATTTTCTGATTATTCTGCAGTTTTAAGGAATGTTTTGCTCAGTCGGCTTTATCTGCAAACACTCATATCGATCATGAAATCATTTTTAGAGTGCTCAGAGAATAGATAAATTACCAGCTGTGTTTTATTGTTTACAAACACAGTAGTCTGTAGCGCTTCTGCAAACCTTCAGATAATATTAAAATATGAAGCCATATTCTGCTCACACCTCACTCCAATCCATAATAGATCAAGGAGGCGTAGAGTGCTACACACACAAACCACAATAGTTTGAGCATCCTATTATATCCATATTAAAAGCTTATGTGTATGCTAGGTTAGATTTAGTCACTAGTTGTGGAGCACAGAAGTAACGAGGAAGCGTGCACATTCTTGAGAAATGATTTTATTTCTGTTTTCCATGTGTCAAATTCAACAACGACATAGAAGAATAAATAGGCTATACATTCATTGACAATAAAAAATTGTTCAAATTGCAATAAAACATTCAAGTTGCTTTCACGGTGATCGAATCTAACCAAAAATGTAAACAGCTGACATTGCGACTGGACTCCCCGCTGGTTCTCCCCTCAGGGAAGGCAAATGTTGTAAGAAAGCACGTTTGAAGCATGGGGTTGATAAGCCACATCACAGAGCGCTCTGACTGAACAGAACAAAGTCGGTATTCTGTACAGGTCTCGCGAGCATAACATGCGCTTCCACGTCGCGAGAGCTCAAGCCGATGACTCCTACCGCCGGTGCGAACGCGGTTTATCCGGAGTCACCGCAACAGGCACAACTCCCTCTGCCGAGAGACTGCAGCGAGACGGCTGCATCCCACAAGAATGACCGCAGCAGCGCTGGGAACGCCACGGTTCTTAGCTGATAACGCATCTCTCTTTGTCCTTCGCCTGGCCGCCTCCTATCGCCTTCTCTTTGATGTACATCAAGTCACTGTGCACGCTCGGGCGGCGCGCAAAAGGCGCAACGATGCCGTACGCGTCGCCGTCCTTGACCTTCTTGTTTCGGAGGGACTTCTTGTGCAGGATGTCGCAGTACTGCACGGACACCTTGCGATGGAGGTCGGGGCTCATCTCGTTGGGCAGCTTGGCGAGAGTAAAGAGTCTCTGGAACATCTGATCCACGTTAGTGTTCCTCTTGGCTGAGATCTCGAAGTACGCGCACTGCTCGTCGCCGGCGATCAGCTTCTCGATCTCCTCGCGCTGGACTTCACGGTAAAACTCGCGGTCGCCCTTGTTCCCGCAGATGACCAGGGGCACGTCCACGTTCTCTTTGGTCTTGTTTTTAAGGCAGGACTTGGTTTCGTAGATCTGCTGCTTGAGCCGCTGGACCTCGTGGAACGACTCGCGGTTGTCCAGACTGAAAACCAGGATGAAAACATCACCTGTTGCCAAAAGAATAAAGGGAGAAGTTAGAAATGCATTCTACTGCTTAGTCAGAAAGTGTCAGGAAAGTGCGTGTCAGTAGCACGAATTTATATTTGGCGATATTTACCTGTGAGTATAGATAGTCTCCTCATGGCTGGGAACGGGTGATTCCCAGAGGTATCCAATATGTCCAGCTGGTATACATCTCCCTTAATGCTGTAGAGTTTCCTGTGAAAGTCCTCTATGGTCGGCGTGTACTGCTCCTCGAAGCGTCCGTTCAAGAAGCGAGACACTATTGCCGTCTTGCCAACTTTGGTGGATCCGAGAATGACCATCCTGTAGCAGTTTTTCGCGGGGATGTCAAACTCGTTCTCCGAGGGACTCATTTTCTTAATCATGTTTCTGTGTGTGTGCCGGACTGATGAAGAATAGCTGAGTGTTTCTTTGCGCGCTGAGGCTCTCTGAAGCTGTGAGCGGCGAGGAGCGGCTATTTAAACGCGCTCGCGCCCCTCCTCCGGAGCGCGTCAGGTGCTGAGCGACTGATGCGTCAGTTCGGGTGGATGAGCGCTTTCGGGTGCAGCTAATACCAGGAAAATGTACTGAGAGGAAAAGTACTTTCACGTTGTGTGTCGAATTCCCTACTGTACATTATTTTAAAATAATAATAAGAAGAAACAATGTCATTCTTCAGCAAAACGCGCTTTAAGCATGTTTGCGCTGTGAAATTATTATTGCATGTAAAAAAATAATTATTAATGAGTTCAAAGAATTGATTTCTTTTTATTGCTTGGTTATGTATACATTGGTGTGTTTATAATAATATGTGATCTTGGCCCAGAAAATCAGTCATAAGTGTTATTCATATGCTGAATAAAAAAGCTTTTCATTGATGCATGGTTTGAAAAAAGCGTAGGCTGTGTATATAAATCCGTCCAAATGACATTCTTAGCAATGCAATGTTTTGATATGCAAGTATACATCATCTTTACTTAATATCCTAATTATTTTTTGGCATAAAATATTTTTTTTTTTTTAATTTGGGCTTTTGCTACAAATATACCCACTTATGCTGCCCAGGGTCACATATTTATGGTATTTAGGTCACGTCGGTATGGATATCAGGCTTTTAGTGTTTGCGTGTCTTTGTGTTTGTATTGATCACATTACTGGGGAAGTCTATTCTATGGGAATTTATTTTTACTTCCATCGTACCAGTTATTCATGCCTACATCACAGTAACAGCTGAGATTTAATAGCTTGTTTATTAACATTAGGCCTATATAATTAGAGTTACTTGTAACAAACTGTTCTTGCAGGACAGTTCTAGTAAGTTCTAGCTGTTTGTTAACCTCAAACGCAACAGACTGTCCTAAACAGCATCAATTAGTGTATGCGTTAATAATGTACGCGGTTCTGGTTTGTTAATGTTTAGTCGTGAACGCACTTGGGAACGGAAAGAGACGCGTCGTTTGCGACATTAATCGTTAGTGTTTAACAGCTGCTGGATGTGTGAGTATGAGGTAAATATAAACAGGAGTCATCAAGACTATGGTTCAGTGGTTCTGATAGAAGCGCAGCACCGCGCGTCACCGCACCGCGGCGCGAGTGTCAATCACAGCGATGCGCTCCAGAACGATGCTTTCTGATTGGCTGACAGACATCCTGAGGCGCTAATTAAAGTTCCAGAGTTTGAAAGCATTATAGTTTCACATTTCACCCGAACAGCCAGCAGAGCCTTAAAGGGAAAGTTCCCTCCAAAATGAACTACTGCAGGCCTGACGGAGGTGTATGCTGTTTCCCAGATGCTGAATCAGGTAAGAGAGTGCTAATTCACAAACAAGAAATTGGTATAAGCTGAATTTTCGAATTTAGGATCGTTAATTATTGAAAATGTATGCAGGTGGTACCACAACGAACCACATTTCGCGCATGCTACCGGTTATTACTACATATAGTGTTCCCCTAAAAGTTCATGAATTAATAATAGGCCTAATGTGAAGATTATAGAGAACCAATTTTAAAAGAACCTTCCGCTTTCATCACTTTTAAAAATATTTCTTGCTCCATTTGATTCTTTTGCAAACATGCACTTTGAATGTTCTCTGAAATCACATTTTCTATTAACATTAATGGAGGAACGTTTGATTTATACTGCATGATGTGCATTAAATGATCTACAATGGAAGAGTACAATATTAGAATCATAAACATTTTATTGGACATAGACTGTTTAATGTTCCTCGGCACACCTTTTTTAGTTTTCATCAAATGCATCCACAGGTCCCAACCAATCCACTTACCCATGTCCAAATATGTGCAGTCAATAGTTTTGTATTCTTTCTTCAGAGAACACTGCATTATAGCAACATCTTCTCAAAGATGAAAGTCACCGTTAAATGATTTTTCTCCAGAGCAGCAGGAAGAGCAGGTGATTATAATGAGTTTTTCTTCGACACAAAACGTGGTTTGGAAATGCACATGGCTTCAGCTCATTACAGGAGAGAAACAGAAGAGTGGAGAAGAGAGAGAGAGAGAGAGAGAGCAGCATGCAGCTCGATCGATCCCATCGTCCTCGAAGATCTGAAACAGATCTGTTTCAAAGTACGGATGAAAAGCTGATGCCCTGCACGCAGAAGCAGGGGCTTAAATGAGAACGAGAGAGAGCAAGGAACTACACGGAAAATGAATGCAGGAGCTGAGCAATTCAAAACGGTGACAAGGACCTTTACCACCAGAGAGAGCATTGGCTGTATTTCTACAGCCTGACATTCAAACCATGTGTCCAGAAGGCCATGGAGAGGCAGAGCTCATCACAAGCGTTTCTCATTTTAGACTCATGCATGAATGAATGATAGGCTCAAGATTTTTCTGTCGATTGCAGGAGCTTTTTTGAGAGCCAGACCATTATCTGAACCCCTCTTCACAGGATCATTCACTCAAGAATACAAAATTGCATCATCTACTCACCCTTATGCGGTAGAATACCAGTTTAGTTTCCTTACATTGAACACTAAGGTATAACTATATATATATATATATATATATAATAGCAGTTCAGCAAATTAGAATTTCTAAAGAATCATGTGATGTATTGATGCTAAAAATTAAGCTTTGATCATATCAATCAATTACATTTTATGATATATTCACATAGTAAACATATGTTTTAAATTAAAATAATATTTCACAATTGTGGAGAACAGAAGAAAATGTAGCCTGTCTAATAAGTAGTCATGTTAGAAGTCAACGCTGTACTATATATGTACATAATAATACTATATTATGAGTACTGTTATATTAGAAAAATCAAATCATATGTACATTGTTGTAACGGACATAAATGGGTCAAGTGTTTGAGAGTTTCAAATGGCTCTTTGAGGTCTTAAGTGCTCTTAAGGTCTGAACAAGGCTAATGACTAATTAAATGAGTACGAGCGCTGCAATTAAACCCACAGTCCTGCATAATCAATCCTTCAGCCCTGACATGTATAACGACCCGAGAGGTTTGTGTGCATGTATCTATCTCAGCTGTCAGGCGTCCAATTCATAAGAATGCATTCGAGAGAGAGAGAGATGAACACAAGGAAAAAGAACGAGTGCAAGGGAGTCTCAAAGACAAGAATGATATCAGACAGAATATCACAGCTAAATACTTTTCTTTAAATACAATTTATTATAAAAAGTGTTATATGAATAAGAAATTGTACAATTCTAATTTTAAAATTATATTTTTAAAAACTGTTAATTAAAGAAATAGAAGTGCACTTAAAGTGAGACGCGTTCATGACTATATTTCTTAAAAAGTGCCCTTTGTAACAATACCCAATTACGTAAAATAAAAATTTTAATCATCTTTTTTCATGCTTTAAATGATTACATTTACATAGATGAAATAAAAGTTGCCATAAAAAGACATTAACGTATATATTTTAACTGCTTTAGCAATTATATTACGAAGAAAATCGAAGTTACATATAAAGATGCACTTAAGTCATATTTAAAAAATAAATAAAGTATGTTGAGAAGTACTTCTGTTTGGGTGCATTACACAAAACATATGAGCAGTATTCAGTTTATTACAGAGAGTCAGATCTGAGTGAAACAGAGTGTTTATGCATCTTTTTGACAAATTCATTTTAAAAATAGCTAATTTATTTGTGATCCTGCAGGTTTCGCTGTTAGTTTGTTTTCATGTGAAGCCAGTGAAGACAATGCAGCAGATAGATAACATGGTGTTCACTTGCAGTGTCTGCTCATTTGAAACAAAGTGCTAAAAGTGGACTGAAATATCAAATATTATCGGCACACGAACTCTCTGGCGGGAGACCCCATATTAACAACAACATTCAATAATTTAATTGATCTCTTTTTCCATTTTATATAAAGCAAAATTACCGAAAGGAGTTATTGGCATAGTGTGCAAATAATTTGAAAAAATAATTGATTACTTTGTTTTGCAAGCAGTCTGGAGGCTGTGTTATGTAACGTCTGCATGTGTATTATACTCCTCAAGAGATTGTGAAGCAGAGGTATGATGTCAGAGACGCCGCACGGGGTTCGGGATTGATTGTGTTATCATGCTGACGACACCAAATATCAGACGCTCACGGGATCCGAAACGGCTGCAGCAGAATCTAAATCACTGAGCGACTGTTGGCCGGGTCAAGGGGTCAGGATTTGAGTGCTTAACATGCTCCGTTTACGCTTTAAAGGAATAGTTCACCCAAAAAGGAAAATGTGCTGACACTGTGCTCACTCTCAGGTCATCCGAGATGTAGATGAGTTTGTTTCTTCAGCAGATTTGGAGAAATAGCATTGCGTCAGTGTCTCAGCAGTGAATGGCTGATAAAAACATCATTCATCTTTTGTCTGCTCCAGATGTTAACTGCTGGACTGGAGTGGTGTGTGTTATTCTGATGTTTTTATCAGCTGTTTGGACTCTCGTTCTGACGGCACCCATTCACTGCAGAGCATTCATTACTAAGAAACTCATGCAATGCTGCATTTCTCTAAAGCTGTTTGGACGCTCAATCTGACGTGTGACCCTCCAAAGAAACGCCACCCCACACCACAAATTTGTGTTGTTATAATAATGTAATAATAATTAAATGACACTAATAAAAGATTGAATGTTTTATTCATTTAATTGCATGTCATGTGACAATTAACCAGTATCAATGCATTGAAATACTGGCTTAAACTCCCCTCAAGTAATATAATGACAGCTAAAGGGTTCAGCTGACAAAAACGTTCGGGAATCCCTGATCTTTACCATTATAACAGGAAGAGAAGGAAGAAGAGTGTGTACATAGTGAAAGAACAGGCTGTTTCCATTTATTTTACTCAAATAAAACCGAGCAAAGTACATTCACATGAATCAAATGGCCCCTAAAACAGCTGATTTCAGCCTGGATGTGCATTATGGACGGATCGAGGAAATAAAAACAATCTCATCTTTTATGGTTATGATATGTGAGAAAGCTACAGATCAGCAGCAGCTGGATATTTGATTGCTACTAGAGCTGAAGATTGTCGTTGCATTCACAGTTTGCATTCGATATTGCGGTAAAAGTGTTGCGATGTGCAGCTGTGCTGTGTTATTCAGTAAGACACGGTCATTTCAATGCATCTGGAATCCTCTCCGTCTGAGAGCGTGGATCAGGAGCGTCTCTACTTGTGCTTGCAGCGCTGGCTCCTCCGCCGGTAGATCTCCTCCGTGAACGCTCTGCAAACACCAGAAGGTGAGCGCAAACACAGACTGTAAATCTCAAGAGCTGTGTGATGTACCACCCTGAGCCTGTCACCAGTGTGTGTGTGTGTGTGTGTGTGTGTGAGAGACAGAGAGAGACACTCGCCACAAATAGGGCAGAAAATAGGGCCTTAGTCACTGATGACACAGAGGTGCTTAACCTTCAGGAAATGCTAAGAAAACATTTACGAGCAGACTTATTGTCTATTCATTATATATGGGGATGTAATATTGTTAATTTAGTACAGAATAGTCTAAATACACCTGCAAAAATGCAATATTATAAAAAAAATAAAAATAAAATTAAAAGTGACGTGAAAAGGTCTAAAAAGTGATGTACAAAGGTTCAATTGATGCTATTACATTAACTTTAACTTAAAACATTTTTTTTAAATACAAAGAACATATGAATGAATAAATAAGTGAAAACAGGTGCTTAATCTTCAGCAAATATTAAGAATTATTTTATAGAGGAGCATTATTGTCTATATTGTTGTAAATGAGGTTTAGATGTTTTGCAAGACCGAAATGTTGCCTTAATATAATTTTAAACATGACAAACATTGGCTTAAAATCCAATATTAAACACATTATTTACTAAATAAAATAAAACAAATAAAAAACCTACTGCAAAATTAACCATTACTTAAAAACAAAAAACTAAATATATTTAAAACTTATTCCAAGTGACTGAAGTTAATTATCCTATATTTTGTATAAAGCACGCAGACACAGCTCTCGGTCAGCTCGCCCAGGTCAGACTGCTAATAAGCTGTTCTTGGTTTTGTTTTAGTTCTCAGTGCAGTTCTCTGACCGTCTCGGTCGCCATAGAGACCTGACAGTGAGTTTGAGGCCCATATTTATTCCTGTCTCTATGGAGGAAAGTTGGCAGCTTTTCTGCTGAACCTTTTATTGCCGCAGCACAGGACTGACCTTTACTTGCATCACTTTCTGAGCGTCTCAGACAGACGCTTGTGTCTCAGAGGTAAAAAAAAAACCAGAACATGGGTGTGCGTCAGACCCATGCTTTTTATTTTAATTGCACGGCTTTAACTTTCCACAACTGAAATCGCATAAACTCATACAGTAATTTAATTTATGTATTATTATTTACTATGGTTAATTGATTTAACCAATATACATTTTTTTTTTCATCAAGTAGACCAGTTTAGCCTAGTATATTATTTCATGATTATTTTTTAAACTTTTCTTAATTTTTTTTCCCATGTTAAAATAATCTACAGCTTAATAATCTACCCATAAAACATTTACTGAAAATAAAAATAAACAGCTCAGTTCAAATGTAATTCAAGCGTCGCAAAGACACTACTTTTGAAGAGGGAAAAAAAACCTGTAAAACTATAATAAATAAAAGAATTAAAAAAAAAGATCTGGAAATAATTCCTTTCTCTCTTTTTTTTTTTTTTTATTAAAAATCGGTAAAAAGTTGTTAACTGATGCTATTTTTATTAATGTTAATAGTTACAAATTAATTTTCACTTACAATTTTGTTTATAAATGTGTATTTATTTTATTTAATTATTTAATTTTTTATTTAAATTTTTTTTTTTATTAAACTTTTTATTTTATAGATCTTTAGCTTTCAAACCGATAAAAAAACTATATTCATTAAAAACAACCGTAATAATATTGCAAAATTAAGATGCATAGTTTTTGGTTCTTCTAAAGGGTAGGTTTAGTGTTGGATTTGGTGCAGGGCATATTTCCAACATGGCACCGCATACATACCTATATCAACGTAATAAAACATGTCAGGGTTCACGTATTGAACCTGTGTTTTAGTGACACTCGGTGGACATTTCTCTTTGTTAAATGAGCAGTAAGGGACGTAAAACGGTCTTGTAGAGAGGTACATATTTTTATGAGACCAGGTTGTAAATTCTATGGGTCTAGCATTTGCAGTTTGTTTTGCTGCTTGATTTGATATTATCTTAATTACTGCATGTTGTTATTGTCCTCGTTATTTCCCTACAGCGTCTAATGAACCGGAAGCTTCACCCATAGATTTACTTCTGCGCTGAAGAAAGAGGAGGATATGGATTATGACTGAAAACTGACACAGATAACACACTTACCCTTCATAGGCAATAGCTACTTTATAGGACAAGCCGACCACAGCGGTCAGGATCACTCCGACAGGACTGGCGTTCCTAAGAGACATGGAAATGTATAAATAAAAAGAGACAAAATTAGATAATGCCTCATTACTTGCAATCCAAACAAGTTTCTTAGAAAAGAGCAACTGTTTTAAGAAACCTAGTAATGGTAGTACAACAAGGATTAAGGTGCTTTGTCACACACACACACCTGTTCAGATGATTCATACACGTGACACAGTATTAAAGTTTATCAAACCTTTACTGTTTGCAATCCGTCTGTATCTGAATATATAAATAATAACATGTCCGGTTACCTGATTCCACTCCCGTCGAGAATAAAATACAGTCAATTACTGCCTCCTGTTCACTAAAACACCTTCTGATCTAAAAACATAATTGAAACCCCTTTGTACGTCAGCGCAGTAACTTCAGTCATAACATAACACGACCAGAGAAAAGCTCTCTGAGCAAGAACTGGAGAAGATGAAAAAGTCATTTAGACGTAATTATCTGCACCTATACGCTCAAATGTGAATAACATGAAAAGAATTACTGTAATTATGAATATGCAATTTGTAGAAAGCTGTAAGGGTAAAGGAAAAACACTGCAGGGTATCAACCACAACCTTGTGATTTCAATTTAATTTTCATTAAATGTATTACATATAACTTTATTTTTCAGTTGAATCATTTGGAAGGTCATAAAATGCTTCAAAGGTTGTACTTTTTAATTTTTTATTTATGCATTTATTCATCAAGTTGGCTTGAGAAATCCTGCTGATTTTGTTTATAACAATTATAACATTAATGTAGGCTAGTATAACTAATATATACACGTACTGTCATTTTAATGAACATTAAATTACAATTTTTTTTTCATTGCTTCTCTGCCTTTAACCCCAGCATTTTAGCCTTGTGCCTCATTAACTTTGTAATCCTGTAATTAAATAAACATCTGTACTGCCAATTTTCCTAGGATAATTCACTTTAAAAAGGGATCCAAACTGAACAAATAAGAAGCTTTTTGCTAAGTAGGTAATTCAGAATCCTAATTTGGAAGATTACTAAATGTGCTCTTGAGGAACGTCTGGAAGGAAGACACTGTAAGACTCTCTGTGATGCACATCATCTGGCGTCAGCTGCTTTCACTCTGTCAAACTGCTCTTTAAAGCGCTCTCCTTTCATCGGAGCGTCTTTCCGTCTCCTCGAAGACTGACTTTGAAAAGCTCTGCCACTTCTGGCTTGATTGTCAATCTGATTTGAATGTGAACGGCACAGAGAGGCGTTACGGAGCTCAGCGTGAGATTCAAATGATTACATGCCATCCTTCACAACTCCAAACATTCATTTCCCATCGCGTTGGTCTGCAGGAGCGAGAGCCGTCGTCATTCGCCGGGTCACTGTGTAACGGGACACGCTGTTACTCACTGCTGATGAAGGGGAGAGATTGAGAACGGCGTATTATGTGAGAAACAGATTGACTTTAGGGACGTCAGACGCTTGACAAACAATCAGAATTTGTGATGAAATGCATTGTGTTGCTTTTATGCAACTTCACCCGCAACAGATGACCCGTGTGTTATAACCTCTACTCAATCCATTCACCACGAACCATAGAATACACATCAGTGTGGAATATTATCTAATCAGAAATATCTTTTCATGTCTTTTAATTATCTCTTAGTTATCCAAGGATGAGCTGCGTCTTGAACTAGAAGATCAGTTCATCATACGGACAGAGAAGAGCTAAAATGATCTGTAGATGAAGTTCATTTGTGATCAAACCTATTAACCTAGGATGTTTAATCTTTGCTAAACGATGCCTATTTTAGAACCTGTCTGTTTGCATGCATTGTGCCATTATTTGCATTTATTCAATGCAAAACATTTTTATTACTGTAACAAAATAATAGAACTGTAATAAAATAATAGAATTTAAAAAGTAAACAATAAATTACGATAAATAACAATGCATAATCTTAAGTATAAAGAATTTAAAATGTATTAGAATGGTACATTGATTAATATCAACAGAAATTTAAATATATGTTTTCAGTAATGAAAATAAGGAATAGAAGAGGAAAATCGTTAAGCATCCTACAGACATAAAACAGAATAAAACATTTTTACAAAATAAAAACCAAAACATATAATTTATTTATTTTAAAATATATATTATATTAATTGTAAAGGATTTACAAATATTTTGTATCTGAATTCATACCGATTTAAATTGTAAGTCTATATTTTCAGTAATAAAAATCAGCATTAAGAATAAAGGGAAGAAAACATAACAAAAAACAACAAACAATAATATTAATAATTATAATAATGACATTTTTTAATTGTCTTATAAAATAAAATCTAATCAAATGAAAAATAAATTAAGTAAAATAAAAATAAACAAAAATGCGAAAGAAATCCATTTCCATTTTACTTAATTTTTTGGTGTAAAATGTCGTTTTTTTCTCTTGATTTTGAAAAAAAATAAAAGTAAAAAATAAATAATAATTATAATAAATACTTCTACATTCATTACAGTGATGACAACCAGGAAGGAAAAAAACTAAACAAAACAATATATATATATATATATATATAAATTCAACTATTAATTAAAACAAAAATATATATACTATCAATATATATTTAAATAAATAAAATAATAATATTAATTATTATTATTATAAATACTTTCATTCATTAAAGTGATGACCAGGAAGGAATTCTTAAAATAGTTAAGTTTAGTTTAATTGTCAAGCAAATTAAAAATATTTAAAAAATACGTATTGATTAAATTAATTTTAAATAATATATAAATAAATAAAAACTTAATAGATGTCCTGACATGATATTGCACCTATTTTGCAATACAAAATGTATTTATTGGTTCTGAAGTGAAATGTCTTGAGGTGAGATGTTTTCATGACATTTTCTTGAGGTCAGGGTGGCCTAACATGCACATTTCTGCTCCACTTGTCTGATTTCACTCATTTTTACCATGTCTTCTCTTGATAGAGAGCTGACCGGTTACCCTCCGCCTGTCTTTCTGCTGGTTAATCATTAGCTAGTACACATGAAGCTCTAACGGTGTGACCTGGTTAAGGTTCCCTCTTGTGATCAAACATTTCACTCTTCACGTTTACAGCCTGAGTTTAATCAACTTTAGCTCATTCCTCACACTTTTACAGTCTTACAGTCTTCTTTTAGAGCAGTGTCTAATTCGACCTAGTTATTTGAAGTACTTTAATTATGAAATGACAGAAATGACTAATCAGAGATTCAGCAGTGAACGCACGTATATAAACAAGCCTGAAAACTGATTTTTAATAAGGTCAGTGACTTGAGTTGAATAATTAATAAGACTCATGTTCACAGTGGGAAGCTGACGACGATCTGCTTCCACACATTTTCTTTTCTTCGAACCTTAAATTTCACTAGAGAGTGCACTTACTGAAAAGGACACATATATATTCACTTTTCCTGTAACTCATAAGTGGATACCCAACTTGCTCGTGCTGTGAAACCGAGTGCCGAAGTACATTACAAAAGCTTCTGGGAAACATTCATCCAGTGCAGATATGCTCAGAGAAAGACATCAAGTGCTGTTCATTAATGACCGCTTGCACGCTCTCCACAAGCATCTGATTCGAGTCATTGGGGTTAATTACATCTGACTGGCCAATCACAAGCGGAAGAGCTAATGATGACAGTGATGTTTCTGTGTGCGCTCCTCTGGGTGCAGTATAACGTGATATAGTTACGCTCGTTACCCAAACGACGGCCTTTGCTGCAATAAATAGTAATGACACTTCAGTCTTGACCTAATTGCAGACTCACAGAGGGAATAAAAGACTGGTAACTGGGTTAATATGAAGCTTTAAGGAGATTTATGTCATCATATCTCACTCTTATGTTGTTAGAAACCAGAACGGCTTTCATAAAAGCGGTCTATCTTCTGAAGCCATGTGTAAGAAACGGATCAGTAACAGAGCAGCTGAACTGGAGAGTCATGAATGAATCATTCAACCCCAAGATTAGAGATCTGAAAGGATAGAACAAAATGCAAACTATTTATTATTTGTTATTTATTTTTATAGTGCTGTCAAAGATTGCGATTAATCACATTCGAAATAAAAGTTTTTGTTTACATATATACATTTTGGAAATATTTACATGCACATAAATTCATATTCTTATATTTTATATAACATATAAATATCTTTTTCTTAAATTGTTTGTATTCAGGGTCTGACGGTCATGCACACACAGTAAAAAGTCCTTACAATTATTTTTCTATAATCATATCAATATTGAAAGCATTTAAAAATCGCATCAGTTTATTTTAACTAATAGTCTTATTTTGTTACCATATATCTGAATACAATTAACAGCTAGCTAACAAATTGCTTTGCTCTGGTTTCACCTCCATCTAAACAACGTTCATCTAAATTTTTTCTAATGTTTTGTTTCAGAACATTCCGAGAATGTGACCCCACAGATCAATCATTTTGAAAACACCTATTTTGAAGCTGTTTTTGTGCATGTCACTTTAAATGCAAATGAGCTGCTGGTCCCCGCCCCCTTTTCCGGAACACGACTGTGTCTTTACAGCTCATATCTCAGATCTCTGCCAAAAACATCTGTTTGGTTTTGATACTCGTGTATATCGTGCTAAAATCATACATTTAACAGCTGTATAAACTTCTGATATATTGTTTTCTGAGCAGCTGTGAGGCATGTGAGTATTAAACCAAGTTATCGTTCACATTTTATGTTAAAAACATGCATAAATGTCAAAAGCACAGTTGGTTATATTTTGTGAAGGTTAAAGCTAATTGCATGTTTAAATTAGATCTGTGTATTAAGTGACAGACATTTCTTATTTGAATGCTCATGCTGCTTTTAAATTCCAGTGTGAAGATAAACAGGGCAGTGGGCGGAGTCTCGGATAATAGTCAACAGTTGTGGGTGGGGCTTGTGAAGTGTCTGCTAATGATTAATGGGGATGAAAAAAAAAGGTAGAATCAGTCAGACTTCTTTTACAGTAATAAACTGAATGTTTTTATCAGACAGACAAGCAGGCCTATATTTTGAATGCAGAATGAATCACAGTCAACGTATTACTTTATGTTGAAAGTGTGTAATCCATGTGGATGGAAATTTTATAGGCCACTCAAATCTTAAATCTAGGCCAACATAGTTTTTGAGTCTAACTGCGTGGTCAGTGGTGATCAGACCAATCTTTGTGGTTACGAAACGCTGCTTTTCAGCACTTAGACAACATTTTTTATGCTTCCTGTACGGATTGACCCGGTTCTTGAGCTCCAGATGCTGATATTCAGGCCCTTCTCACAGAACAGCCTTATTCACAGGCCTGTAAAATAATGACCAAAATTGCTTAAAATGACCTCCTCAAAGTCTCCCTCATGTCCGCTCATATTCATGCATAAGTTACCGAACAAACGGCCCTTCTGCATCACTAGAGGAAGTAGGTTAATCTGATTCAGGTTGGTTTGTCATGCACTTTGTCTCCAGTCTGTGCCACAGAAGGAGGAAAACAGGCACAATCTGCAGACCTTCTCATGTTTTATGAGACAAATTTTGGTGCAGAATCTTTTGGAAATTAATATAAACACTGTAAAATGTGTTACTGTTTTCTTACAAGTCACACTTGTACTGTCAAAACAAACCAAGCAAGTTTTTTAATTTATTTAATACATTTTTTAATAACTGAATATACTATGCTTGTTTTCCATACTAATGTTTTTTTAACGAATGTTCTGTATTTTGATGGGATATCAAGATGTTACCTTAATATTTACCTTAAAATCCATCTCCAAAAAAAACAAAAAAACAAGACAGAACACCATACTGGACTTAATATTTCCTTAATATTATTTATATTATAATATTATATAATTTTTTTACATTTTTGAAAGGATGTTAAATGTTTACCCCTGAATTATAGAGCTATTTTGCAAAAAAAAAAAGGAATATATACATATATATATATATATATATATATAGGTCACTAAAGAGTTTATTTGGAAAAGCAGAAAAAAATTATATATTTTTTTTTATTTTTTAAAAAAAAATTTTTTATTATGTTATCATGCTTTATTGTGTTAGTTAGCCAGTATTTTAA
>JAUMHP010000062.1:1217643-1229211 GCA_032361065.1 Enteromius trimaculatus | reverse complement strand
AATCAGTATAATCAAACACAGCTGGACTCAAATGAAGGTGTAGAACCATCTCAAGGATGATCAGAGGAAATGGACAGCACCTCAGTTAAATATATGAGTGTCACAGCAAAGGGTCTGAAGACTTATGACCATGCGATATTTTAGTTTTTCTTTTTTCGTGAATCTGCAAAAATGTCAACAATTCTGTTTTTCTGCTGTGTGTACAGGAAAAAACTTAATTGATTTTAGTAAATGGCTGCAATATAACAAAGAGTGAAATATTTAAGGGGGTCCGAATACTTTCCGTACTCACTGTATCTGACATATGGATTTAACATTGTCTGCTGCTCAATATACAGCATTATATTAAAGGTGCCATAGAATAAATAACTGTATTCACTTTGGCATTGTTGAATAATAACCAACTTGGTCTCATAAAAATATGTACCTCTGTGCACTTTTTGTGCAACACCATTGTTACGTACCTTACTGCACGTTCTGCCGCAGTTTCAAAGAGAATTTGAACAATTTAGAAGTTAAGAATTTAAATATCCGTGGACTTTTGCTAAACACCAAATCTAACCCTAAACCTACCCGCATATTAATTTTGTTTTGAAATCATAGCATGATATTGTTTAAGTAATTGTGTGTAAATTACACTATTAATTGAAACTCTGTACATTTGTGTGAAAATGAACAAAAGGTTTTACTGTGTTCAGTTCTTTTGGAAACAGCTGTGTAATTCAGTTTGTGGCTAAATATTTTGCAGTGTTCATATGTTGTTCATTAATGCATGTAATTCATTAAAATAGTTTAATTTCAAAAGGTGATTATAAAATGCCACCCACATTTTTGGAATGTTTTTGTTGAAAACAATATTATTTTTCCCAATATAATTTTTCATTGAGGATGTATTTAAAAAAAGTCTAAAAATCTTGTCACACCCCTAATATATATACTGTACACATATACATCTCATGTTAAATACAACATTTTTGCTATAAAGAAAATTCTGGAACAATAGCTGAAAATTAGACATTTTTATTATACAAATAAACAGAAAACTATTTATTGTTTCAAACAATTTTTATAAAACACATAAATATGCTAATGCTACTTTAGTTTTTTGTCATTTGTCTACATGTATATATTTCACTTTTAGTTAAATTTAATACATATTATTAGATTTTATGTAAAAAAAAAAAAAAAACTTTTTTTCAGTTTTAGTTTGACCTTATAAGGACCCAAGATTATTAAAACACTGTCACAATTTCAACAAAACATCACTGACGTCAGTCAGCTAGTCAGCGTTTCTACCTGACAAGACCAAAAGACACAGAAGCCCAAGTGCTTCATGAGCATATAATGTGCAGTACACAAAGCCTGGTCAATTATTGTAAAACCACACACAAGGACTGTTTTTGCTTTATTTTTACTTTTGCTATCCCAGACAGCATAAAGCAACTCTACATGACCTGCTCTGTGCTGACCCATTACCTCTAAAAGAGCGCTGCAGTGGTTTTATCCTCTGTAATTCCTTTAAAAGGAACCTTAATGTTAGCTTGAGAGCACACGAAGGCCATAACTAAACAAACTGGCCAAAACTTCTTTAAAAGAACTACAGGCTGTAAGTGGTGTGCACTTATAATGCAGCATGAAAGCAGGGAAAGTGCTAAAAAGGGACACAAAAAAAGATGGATGTTGGTGGTAATGCTTTGGTAAACTCATCTCCCATTGAAAGCTCATTCAGCGCTGCTCTTAAGTGCGTCTGCAGAAGAGCGTCTTTTTTGTGCATAAATTGGTTATGAGCAAACAAAAAGCAAACCTGCATCCACCCCTGCTGAACTGCCTCAGAATTCAACCTTTAAACCTACAGATCCCAGATAAGTTCAATACAAGCTAAAATAAAATCACAAAAATAATGAAACCTGGAATATTTCTTTGAAAATGTCCACTTGTTCCAGCTTTTACTATGAGAGGATAACTAGGCCATGCTAACCAGCCCAAACCTGACCACTTGTCCTACATCAATCGCAACCAGATTCCAGATCGGATTTTGAGAACAGCAGCAGGACCTCCAAACAAAACAACAGGAAGTGAGCTCGTCCATAAAGCCATTCCACCTGGGAACGGGACAAAGACGCCACACTGAGAGTCTGATTCTCATCAGAGCAGCTTAAAGATTAGTCGAGTCCCTTGTTCCTGCCAGACAATAGCTGAATATCCACATTCGCAGCTCCAGCTCAGCGGGAAGGATGACTCACACTCACAGATAATAAACTCACTTCACACACACAGCGAAGCACAGGAAGGGAAGTCTCTAAGATATGATGTGCTAATGGGACGTGATGCAAATATACCCGAAATACAGCTTATAGTAAGGTGCCCGAAGTGTGAATTATGAATAGAAATGTGCATGACCATACACTACAAAACGATTTTAAAAACCTCATTAAGTCATCATTATCATTAGAATTCAATGGTTTGATTAAACAACTGCTTTTCAATAAGGGCCCATTAGTTTAATGCATTAACTAACAATGAGCAATACATTCGTCGCAGTATTTATTCATCTTTTAAAGTTAGTTAGTTAGTAAAAATACAGTTCATTATCAGCTCATGTGAGCACAGGTCAAATAGGTTTACATACACGTCCCATTCGTTCATGCATTACATAAAAGTTACTAATAATGAGCAATATAAACACATATTCATGTTAGTTCACAGCAAGTTATTAAAAAGTTAAAAGTTAATTTACACTAATAACTGTAAAAAGTAAAAAGTAATACTTGTTTATTTACAAATTAATTCTCAAAAACTTTTTTTAAATATAGTGTTATATTAACAAAAAAAGAAACTCTATTGTAAAGTTTGAACAGATCCCTTTTTTTAAGCTGCGGTCTATAACCATAACGGCACCTAGTGGGAATTAATTAATTTGCATTTTCATTCAGACCCGAACACGAAAATCTGAGGTCTGCGTGTGCAACAAGTGGGCGGCAATATGCTAAAGTTTCACTCAAGTCAAAATGAAACCACTTGCCACTCATTTTAAAAACGATACACATAGTCCACTTTCAGATTTAAAACTCTGCAGGATGTTTCTACTCATTTAGAGCTGTGTTAGTGTTAATGACACATCGTGCACTTGGTTTGCAGCCAATCAAACGCTCTGTAAAACGAGAAAGCCCCTTCCACCCACAAACCCATATCAAGCAGCAAATCCTGGTCGATTGCGGTGATTGCATGTTTTAGAAGACAGGGAAAGAAATCTGCATATCAAATGATCTCATGTGGTTCTTCCTGTGCAAAACTGTAAAAGGGATGTGCGAAACTATAAATGTTCTTAATTAACTAGTCTGTAGGTTGTCTGAATGACTCGTTGGTGTTAAGTAAGTGCAATAAAGCTGTGTCATGTCCACCGGCCCACCTATCGGATGTGTTTCTCAGGGATATATGCAAATCCTTCGACTGTGTATTATCAGAACAGCCGAGATAAAAGTTACAAAATAAGCACTCTCGCTTTGAACCTTAAAAACATCTGTGCACTCATCTGCGTGATCATAATAGAGCAGCTTTCTTTTCAGGCAGCAGTAACATTCGGCGTTCTCAATGGTTTGCAAATGTTTTTGAAATCGAGACCGCGGGAGGACGGCAGAAATCAGAGTAAAGTTGACCAACGTTACGCAAGAAAAGGCTGCTCACGTAACAGCATTACGCGAGCCAACGAGAAACAGACAGATCATGGAAGGCTTCATAAACACAAGCCTCAAAGCTGAAGAGACGCAGATACACTGACTCACCACATTCCAGAAGAAGGGATTGAAGATGATGGCAATAACAGCCACACAAAACCGGGGCTCCATCAGGTCAATCAGCACAGACATGTCCATCTGAGGATGAACACAACACAACAGAGTGTATAAGCTCTCATCTGCATTATATTTTAGGTTAACACAGAACATGCCTGAACATACATGCTCAGTAAAAATCACGTGCTAAGGAAACAATTCAATGGCTGCATGGCATTTTCTCATTATTTTACTCCCATACCATCCCTTATTATACTTTATGACATTGTGACTGCTGCATCTTCCATGAAAAATCTACCTGGAAAAAGCTCCCTGAAAAACTATGGGCAAGTGTACCTCGGAACAGAAGCTGTTTCACCAAATATTTATTTCAGTTAGTTAATAGAAGTTAATTGATCAATTAAATCTATTTATGGCATTATTTTGAAAGCATGACATAACAGTACTGGAGCTTTCCAGGTAGGTTGTTCTTCTGGATTTAGTCTGTGTGGATGAGGATCAGATCAGATCTCTGTGTGGAGCGCTGGCTGTTGTCAGACAATAATCTCACTGCTTTATTACAATTAATGACAAAAATAATGTTTGGAAATGTGAACTGATATTTCCACCTGAGACACTACTGCAGAAGATAGAAATAACCCGCTTAAAACCAGTTTCTGTTGTTGAAAATACTAGTGACCTCATACTTTTGCACAGTACTGTATACTGTATATAAAAAAATCAGTGTACACACACACACACACACACACACACACACAGTGTACACACATTACGTAAACAAAAACTTTCATTTTGAATGTGAATAATCGCAATAAAGGCACTAATTTTAATACAGGCCTGTTTAAAATATAATTTATTTCTGTGATCAAGGCTAAATTTTTTAGCTATACCCTATAATAGTCTTCAGTGTCACATGATCCTTCAGAAATCATTCTAATATGCTGATTTGCTGCTCGAGAAACATTTCTGACTATAATCAACAATAAAAACATTTGCTAGCAAATATTTTTTGGATACATTTGATACTTTTTTCAGGATTCAGGAAAATAGATGTTTTCCTAACAACACAAGTCTATACTAATTTGCATCAATGTAACATCCTAACAAAAAAACTATTCATTTTATTAAAAAAGAAAAACATTTCTGACCCAAACCTTTTAAAGTTATTGCTACAAAAGATCTTTTTACTCATCAAAAAATCCTGAAAAAAGTATCACATGTCATTATGGAAATCTGTTAAGTACCATTCATTTGTATTCTCTCAGTAAGCAGAACTCCCATCAGAGATTTTATGGGATTGCCGTCTTACACTGATTTGTCTTGTTTAGAAAATCTGGCCCTTAGCAGCATTTCAGCACTTCTGGCTCCTTTGTATCACACACAATAGGTCTTTTAAAGGGTTTGTGGTCAAATGCCTGAAATAAAGTCTGCCTGCTCACTAACATTTACTCCATAACTACTGAGAGGTTCGCTCAAAGCACTTCATGAGTTAGAATGCTGAGTCTCAAATTCTGCATGTGAAAAATCCCCAAGTGCATGGATTTCAATTAAAATAACTGGATTCTGCCCCCAAATATTGACTGAACTGCAGTAAATATGACTTCACATTAGCTCTAACTTTGCAAATTTGAAATAAAGATTAGAGCCCGAACGATATATCGGCAGACCGATATTATCGGCCGATATTAGGTATTTGCCAAACTATCGGTATCGGCATTTATAATGCGCGTTTCTGAAAGAAAAAAAATTATAAAAAGACCAATAAATCGGATTTTAAAACCAACAAATATTTGTATCGGCCTTTTGAAAATGGGTGAAGCGATGCAAACGTACAGCTTAGACTACGTCATAACTGCAGCACATGATATCCATCCCTTTCCCACTGTCAAGACATTTAGTGGAAGATCAACTTAAAATGCATGACCAGGACTGCAGATTCTGCTTTGCTCTGAACTGCTGGGCGAGAGGCTGTTGTATAACACCTCAAACAAAGCACCACAAAGTCTCAGTCAGTTTACACTCAAACTACAATTAGCTTAGTTGTCTCCGCACATTAAACGAGGACGTGATGTTTGAAAATATAACATCAGAAAAAGTACACGCATCACTTTAAACAGCCTTTCAACTACAGAAGGCGACAGAGAAGCCGAACATCAGTGACTGATAGCACAATCCTAACATGCTGACTGAGCAAAACATCTGAACGTATGATCGCGGCAAGTTCAAGAAGGCAGCAACAAGGTCACTGTTTTTGATGTGGTCACAAATAAATGCAGTTTAATCCGACTAATCAGACACACATGTGGTTATGCAGAAGACTTTGTTTTGTCGCAACCATACCATTTTATCCTCCAGGGATTCTCGTATTATGCAAAAAACTGTGATTTATTGACGCCACTGAGTACAACGGGGCATTAGAAAGAAACAAAGCAGCCTTTAAAACACTTACTGTTTGAAGCTTTTTGTTCGTGGCAAGAGGACTGGTTTTGCCCTCAGCGCTCTACACTTCATAGTCTCACTAACACATATTAGATAGGCCAACATCACAGAAGCCCACTGACTGCGTTTATACGCACTAAACAAAGGTCATGTTCTGATTATGTAAGAGTAATTCAACACATTAACCTTATTGCCATAACCCGATTAAGCATATTCTGACTTCTTTAGATCTGGCATATACCTGCTTCAAAGGACCTGTGTTTAAACAGGGTTTAGATTTATTCAGATATGAATATCTGTCAAAATGCAAACAAATGTAAATCTGGATTGATGTAATGGAATAGTATGCCATGCCTGCTGTACGTTTAGCACGTTCTTATTGTTAGGAATAAAAATCAATACACTGATTATAGTAATTAAATATCAAGAACGTCTCCATTTATGAAAGTATTCATAAATGTTATATCAAGCATGTCTTCGGTATTCCTAACTAAACTACGCACATGAAGATCATTTTCAGAAAGGTTTTTGTTTATTACTAGAAATACCTTAAATATTTTAATCATGAATAGAGAGAATATTTCTCTTATTTCATTCCCTCTTTCTCTCTGAGAAGTTTTTCTTTTTGGCTTTGTGATTAACAAAAGCATTACTTTTTAAAAATGTGCATATTTTTAACATTTAAATATAACAATAATAACAAAAATATAAAGATGTAATGTTTGTGTGAATATATGAACGAATATTTGAGGTCATTTCCTTTAGAAATACTGTGTCTTTGAGGCAGTTTTAGCTGTTATAGCGCCACCTATGATCTCCATGAAACCTTAGATATAATTGTTAGTTATTGTTATAATTGATAGTTTCATAAAGTTTTGAGTCTTAGTTTACATTTTATAGGCCTTTGGGTTTATGCAGCCACTCCCCCTTTTTAAGTGAATCCATTATATCTAACCAAAGGACAATATTCTAAAGTTTTTGATAATTATTGATCTAGAGAGTCCACAGATCATTACTGCAGTGGTTTGATCGAGTTCGCAGAAGTAGGTTTTTAACATATTTTCTAATAATTAATGAACTGTTTGATTGACAGCAATGGTTCTTGAGGCAAAGTTGCTCAATATGAGGAGATCTATCAAATGATATGCATATTGTGTGGGTGTGTGAAACACCACGTGATTGCTGAGCCAAAAAACTTGACTTTCAAAATTCTTACAGACCTTTAGGACCTTCTTACAGGGCCATGAGTCGAACAGGCCCACCAAGTTTCGTTCAGAGCTACCTCCGTTAACCTTGTCCAGTAAGTGTTTAAAATTCATTGGCCGATGGCCATTAATTTGTACCAAGATGCAGCATATTAATTTTTAAGTCGATCGGACCAACGTTTGCCTAGTTATAGCTGAAAATATATTTCTTATAGCGCCCCCATGTGGCAGGGCAGATTTTTTGTTGGACTGAATTTGAGCGTATACACGTCTACTGAGTTCCGTTTACGAGTTATAGTACAAATAAAATTTTAAGCTTTAGCTTTAGCATAAAACATAAAACTTATACGTTTCTACTTTTTTTCAATAATTATTGATAAAAAATATCCAAAGAATATTTCTGCAGTGGTTCCGATCCTGAGTAACGTTAGCGAAGAGGAGTACCATCTGACCAAGTTTCAGCATTCTAGGCTTTACGGTTTGGGCTGCATCAGTGCTAGAAAAGAACAATACTACTACTACTAATAATAAAATCTTAACTATTATAATATTATGTAATTATAATTATTATAAAAATGAACCTAGGCTACCCACTGTAAGTCCAGATCCTCGTGCATCGTGTTAACATTTAATCAAAATGCATTTCAAATATAATTCTGGCAAAGTTTCAGTTTACATTAATTAATTTCCTCAACAGCTCCCCATACTGTACATGATCAGATTGCCATGACAGTCGATGACAGCACGTGCAACATCAGCGCTCACGTGCATGGAAAATATCAAACGCATGTTTGTAAAAAATGTCATAATATGTACGACAAAATAACGATGGGAATTAACTGAGCAGTGGCTTGTACACGCATGAGCAGAAGAGATGGCTCTTCCTGACCTGACTGTAATCCACGTTATTCAATCCTCCACAGCAATCCAGCGCGGGATTTGCGTCCAGCAGTGTGTCTGCGCTCATGAAATCTCAAACACACAGTCTGCTGTCTTTCAGCAGCATGTCACCAGCATTCACTGTAAACCTTTCACGCTTCTATAGCCGCAAATACTGAGGAACTTGCTGAAGTTACCAACACAGCGGACATGACAGTTCCCCCTCGACCTGCTTGAGTCGCCTGGAACTCTGGGAAATGGAGTTTCTACCGTTCATTAAACGCTGGACTAGCCTTTAAATCACTTTAATTTGAATGCACATGTCTACAGAACGTGTATTAATCATGCTATATAGCTAATTATAATAGCTATGTTTGTTTATTTACCAAATATGAATCATTATTCATCTGCATTTTTTTTTTTGTTTTATTTGTTGTTGGTTTCATATTTGACTCTTTTTCATGCTATTGTTATTGCTTTTATGTCTCATTTCACTAGTTATTTTTTTAAACCTAATTTTCAAAAAAATATTTATGTAAATTCACAAGTTTTATTTATTTATTTATTTATTTTACATATGTTCACTTTGTATATTTGCTGTTCTTATTCATTGTTTTTATTTTTTTTTTACTGTACAACTTAGATTTGGGTTATTCTTTTCGCACTGTATTTGACTGTGATTGAAAGAAGAAATAAATAAATGATAATAATAATAATTCTTTGTATTACTTTCAATCTCTTCTAAATAATTATTTCACTGCCTTGACAAATCCTTCAAATGGATTGTGAATATTCTTCAAAGAATGATTCGTGATTAAAAGCATATTTTTTTAAGTTCACTTTTTCTAGAATGACTTATATGTCAAAACACTCATTCACTCCTTGCAGATCTTTCATAACATTATCATTAATGTATGTAAACATCTATAGTGAGTCATTTCTGCAAAAACTCAAACACCTGCAGATTGTCTGGTTTAACACCTGCTGTACTTCAAGTGAATGTGCTGTTATTATGTTGTGTAGTCAGGTCAGAGTCATCAGAGTCCAGCAGTATGTGAGTCACTGATGCTTCAGTTAACCGTGGGTTTGAGTCCAGTCTGCGTCACGGCTCTCTGTCCTCCTTTCACATCACTATACTCTTTTATAAACCTCAGATCTGGACAGAATCTAAGACATGACAGAAATATAGGTCTAGGATGATTTAATTTTAACATGTATAACTGTAACTGCACAATAATTAAATATTATTGTTATTATGATATATACATAGCACTGCCAAATGATAAATAATAATAAAATATAATAAAAGCTTCCATAATAAAAGTTTTTGTTCATGTAATGTACAGTATGTGTGCGTGCATATTTATTATGTATATAAATATAGACACATGCATGTATATATTTAAGAAAAATATGTTATGTTTATACATTAGATGTAATGATGTATAATATACACATCAAATTGGTATAAATGAGTACCTTTCGAAAGGCTACCATTCCAGCAACTGCTTTTGTACCCTGTTTTATAATTCAGCGAGAAACAGTACATCAGTGCATGAGATTAATATTAGACTGTGAGCATGAAAAGTGAACATCACCATATTCAAAAAAATATATATTGTTGCCAAAATATATTTGAAATAATGTTCAGTTAGATATGCATTTGTAAAAAAATTTTTATTGTTATTATTATTATTATTTGTTTTAGTTTTAACATTCACATGCCAAAATATATTTCTAAATAAATGACTTACCCTACTTCTATGTTAAATACAAATGTCAATGGCAGTACAAAAGCAGATTTGTGATGACTTAATAATGCTTGATTATTGTTTTTAGCTGTATTATTGTTAATTGCTGAAGACTGGCTAAAGGCCACAAATCACCTCTATCTTCATATGTGGCATGTGTGAAGGCATTTTCTTGGATTGAAAGATATAGAGGGTAAAATATGCTTTCAAAAATATATTAGAAAATTAAAATATATTTTCAAAACGATATAAAAATATGTATTATTATAAATTATAAATACATGAATACGTTTTGAAACATATTTCAACAAATATATTTTAGCAGTTTCTTCATTCATTCTGGATGGATCGCCAGTACCTAAATCAAAGTGAAAGAAAAAACAAATAACACATAATGACTCCCAAATAGTATCTCTCAAGAGTAAGGATCCTCAAAGAGTGACCAAATGTGAACGTGTTGTGCACCTTGATGCATGAATGAATATAATTCTACACTCTATTTTGCAAAAATAATGTAATACCATGTAATTTCTTCCGGGAATATAGAGGGGCGGTGGAAAGAAATACCCTTTTGGAGCTTTTTCACACGTTTTCTACCAAAAAAACAACAACAACAAAAAAAAAACCCATCAACACATTGTTCAAAACAAAAATGCCTGCATTGCACATAAAAGCAGTGTAGCGTGGTGTCACTCTGAAAGAAAACAGGAAAGCTGTGCTGATGTGTCCAGATGCACCAAAATCAGTCATTTGATTTGAGCTGAGCCGCCCATTCAGAGGCAATCAGAGCAGGTGCTGCTTCACATGAAAAGCTCTATTTTGGGGAGTGTTAGCTGGTCTGTGGGGTTTCTGGAGCCGCATGAGTCCAGTAAGAGCCCAGTTCAGGAGAAACGAGCGTGTGAGACACTAGAAAAACCACTGACAAAAGCCTTTCAGTTCCCTTGCTTTGTCCTGCCAGTGCAGGGTGGATATTTTTGGAGGAACTGTGAACGTAGGTTATTAAAACAGGAGAATAGGCCCACATTTATATTGTAGTCAGCATATGATATGCTTTAAGGATCGGCTTAGAATCAAGCTGTTTTAAAAGAGGCGACTGTCAGTATCAGTTGGTCATGTTGTGTAATAACGTATAGCCTATTGTCAATATTTAAAGCCATCTTTATAGTTACCTGGTTTATGTATTGATATTAATCAAACCATTTAGATTTGCACTCTTTTCGTTTGTTTTATTTATTGTGCAAAAAAATAAACCTTGTTATATGCATATATTTAGTTGATTTTGATTGCATCTGCTAAATGATTGACTATAATGTATTAAATTTGTTCATTTTTGGGTGAACTGTGCCTATAAGGAAATGTTTTGATAAAATGTTCGAATTTCAAATGTAATAACTGCACAGTATATAACCTAATATATATATATATATATATGAATGTTTAAACATAATTTCGAGAGGATCGCTAAACGAGTAATCATACACAGCTGATGGCCCTTTTCCTAAT
>JAUMHP010000062.1:1123425-1145511 GCA_032361065.1 Enteromius trimaculatus | reverse complement strand
TTATATAAAACTTAAAAGCACAAGCCAAATATTTTGACAAAAGATATGTGTATTTATAATATACTAAATTATATTATAAAAAATTTTTTGACTATAATATAGATTTTATGTTTATAATATATGTACAAATATATATGTATGTATGTGTGCCATGTTTAATTATTATGTATATATAAATACACATACATACAGTATATATATTTAGAAAAATATTTACATTTGTATACATTTATATATATTTATATTGTTTGATTTTATATTATATATAAATAGATTTAATATATAAACATACCGTATTTTTCTTAAATATATGTATGCATGTGTTTGTATTTATATATGCATATATTATGTAAAAAAAAACACTTTTATTTTGGATGCAAGTAATTGTTTGACAGCACGTTTAACATTTTTCCTTTTTTGCATATTCAAGCGGAGCAGAAGCAGTGTGTTGTGTTAAACACATCTTCACGCACATTAACATTGAGAGAAACAGGTCTAAAGGATGTACTGTAATGACTTTCAGCAGTGTTAGTGTCATTGTGTGTCTCTCTCAGCAGGTGACACTATATTCAATCCTGACGGCTTCACCAGCAGCACTGAAAGGCTCATTTATTTAATGATAGTTTTGCCTCTTCCCGTCATCAGACAGGTTGATTGATTGGTGAAACCAGAGCTGTTCAGTACATCACATTAATGAAAGCATGCTCTACACTCATCGAATGATTCAAGTCTACTTATTCTAGCCTGTTTTACTATCCTTTCATACTATTGTTTTTTTTTTTTTGGTATATTATCATCATATATTTTTGATATAACCATACTACAATACACTCAAAAATAAAAATCTCAATTATTCATGTATATTAAACATACATTATTTTGTACATATAAATAAGAAAGTATGTTATGTCCAGAACCAATAAAATTACACTTTGTCTTAATAATGTACACATATATTTTATTAAATATATTACTTATTTGCCTTAGGGGTTGTTATAGTATAGTTAACTAAAACTATTTTTGCTACTTTAAATAAAATAACAAATAAATAAAACCTTAATAATATTTGTGTTACTTTAAATAAAAATATATTTAAAATAAATTAATGTAAAATAATAAAACTTTCCAAGTTTATCTTGTTGAACTAAAATAAAAATGAAATTAAAAATAATAACAAAAAACATTTAGACATATTTAAAAAAAAAAAAAAAAAAAAAAAAACAGTAACTAATAAAAATTACTAAAGCAAAACAAAATTACAATTTACAAAAAAAATTACCATGAAAGCATAAAAAAATAAAATCATAAAAAATAGTATCTCAGTACTAAAACATACCTGATACTGTTTTGTCTAAATAAATGATCAAACTAAATGATAATAGAAACCCTCTGTCAAACCCTCATATAAATGACTGATGCCACTGAATAATATTCAATAGTCCATTATCCACAGCACAATAAGGTTCATCTTAAGAAAGGTGATAAAATCCATTAAATGAAGGTCTTGATAATATATTTAAATGTCCCACATATAATATATATATTATATATATTATATATATATATATAATATATCCAGTTCAGCTTCAGTTTTACATATTTAAGAATATTTCAGTAGGACATCATTTCAACTCATATTGTCAAGTTCACTTTAAAAAGGAGTTGAAAATGTTTCAATTATTTTTAAGTATTGTAATAACATCATGTTGCCACGACTTTTATTGTTTTTTTAATTGGTTGTACACTAAGTTGCAAACTAAACCATGATAACTATTACTACTATTTTACAACAAAATATGATTTCAAATTCAAAAGCACAAGCCAAATATTTTGACAAAAAATATATGTATTTATAATATACTACTTTATATATATAAATTAGTATATTATAAATAATTAAATAAAAAGTAAAAAATACAAATAATAATTATTCGGGGTGAAAGTTATTCATCTTTTAATGTCTCATAACCGATTTGTGTTGTAAATATGCCTGAAAAGATTGTTACACTGATATTTTAGTGGGTAAATTTAGTAAATCAAGGAAAAAATGTGTGATATTTATTTTTGACTCAGAAAAACAAAAACAAAATTGCAGTTAATTTAAAAAGAAAACTTTTACATTTTCCCTTTTTTATCTCTGATTATGACGTCATGGTTTAAAATCTTGCATCGCACGGAAGGTTCCCCTGCTTCAGTCAGCCCATGTCCAGACCACCTGAAGTTAAACAGTGACCGTCTGGATGATCCAGAGCAGTTATGGGAGGAAGTCCTGTGGTCAGATGAGACCAAAGTAGAACTTTTTGGTCTTAACTCCATTCGCCGTGTTTGGAGGAAGAAGAATGATGAGTATCATCCCAACAATACCATCCCTACAGTGAAGCACGGGGCTGGGGCTGTTTTTCTGCACAGGGGACAGGACGACTGCACTGTATTAAGGAGAGGATGAACGGGGCCATGTATTGTGACAAATTTGGGCAAAAACCTCCTTCCCTCAGTCAGAGCATTAAAGATGGGTCATGGCTGGGTCTTCTAACATGACAATGACCCAAAGTACACAGCCAGGAAAACCAAGCAGTGACTCCGTCAGAACCATATCAAGGTTCTGGAGTGGCCTGGCCAGTCTCCAGATCTAAATCCAAGTGAAAATCTTTGGAGGGAGCTGAAACTCTGTGTTGCTCAGCGACAGCCCCGAAACCTGACAGATCTAGAGAAGATCTAGAGAAGATCTGTATGGAGGAGTGTGTGCAACACTGCAAATCCTAATAAGGATGAAATGATTCTGATTTCATGTTGCATCACTCCACTAACTGGAAGAAAATGATATAGATGTAGACAAAGTTCTAAGTGTCCAACCAAAGGGAACGCTAATCACTATAATGGTAAGTTAAAAAATAAATAAAACATTTGAGGATACTCTTATATGGCATATGTGATGTTAAGTTATATTGAAAATGCAACATTGAAGATGACTTTGTTAAATGTGTGAATTCAGCTAGTGAAATATAACAGACATGGGGTTCTTCTGTTCTGTTGTGCATCAGCAACAAATTAGCGCACTGCTGCCTCTCATCTTATTGGTGTCATTGGTTTCTTTGTGGCTACTTGAATATTTTAAGTACGTGTCACTCAAAGCAAGTAAGTAAATTGTTTTATTTGCCTTGAAATTTGCTCTAACTTGGTAAACCTAGTAAGTATAACAACTAAGTACAGCTTAGTAACTATATCTAAGTAAGGTGAACTATTTGGTTTTACAGTGAAACCTGCTGAAGAACTACAGGAACCGCTTGACCTCTGGAATTTTTAACAAAGGTTTCTGTACCAAATATTAAAAATTTTTGACTCAAGTGATCAAATACTTATTGGACACAGTAATTCCCAAATAAATTGTTTGTAAAAAAAAAAATCATACAATGTGATTTCCGGATTGTTCTTTTCAGATTCTGTCTCTCACAGTGGAAATGACCCTACTGTATGCTGAAAATTGTAGACCTCTCCATTATTTCTAAGTAAGAGAACTTGCAAAATTACAGAGTGATCAAATACTTATTGACCTCACTGTGTGTGTGTGTGTGTGTGTGTGTGTATATATATATATATATATGTTTGTGTGTGAGAGAGAAAATACAATTTAAAAAAAGTTTAATTCAGTGTGTTGCAGTTCCTTACTTACTAGCAATTTCTGAGTGAAAAGTGTTACTTCAAAACATTCTTGCAGTTTATTTCATTTTTTTAAACCGACATTTATTAAACCGAGTATGTATGTAATGTACGTTGTGCTCATATTTACGTTGCTGGGGATGACATTACAACTGCAGGAGGCCGAGCGCAGCTCAACACTCTCCTGATTTAATTACCATCACACACCTGGGCTTCCCAGCGGCAAACACACACACACATGATTTATGCAGCTCCGCTTCAGCCGGTCATAGATTTCAGACTAACTATGTGACACATAAACATAATTTATTTATTTATTTTAATTAAACTAAATAAAAATGAGGCATGTTTCCATGCCAGTTAGCTGAAAAAACAATACGTTTAATATATTTTAAAATAAAGTTTTTAATATTGTTTTCCATTCGGTTAGCATTCATTGTTTGTGAGTTTTCGTCTCTGGGTCTCGGTGAGCAGGTTTAAAGCTCCTCTTTGAAGAAGAAGAGTCTCAAACGCTGAAAGCTCACAATCACAGCAGGTTTTTTAGCATGTTTGGTCTTTCTTTCAGGTTTTTCTTGCGTCTCATTATTAGTCCTGCCTTGAAGAACTTGAAGACTATCTGCTGAAGCGCTTTCATTATCATTCTCTTTCCATCTGTTTTGGGAAACTATTATGGCTGGATGATAAATGATTGGCTGGTAATAAGAATCATCATAAATATTGCAATGCATGTAATGTGCTTTTCATTTGCCCATTAAATTACCATAAGAGCATGTCATTACACTCGTTTTGTGACTCATGAGCATGATCGCATGTTAATGCTATTCATTTCAATACTGTCTCCTGCCAAGGCTGCATTTATTTCAAAACAATTTTTGTTTTTTAATTTTATTAAAATGATTTAATATTGTGAAATACATTCCAGTTAAAAATGTTTTAATAATTGTATTTTTTTTCTGTAACGACAAAGCTGAATTTTCAGAGGCCATTATTCCAGTCCATTATATTTTTTTCTTTGAATCTATTTACATCATCTGTACATGAAAAACACACTGAAAAATAGCAACAGAACAGAGTGACTCATCAATCCTTCATTTGACTCCCAGTTCTGTGAGCATTGATGGGTTAAGTGCTTTGTTCCAGTTTTTCTTAAGTCTTCATCATATCCTGGTCATCTGCTGAGTTAGACTGGTTTGGCAGAGTCTAAACGAAAGGATGATCTGAGCTTCACCCAGAAGCTCATCCCGAGAAGATGAACAGATGCCTGACTGACACAGACTAAACACAACATCTTTTATATATGCATAATACTTCAAGTAAACAAATAAAGTAAATACTTTTAGTAAAGCATTTTTAAATACATGAAATAGTTTTGATTACAATTAACATTTTCATAATATATATATATATATATATATATATATACATATATATAATTCTAAATCATGTAAAATAGCTGATAAATGTCATATGGGGTCAATACAAATGTATATTGTAATAATAATTATTGGTGTCAAAATTAGCATGTTAACGTATGCAATAATTTTTTTCAGATTAATGTGTTACGCAATTGAGACGTGGCTAGGATTGGTTACCCCAGTCACAACTGCTGCTTCAGACACTCTTGACAAGAAGTGCATTTATTCGGTTGCAGAACATCTTTACGAACACATCACATTCAGACTTGTGTTCCACCTCACTTCAGCGCCATTCAAACCGTACTGTGCTCGAGATACCAGAGCACGCTGTAGGTTGTATCCTTTCATTTCAAAGCGCGAAATAAGCTACGTTGAGCTCAGTTAAGTCATGAAGCTTCCAAAAAGACGATTAAAGCTGCCTTAAAATAGTGCAAGCATGTAATATATTTTAGATGAGTCATATTTAAGAACATGTGTTAGAAATGTTCTGTAGCAGCCCAGCGCTGTCTCACTCATCTAACACGACGGACCTGAAGTGGGTCAGAAAAGACAAAAAGTGTAAGATTTGTGTCAGAACTGTGTCACATTCAGCAGCGGCAGCTCTTAAAGAAATAACAGCCAAAATAAGCTATAATAACCAGCTGCTGTGATTTAAGCTATTAATCAAAGGACAAAAAAAAGCAGATAGCTTTATGGATTTATCTATATTTAATTTAGATCGTGTCTGATAACTTCAATTTCTTACTGTGTATATTTATTCATAATAAATGTATTTTGAATGCAATTAATCACATTTGACGGTAATAATTTAAATTATGAACATACATACAAACTTAAAATAGTAATTAATACGTCTGTTTTCTGCTAATGAACAAAATGAACTCATTGCCAGCAAAAAATGTAAAATGTTAAAAATACTGCAGCAAAGTTGTTTGGCTGGCGGGTGTGTGTTTAGGTTGTGTGTGTGTACGTGTGTGTGTAAGAGCTGCAGGTCAGTGCAGTAAGTGCTGTATGAATGGACACTCTCATAATCAACCCTAACGACCTGCTGTGTTCTGACGCTGACAGGTGCTTATTAATATTCATCACAAGCAAATGCAAAAAGACGCAAAAGCTGCTGGGCAGGGCCAGCTGTCACTCAAACTCGCAAAACCTGACAAAGCAACTTCTCATGAATATTCATCCGCACTCGTCTGCAAAAAAACTCCAGAAGAGCCGAGTGAACACCTCCATCACATATTTCCTGCTTTATGTGCAATTAAAACAATTTATTCATCCGCTGTGAGCCTCTGAACGTATCTGTTGCTGTGCTGTTTGCTTAATCGTGCACAAAATAGTGTAATTGACCTTTTCAGCAGACCTTAAATGATTGATGAAATGACACTTCTGTCACTTCGCCTATAAACAAGCATGCGGCTCCCTGCTAGTCTTTCTGAAAACATAAGCAGGGCTCAATAACAAGGACAAAATATTGATGCATTGAAAATGACAAACCTATCATTGATATTTTGAATGCATTGGTAACAGTTTATAATAAACTAATCACTTGTTATGATTAGTTAATGTATTAAATAACATAAACAAATGATCAACTCATTTATTACTGTATTATTAATCTTGGTAACAATTTACAATAAGGGTCCATATAAGGTCATAATAGAATATCTTCAAAAAGTTGATTTATTTCACTAATTTCACTCAAGAAGTGAAACTTGTGTAATGTATACATAGACTGATATATTCAAGTGTTTATTAAATAGGAGGGCAAGACCCAAAAGGTCATTGCTAAAGAGGCTGGCTGTTCACAGAGCACATTAATAGAGAGGAGAAGGGAAGGAAAAGATGTGGTAGAAAAAAAGTGTACAAGCTATAGGGATAACAGCACCCTGGAGAGAAATGTGTGTAAAGTTTCCACAGTCAGTGATGATTTGGGCTGCCATGTCATCTGCTGGCGTTGGTCCACTGTGTTTTCTGAGGTCCAAAGTCAACGCAGCTGTACACCAGGACGTTTTAGAGCACTTCATGCTTCCTGCTGCTGACCCTGTGCCAAAGCTACCAGTATCTGGTTTAAGGACCATGGTATCCCTGTTCTTAATTGGCCAGCAAACTCGTCTGACCTTAACCCCATAGTGAATCTATTGGGGTATTGTGAAGAGGAAGATGCGATATGCCAGACCCAACAATGGAGAAGAGCTGAAGGCCACTTCCAGAACACCTGAGCAGTGCCACAGACTGATCTGTGTTTTTGTATTCATGGTTTAGTTTCATTTTCTTGTCTTCCTGTTTTGGTTTCAGTTTAGTTTTGTTTTCATATGATTTCCTGTTTGCCCATATTTGGTTGTTCCTGTGTTGAAGTCATTATTAGTTATTTAGATGAACCTGTGTCTCCCCAGCTATCGTCCCTTTACTCATTAGTTTGTTGTGTATAAGTACTGTGTCTTTTGAGTTCAGTCTGGTCGATCAATGTTACGTGTTGAATGTCTTATGTTGGATTTCTCCGTGTGCTGTACTAAGGATTATTAAAAGTTCATGCCTCCTGCGCACTCCATCATCGAGCAAAGAGCGTGACAATATCAATCTGTATGGATTGAATGTATACATTATACAAGTTTCACTTCTTGAATGGTTGAACTTTTTGAAAATAATCTAATTATATGACCAACACCTGTATAATCATGTACTAATGCCTAAATTAGTACTTAATTTATACATTTGTACATGATTATTCATTGACCCTTAATGTAAAGTGTTACCATAATCTTTGTTGTCGTTAGTTCATGTTAACTAATGTTAACTAATGAACCTTATTGTAAATTGTTGCCCATTCATTTACCATTTTATTGTGAATTTATAATTGTTTGAAAGCATTATAGCTATATTATTATTTGTAAAATTAGCATTCATTAGAACATGCATCAGTATCATCAGTATTGGAAAAAAAACTACAGCTACTTCCAGCAAAATCAAACTGTGAGCATAATACTTGCAAAATATGAAATCCTTAAATAGGACACCATCTTTGCACTTTCATTTAAAACGTATATTCAGCCCAATTTATAATACCAGATTTTCCAGAAGGCAGAGCACTGAAGTGAACCGAGCAGCGATTACACTTTCTCATTAGCTTTGACAGCACTGGAAACATTTCTCGTTAACGGACAGAAAATTACCTCTGTCATTAGAGTTGGTCGTAGGGTTAGTTGCACCTTTGAGTAATTAACCATTTCCCTTAAAGAGGTAATTATGTGTATCAAAGTAAATATTCACTGTATTTGTCCCTGTCTGTGAAACAGGAAGTGTGAGTTATAAACACACTCCAATTAACTCTCGTGGCATTTGTGGGTTAATGGAATGACATGCATTAAAGTATTTCCAGCCAGTTTATTCTGCTAAGCTGAGTGTGAAACACAGCCCTTTGTGTTTTATCATATAGTCCAGTATGAAAGACGAGTAGCCAACAGCAAGAAAGCACAGATCAACACGTTAAATTACAATCCAACCTTTTTAGCATGTTACTAACATGATTTGACATATCGCTGGCATCTTTTAGCATGTTGCTATCATTATTTAATTTGTTGCTAGAAAGAAACGATAGCTTGTTTTAACATGTTCAGCATGCTGTAACTTGATTTAGCACGTTAGCGTGTTATAACAGGTTGCTAATTCATTTTAGCATTTTTGCGAGCAAGATTTATAATCGTTAGCATGTTTTAACACGTTGCTAAAACATTTTAACATTTTGATACTACGACTTGACATACCGTCATCATGTCAACATGTTTCAGCAGATTTTACGGCCTGTTTATTCTGCTGATCATGTACTGGTTTGTGTTTTTTATCATATAGCGGACACAGACAAACACACACACACACAATTCATCGATAATGTTGCTAACACACTTTAGCATCCTGCTAACATGTTTTAACAGCATGTTGCTAATGTTTCAATATGTTGCTAGCACACTTTAAAATGCTGCTAGCATAATGTAACATATTTTGGTTGCTTGCATTACTCAGAACATTATACAGGTAGCATGATTAAAGCATTGAGTGAGTTTGTTCTGCTATTTGAGTCTGAGCCTAGACTGAAAAATGTTGTACAAGAAGGTAGAAAACAAAGATAAACACATGCATGTTAATGACAGTCCAACCTACTTCCATCAGCAAACGAAGGACTAATACTGAACTAACGAGTCAGCGTTATATGGATGGGTGTATTTTGGCAGAGACAAAAGCAGCAATGGATCTTTTATTCGACTTTCCATCTCCCAATAACCATCATGCAGCTGAAGTTATCAGACAGACCTTGACATTCAGACTAGCTGTTTGAAAGCAGCTGCAGCTCGCTAATCTGTCATCTTTCTCTGTGTAAAGGTAAACGGAGAGACCTGAATGAGAGACCATGACCGAGGTAGGATTCTTCTGTGTGAAACTCACTCTTCTACAGTATAATCTGTAAGGAATCAACGCACTCAACTACTCAAGAGAAAATTAGGGATGCACCAATCAAAGCAATCATCTCCATTCGGATTGTTTCAAAACAGTCAATAATCAGGATTATATCTTATCAATCACAGAGGTGGAAAAAGCACAGACTCAAATACATGTAATTGTCTCTTTTGTAGAATGTAGGGCTGTCAAAGTTCATTTGATAATACATTAATGCAACCTAGATGAGTACATTTGTAAATGAACTTTGATACTGGCTCGAAAGCCTTGTTTAAACGTTTGAAAATGTTCCTGGCAGGTTTTTACACAGCGTTAACTAGCATGTTTAACATGTTGCTAGCATTAATTAGCACACTGTTAAAATGTTTTGATTTCCATGTTGCTAGCACATTTTAACCTGAACCTGAGCACTTTGGAGACATGACTTAAAACATATATGTGCTAGTATGTTTTAATATGTATTTAGAAAATTGTTAGCATGTTTTAACGTGCACTTAGCGGGTTTTAGTAGGTTTTAACATGTTGCTAGCTTCTAATTATCCCACTGTTAAAATGTTTTAACATGATTTCCATGTTGCAAGCATGTTTTAAACATTAGAACATTGCAGACAAGTTACACCAGCATATATTTTATGCTAGTATGACTTAACATGTCGCTAGCATTATTTAGGACATTGTTAGCATGTATTCACATAATTTAATAAACTGTTGACATGTTTTAATAGGCTTTTGTTTCAACATGTTGCTAATACATTTTGACATGCTGTTAACATTTAACCCTTTAAAACATGTTTTAACATATTGCTAACATAATTAATGCATTGTTGATGTTTTAACATGCTAGCATGTTTTATATTTACTATAATATGAAATCAGAGAACTAACAGGAGGCCTGCAGCAATATCATTGAAGTATTAATATACGTCATACTTCTTAATTTAGTCTGCTTAATCAACTTAATTATTAATATTTCAATTAGCCACAATAAGCAGGATTATGTACATACAGCCAGCTGTTATCATTTGACAAATAATAAATTGTTCATAGTTAGTTCATGTTAAGTAATGCATTAACTAATGTTAGGAAAGGACATCTTACTGTAAAGTGTTAACAAAGTGAAATGCTTTTGATTTATTTTGGTTTTGATAAGTTGCTTTACTGTAATAAAAATAACAGCAGTTACCTTGGCATTCAGATGGAAACTATGGTTACGATAATAACTGTGTTATACAATATGTAAGAATAAAAAAAGAAGACATAGCTGACCCATAAAGAGCCCTGAAATCTAGTTTCATGCAGTCCCAAGTGGATTTTTAGCCCTTTTTTTCTTTTAGGAAATGAATACATTTGATTAATAATAACAATTATTTTAAAACAAACTAGTTTTACTAGCTTTAATACAAAAAAAAGATTATTGGAAAAACATTCTAAAATAGTGGTTTTACAACAATAATGTAACACTTTACATTAAGGTTCATTAGTTAACATTAGGCAACTATATTAAAGGAACACACCACTTTTTTTGGAAATTGGCTCATTTTTCAACATCCCTACATGTACGAAGACTGGCGGAAAATGCAAGTTGTGGATTTTCGAGGCTGATATGACTAGGAACTATTCTCTCATTCCTTGATTATTACGCCGGAATGAGAAAATAGTTCCTAGTCGTATCAGCCTAGAAAATCACAACTTTGCATTTTCTGCCAGTCTTAGAGGAGAGTTCCTTTAATAGTTCTACAGCATTTATTTGTCTTAATTAATTTACTAATGCATTGTTAAAATCACAAATTATGTTTGTTTAAAAATTAAAATGCATCTATTTTCACGTGGCAGCCTGCAAATCGTCACACGTGATCACAGGTCTCCCTGCAACCACTTTTTTTTTAACCCGTTGTTGCGCTTCGTATAAAATCCACCAGCTGGTGCAAGAAACAACATTCTGTAGCCAAACCCCATGGCCAGTGTTAAAACAACTCCATAGAGATGTAATTAGACTCCGCCCCGGCCCCCGGCGTGTTCAGGGATACGCTCAGGGATGTGCTCAGGGAAAATCTAAACTGTTACGCCTGTCATTTTATATTTCTTCGTAAGGTTCTTGTATTTTGTTCTGTAGTTATATTTGAAGGTAAAGGGCCTGAAATATGTAGCAGCACAAATTTAAACATCGTGAAGACAGATTACAGAAGAACCAAGACATCAAATTCCCAGTGAACAGAAGGGGGCGTTACAGTTTAAAGACGAAAGTTCAGTGCGTTATATGACTGCCCCCTACTGATCATGTCTTTCCTGTGTCAAAGCATTTTCTGTGTTCCCGCATAATACACCAGTGTCTCACGAGACCACTTTCATTTATTGGGAGCTAACATGAACTAACAATGAATAACTGTATTTATTAATAGCATTAATAAAGACTAATGAAGAGTTTAATAAATGTAGTGTTCATTGTTTGTTCGTGTTACTTAATACATTAACTAATATTAACAAATGACACCTTATAATATTCACAACAATCAGACAAAACTAGCTTTAATAATGTAAAAAAAGCTATTATAAAAAAAGTTTAAAAAAATAAAAACAATAATAATTACTTATTTTAACTTTTCTTACAATAAATAATATTAATAACAATAATTATAGGCAATTATAAAACAGTGGCTCAATTAACTTTAAGAAGAAGAAAACAGTTTTATTAGCTATTAATATTAATAATATTAAAAAATGACAGAACTGGTACCTTTCTGCTACTACTATAAATAATAATAATTATTGAAAAACTATGATTTTAAACTCTAAATCATGCTTGTATTTGTGAGAGACAGGTGTGATTGTGTGATTTATGCCTCTGCTGTGACAAAAGCAGGATAAGTAATTGATTTAAGCGTCTGAGTACACTGTCTTCAGAAGAGCGTGTTCCACCTCAATCTCCAGCCCAATTAATCAGCGGCATCAGATCATCACAGGATCAGCCAATCACAGCGCCCGGGGACTCGCTCTCGCCTCCTTTCCTCCCTCTTTTGCCCTAAAAGCTGCTTAAATGATGCACGGAAATAGGCTAAAGCGCTGTGTTCTGATCTCTTTGCAGCGCTGCATCTCTTCTGCTGATCTTTCAGCCCAAATGACTGAAGAAAGAGCTGATCACACGTGTGCTGACGGATGTGAGGGAATAGTCAAGAATGCTATCTGTAGGAATCAAGAGGCTGCTGTGTTTAATGAGCTGGTTAGAACATGAGTCTGTGGAGTCAAACTACAAGGAGCGTGTTCAAAAGATGCTGGAAGTTTCTGCTTTCAACGCAGCGGAGAAACACATAAAAGACTTATTCATAGCACAAACGTCCAAGGCTGTCAAAGGCGAATCACCTTGGTCATACTTCGACCGCTTTTCAAAGACGGCCATGGCACAGAATCACGGGAAGATGTTTTTTTCTGAAATGTTTTTTTTTTTTTACAGAGTTAAAATAAATTGGAATTCTTTGCAGGAGCAGCTTTCAGCTTCCAGCTTGTTGGTATCACGGGTCAATGGTTCCCAGTGTTAGAAACACAGAAAACTATCCAAACACTGAAATGCTTTTATATAACATACTGTACGCCGTCAGGGGCTCTTGAAACGGGTATCTTTTAACTCTCGTAACACATTTGCATCCTTTTTGGCCTGGAATAGATATAAAAATATCTAAAACCTGCATAGTTTCTAGTAAGGGTAATCTCCATATAAGCATTTAAAAACATGTTTTTATGTGTGCATTACCTTTATACTGCATATATATATATATATATAAATATATAAAGTTTTAGGCATACACTTTTAAGTTTTGTTAATAAACAACAATTATTAATAATAATAATAATAAGTCAAACAGAATACAGGTATGGACAGTTGTTTCCACCACATAATAAAAAATATTTATAATAAGATAAATAAAATAATTCTTAATTTTTATCTCACAATTCAGACTTTTGTTTTTATCCTAATTGTGAGTTTATATTTCACAATTCGGTCACAACTTATTTATTTTTATGTTTTATTGTATTAAATATTTTTTACAATTCACGCTATTAACAAAACATTAACTACAACTTTTGACTTTTTTCTCAGAATTGTGTTTACGTGTCAATTTTTATTTCTCACAATTGCGAGTTTATATAAAAGAATTCTGTCTTTTTTTTTTTAAAGTGTGATTTTACATTTCATAATTTTTACTTTTTTATCAAATTGCGAATTCAAACTTTTTTTCTCAGAATAATGAAGTTAAGTCAGTTAAGTTGTTATTCTGAAAACAAGACAATGCTTTTTCCTTCTTGATTTAAGAATTTTCAGATATTTTGTTTTAAAACAAGACAAAAAAAAATTGAGCCTATAAAGTATTTTTGCTATGTAAGGTCCAATTTAAAAAAAAGATTCTCACAATTCAGATATTATCCTCCAGTTGCAACTTTTACTGTATATCATGAAAAGAAGTCAGAATTGGGAGTCAAAAACTAGCTTCCTTGGAAATATAGATAACACTAAAAAAAATGTCTTTTACAGCTGAATTTCATGTCATATCAGAGCTCTAACAGATTGCACACGCCGTCACAATATCTTTACCCAAGTCCTAAGTCTCTGTCTGCTTCAGAAGACACAGGGTTTAAGACTGAGACGGCGGTTTTATCTTTGGCTCTGACGGGATGTCGGTTTTGAACACACTGTCTGTCTGACGAACGACACTCGCGATAGGATTATTTCTGCAGAAGAGAGATCCAGGAATTACCCAGCATATGTGAGCAGAAGCATCTGGGTTTGTCAGGCTCACATATGCAGAAACAGATGCACAGACCTTCGACACACGACTGGTTAAACGCCGCGAGCGCTTGAGCCAAACTCCATCAAAGCCAGTTTCTTTAGCGCACATTAAACACCCATTAAGTCCATTAATTCCTGAGAGATGATAAAAGACAGCAGTCACGGAAAGCTCACACTGAACAGAGACGGCTAGAAAACAAATACTCTCATTTGCAATGCTGCACTAAATCCAATCTTCCTAAATCAGGACACTTTTGTGGCATTTTATTTTTCCCACTTATTATGCAAATCAAAAAGCGCACAATTTTGTTTTGCATGACCCTGTGAATTGCATGAATTGTGCTTCATTAACAGAAATACAATTATTTATTTATCTGTTTTATATAACATAAACAGATACCAAAATTTCAATTTCTAGTTTAATTTCACAAATAAACAGCAAGTAACATTTATATATGCATGTAAAAGTTTGAAGCATTCACGAAAGTTCATTCAAGAACAACTTTTTTGAACTAACAATAATTTTACACAGAGTATAGCAAGTAAAATAAAAAGCAACCTTTTGCAAATATATATAAAGTTCTGGAAAATTATGGATGAAAAGGTAATTGTGACTTTTTATCTCACAATTCAAATTCATTTTACAGTTTATATCTCACAGTTCTGTGTCTGTGTTTTATTTTGGGTCTCACCGCCTCTAATAAAAGTTCCTAATGGTGTTCCCTATGGCTGGATTTCTCTTCAAGTTACAAGGCAGAAGAAACAGCAGCTTTACAAGATGTGTACACAGGTGCTGATGAAAAGACACGCTCACACAAACACACTCACACACGGGAAACCGCCATCTGGGCTCATCCCGTAGAGAGATCCTCTGACTAGCCCTCATTAGCTCCAATAAAGATCAACAGAGCTGCTATCAGACACAATCCTGGGACATTCTCTCACTGCCTGCTGGAAAACCTTCAAACTTTCACTGCCGCAAACTTTCTGGAGACAGTACTGGTGAAGTTCATATCTGTGTGATTAAAAAGTTATTATTATTGCTGTCTGATCTGGTTTTCACACACACGCTGCATCAAACACAGCTGAAGCCTATGCCTGTGTTTGATCCGACTAAATGTTATTGTCGCTCTGATCCATTTGGCTTTAGAGAGAAGCCCACACAAACTACATCAAAACCTGGAAGGGTATTAAAGATGTAGATTTAAATTGAAAAATTAAATTGCAGGCAAAATAAAAGTTTTCTTACATACTGTAACATTCGGGTGTACTGCATATATTTATATACTGTACATATAAATATAAACATATATATATTTAAGAAAAAAGTTTTGCTTAAAAATATATATATTTATCATAAATTATATGAATATAAATATACATGTCAAAATATATACTGTGTGTGCAATTATTACATACATAATAAATATACACAGTACTTTTACAATTTTATTTTGGATGTGATTTAACAATTAATCATTTGACAGTACTAATTTAAATTGCTCAGACATGATGATCTATCTGCAGGAGTTAAATAAGATTGAAGTAATCCAACACAGGTACGTCCAGGAGCAGAATCAATGGCAGGAAGCAACAATTACAGACATTTAACTACTGACAAATTCAAAGAAAACAAGACTGACTTTATACCGAGGGCTGAAGCAATAAACTAGTTAGTAACCAGGGTATAACAGGGAAATAGGCGTGTCTGAATGTGTCCATGAAAACCAACGAACAGAGTGGCAGAGAAACAGATGAGGGACAAGGCAACAGTAAAGACACAGCTACAAAATAAACGTTTCTAGACACAGACATGAAAATCACAAGCAGGGATCATAACATAGGCGAGCCGGTGGCCTGGTTAATCAGCAGTGGTACAGTGGATATGACAGACGAAATTGGGATCCCTACCAAAATGCCATGCACGCTGCCCCTTCCATTGTCCTGTGGGAGCCTCCAAGCCCCCTCTGTCTAGCGTAGGCCGGGGCAAAGCACTACCCATTCAGTAAACTGGAACACTGGGAACGTCCCCGTTCTATTGAAAAGAGACATATGGAAGTCCAGCATTCCTATAGGTGGTCTCAGAACGTATACTCATATGGATGCTCAAAACACAGGAGGATACCGGTTCCACACGAAGGCTATAGAATCTAGTGAACACCAGCCCGCAGCTCTACAAATATCTCCTTGTTGAGTGGGCCTGTAACCTGAGAGGGCAGGGCACACCCTGTGCTTGGTAGGCGTCCGCTATCCAGTGGGCCATGCTCTGCTTGGAGACTGCATTCCCCTTCTGCCGGCCTCCTGACAGACAAAGTCAGGAGCATCCATTCCCCGGGAAGTGCAGCTCGCAACAGGTCGTTGGCTGCCTGGTTGCACAAGCCTGGAATGTGAATTGCCCGAAGGACCTCAGATGCTTCCAACTTCAGAGGAGGAGGTGGTGGGGGAGTTGCGACAAGAGCCTCTGAATATATTTCAGTGAGACCGCTGTCCTGCCATTGAACATATTCAAGCAGTCCAACCTTTGTCGCTCGAAGCGCGAGGTCCCTTCCCTTGTGCAGATCCTTGCAACAACGCCATAGCGTGTACTGCAGGTGCAGCTTCTCAGCAGGCCATATAAGCACAGCCAATCAGAGCCGAACATAGAACATGACCTTTTACTTATATACACATGAAATTGTATTTTTATTTATTCATGGATTCTTTTAATTGTGCATTTTCATATACTTGTGCATTTATGAACTTATTTGTGTATCTATGCATTTAGTTACTGAAACATTCAAGCATTTATTGGTGTTTTAATTATTACATTTATTATGCACTAAATTATTTATGTATTCTTATGCATTTATTTGTGCATTTATTAATTTATGCATGTATTTTTGTATTTATATATTTATGTATGCATTTGTATTGTTTATTTACACGTGCAATGCATTTATTGCTGCTTTTTTCATTTATTTATATATGTGTCACGCCCAGCTGGAGTTGCCAATAAAGACTGCAAATGGCACTCCAGCCTTAGACTCTTTCTGTGTGTTTCATGTCTGTTGCCCCATGGACTAATTGTCAATGAACCCTTGTCTCCACCCACCTCATGTGTTGCCATGGTTACTCATCTGTTCTCCGCCCCTTCCATGTCATTCTCTCCTGATCTCCTTGTGTCCTCTGTAAGCATTTCCCTGTATTACTGTCTTTGTTTATTCTTTCCGGATTCCTTGTTGCTGACCTCGCTTGCCCCTCAACATCTCCTTTTGTCTCATCCTTCTCTGGACTCTGTTCGCGGATCGCCCGACCTCATGCCTGTACTTTGTTTTGTCTTTTGCCTTTACCTCGACATTTCAACAGGGGCGATGCATTGAGGATTACGTAGAGGAGTTCGTCAACTGTCTGGACCACGACTCGCCCTTCGGTGAGGTCTGCCTCCAAGATCGCCGTGATCCGTCAGCCAGCTTGTAGAGCCGCCTAAGATCCTTGCGGATGTTGACTCATTAGTGTTGCCGCAAATCCTGGCGGCTCCAAACCCACCATCATGGTTGCCAGCACCGTCACAAACCCCTGCGGTCTTTAACCCGCAAATAACGGGTTTTAACCCTGTATCATGGCGAGAGGGGCCGTGTTTTGTCCAGTCAATGTCAGTTATGCTGCAAATAGAGCTGTCATCTGTCTCTGCGGTCCCCAACCCACAAAAGACTGATTTCAGTCCTGCATCACGGCGAGAGGGGTTATGCAGTGTGAGGAATTGCATATTGTCCAGTCGGTTCCGGTGTCACAGCTAGGGGAGCTGTCACCCATCCTTGAAGTTTCTGATCCGCTTGTGATGAATTTCAACCCCACTTCACGGCAAGAGGGGCCATGTTCAGTCCAGTCTGTTCCGGTTATATAGCCAGGAGAGCTGTTTTCTTCCCCTGCTGTGTCAAACCCGGAGGTGACGGGTCTCAGTCCCGTAGCACGGTGAGAGGGCCCATGTTTTGTCGAGTCGGTTACGGTTACGCAGCTTGAGGAGCTTTCAAAAATCCTTGCAGTACCCAATCCGCCAGAGGTGGGTCCTAGCCCCGTAGCGCGGTACGAGGAGCCGTGTGTCGTCCAGTCGGTCCAGGTTATGCAGCCTGACGAGCTGCTGACGTTCCCGCTGGTGGTTACACATCCTCCGGGTCAGTCCAGTGGGGTAGCTCAGGTGAAATTACTCCACGCTGTGTCTACCGCTGGGGCCATGGAACTTTCACTTTGCCCTTAAACGCCATGAAGGCCTCTGAGTCGCTGTCTGGTCGTCATTGGAGGGCATTGTCGGTACCTGTTCAGCCCGGGAGGGCTCTGTCGCTGTCTGGTCGGCCCAGGTGGGCATCTCCCCCATCGGCCCCGCCCCGGAGGGCATCTGAACTGCCTGATCGGCTTGGGAGAGCATCCCTGCTGCCTAGTAGGCCCAGGTGGGCATCTCAGCCGCCTGTTCCGCTCTGGAGGACGTCTCCTTCTCCTCCATCCACTCCACCCTGGTGGAGGTCATCGTCGCCGACTCCTCTCTGGTGGTCGTTCCCGTCTGCTCCCATCTCAGGAGCGTCTTGCCTCAACTTCTGCTTCTGCTTTTGTCTTGTCCTTTGTTTTGTATGTTGTACTCCTATATTGTTGTACGCCTTTATCGACTATTGCCAGCCTGTACTGCTCCGTAAGTCTGTTAATAAATACCCAGCATATGGATTCGACTGCCTCACCTCTCGTTCTTGACAATATGTATGTATTTAAGCATTTAATTATTTTTGCATTTATTTATGTATTTACTGGTGCACTTATTTATTTATATGCAGAGAGGATTTAATGAAAAGGCTAGTTGTAGATAACTGGTATCCAGACTTATTCACTATAAGAGCTTCTCTAAACATCAATGAACCTCTGGAGAAACAGCGCGTTACATTAATCAACAGCAAGTGTTTGGTGATTTAAAGCATGAAAATGGGACCTGATTTATTATTTCATTTTGCTTTGTAATTACGGTTAGCAAATGTTTTTCAAAAACAAATCTACAGTGTTGAGATTAGAAAGCAGTTGTTTAAGACGACAAATCCAGCAGCTCCATATTCTTAGATCTTACAGAGGAAACAAAGACGTGATTTTCAAGCTGTGATTTTATAACCGATTCTTCACAGCTGAACAAATCCTGAGCCAGAAAGTGAATTAATAAATAGAAGCTATAATTAGTTTTTAAAGAATCCTTCGCTTACTGCAGTTCATTTCCAAAGTCAAACATTTTTAACATTTTCTAGTAATCACAGTAACAAAAAGTATCAAAAGTACCATGGTACTTTGTAGTAATACTGTGGCATTGCCATGGCACATGTCCAAAACAAATTTGCTTTAAGCAATGGGGAGCATAAAAAATCCTGATATCATAAAAACACTTGATTTAACTGATAAAATGTACACCATGAGTACAATACAAGTTGCTTTGGGTAAAATGCACAAACACGTTATTTTTTTAAAAAAAAGTTAAATTCAAAATTTGACTGAAAATGTAAACATTAAATACATACTGTATATAAGTACGAAATTTGACATGAATACAAATATGACATTTCTCATGCATGTCTTGTAAGATTATGCTAAGAGACTTTAGTTTCTTTTATTTACTCCATAGTTGTTAGCGAATGTACAAATAACAATTCATAAACAATATTCATTCAGTTTGTTATTGCCACAGTGCTTTTTCTATTAGAAATAATAGTTTAACATCCTACTCTGCAATAACCACTAACTGAAAAACAGACAGGACATACTATATAGACTTAGAATGAAAATAGAAAGTGATTTTGTGAGAGGCTTGAGTCAGATGAGAATACAGACAGGGCAGAATGTGTTAAGACTCTTTATACAGTGTGCATTATGATGAGCCAAGGTCATTAATGTAGGTTGAAAACAGACAGAATATCACTATATGAGTAGTAGCTTTGTTTTTGTGCAGGAGTTACTATAGTGTTGTGTGTGTGTTCTTTCTGATGTGCTCGGGTTGCTCTGTGAATGTGTGATTGTGTGTTTGTCCGAGCAGGACTGTGTGTGTATTCCTGCAGCAGTGAATCAATAGTCTGTGAAAGCGTTCAGCGACGAGGACGTCCATTCTCTGCTCCAGCGGGGAAATAAAAGGATTGTATCTGCAGTCTGTCAGACAATCACTAGTCTCAAAAGAGAGTTAAAGACTGGCAAAACACTTAAATAATAGTGAAAATCTACTTCTGGATTCTACATGTATTTCTCATATTCCCTTCGCTCCATTTCTTTTCATCTTTTGCTGCAGGAATGTTTCTAAAGCAGAGGACAAAACAGAGCAGACAGGAAATCTGTTGAAAGTATCTGTGAAATGTTTTTGTAATTCTGTGAATGTTTTTCGATTAGCACGTCTAACAGGGTTTACAGCACTGTCGGTGTAACAAATGCAAAACTCAGTAAAACAGGCTGAATATCCAATATTACTGAAATCAACTAGCTTCAGTTAGTATTGCATTAAGACTGCAACCTGCAATTATGTACTGTAAATAGATTTAAATTATGTCAAGAGGCGTTGTACACTTTAAAAGAAATTCTGTAAAATGTACAGTGGAAAAATTGCAGCTGCGGTTGCCTGAATTCAACCCTAAAAAATACAGTAACAACGTTTTATGGTTTTAAGTTCAATATACACTTAAATACCGTAATTTCATTAACTGATATAATGGTAATATACCAACCTATTAAAGTACTGAAATCTGATTTATAGCTTTGAAATTCACTAATAAACACCAAATGCAGATGATGATGAGAATCAAAGCCCATCACAAGCAGATTATAACTGTGAACATACGTAGAAGGTGCTCAGTGTCATTCACACAAACACTAAACACCATCATGGTGAGACTCGCTAAACTGAAATATGCAATAAACGTTAATTTAATAACATCACATGTAACATAGAGCTCTAATAAACATCACTGATAAGAAAAAAACTAAGAAACATAATTATTTCAAAGGAAAAACATTAAATTCTCACATGGTTTTTACTGTAACACTTTCAGTTTTTTACAGTTAAAATTACGGTCACTTTTTACAGTGTACCACAATGAAAAAAACTTGTTTAAAGTCTATAAGACATCAGTTAAATCAATCAAAAGTGCCAGTAAAGGTGTTAAATTTCTACTTCAAATAAACACTGATCTGTTGAACTTCCTATTTATCTGTGAATCCTGAAAAATAAAATTAATCATAGTTTCCACAAAAAAACATTCATCAACACAACTGTTTTCAACATTGATAATAATTATAAATGTTTGTTGAGCAGCAAATCGGTTTATTAGAATGATTTATGAAGGATCATGTGACACTGAAGACTGGAGTAATGATGCTGAATATTCAGATTTGACCACAGGAATAAATTACCTTCTAATACATATTCACAAAGTAAAAAGTTTTTTAAAATTTAAATAATATTTCACAAATTTGAAAGGGTCACAACACCCCCCTGTTTCAGAAGTGCTTTTTCACACCTCTGGTTTGAAAAACTTTCTGAAAGGGGGCGTTGTTCACTGGGGGTAAGGGGTGGGGGTAGAGTGTGGAGACAAGGCGGAGACTGCATGAAAGGGGGCGTGACATCGCGTATGTGATTTACCGCGCGCGCCAGCATCAGTGGTGCCCACCGATCTACACGCGAAGAAACGGGAGCCGCGAGCTCATTTCAAAACCGTGCGCGCGTGTGATATGTCATCTGCGCGCAATTCAAGCACTCGCGCGAGCATGAAATGTCATCTGCGCGCAATTCAATTCAGTTCA
>JAUMHP010000062.1:1092555-1116282 GCA_032361065.1 Enteromius trimaculatus | reverse complement strand
TGCTGTGTTTATTTATTATGTGTATATAAATACACCCACACATACAGTATACATTTTGTAAAGATTTTCACCTATATACCTGTATATATTTATATTCTTATATTTTATATAAATATATAGTTAATATATAAACATGACATATTTTTCTTAAATATATACATGCGTGTTCGGATTTCTTTATTTACAATAAATATATACAGTTTGCACATTTTGTTTGTTTGGATGGAAGTGACTGTGATTAATCGCAATTAATCATTTGACAGCACTAAAATACACACATGTATATGTATATATATATATATATATATATATAGATAGATAGATAGATAGATAGAACTAGTTATAATAATACAAGTCACTACAATTACTTACTAGTAAACATAAAAATACTAGGCCTCTTACCAGTTAAAGTGAAAAAAAGAATTTGAATAATTAGCACGCGGAATAATTAGTATCTAGAATTTTAGAATTCAAAAGGTCACTAAAATCACACACACACACACACACTATAGCAGCCTAACCAAAAAAATGAATAAATGCATAAGCGGCTTGCCATACTGCACAGACTTTGCGTTGTTCAAAGCGGCTTGTCATGTACCTTGAAGGCGACGTCGTAGAATTCTCCGCTGTTGCTGAGAGAGGGTCTGCTGGGATGCACCACTCCATTGGACTGGGTCGGGACTTTCTTACCCTTCTCTTTATCGCTGCTCGGAGATGAGCTCGGTGTATTTGAACTCCCCTTCCCTTTGACCGCTTTTTTCCTCGACATAATGATTGTTTATTCCCAGTGCGAACGAACGACGAGTAATTAATGAGCAGCGGAACGCGCGCTCTGTGCACTTCACTTCTTCCGCTGGTTGTGTCTTAGTAGGCGTGAATTAACTTTTCATCAATAAGCGCGCGCATGACTTCAGGGTTCCGTCAAATAAGGAGTACGAGCAGCGCACCTGCTTCTGTTCTCCGCGATGCCGCTCCGTTTTACGCAACTGCTCCGACAATTTGTTGTTGAGCTTTTAGGAAAAAAAAAATGCGTCTCTGGTCTCTGCCTGTGAAGCTGCTCCGTCAGCGTGAAGAGAAAATTCACCTCACTCCTCTGAGCAGCGTAGTAGTGCACGCGCGCAGGGCGCGTTGTCAACAATCAGGGAAAGTGATGGCCACGCGCAAACCGAGCGCATCCTCACTCTCCACTTGTTGGAATACAAAGCCCTCTTAAAGGCGCAGTCTTATTTTGAAAGCACATTAAGGATTAGTTTTGGTATAATTTACTTAACAATAAATGAACTCGAAGTTAAAGAAAAATTAAAACCTTGAATGCAGTCATTTTGGTATGAAAGTCCAATCAGCTATGGGATAAATTAATAAATAAATAAAAAAGGGAGTTGATACTTTATTCTCATAATTTTGAGTATGCGTCTAACAAATATGTTTTGGGTTTTTATTTTTACGTTACTCTGAAATAACTCAAACTTAGGCTACAACTGTGAGAACAAAGACAGAAATGTGAAATAAAAGGTTCAGTGTAAAATATTTCTGTAGAAATTACAGTATTATTCACAGGTGTTTACCAGTAACTAAACATTAACAAATTTTTATCTTTACAGGACAAATTAAATTAAATAACGGCCTTGTGCAAAGCATTTCTGGGAACCAATATCAGAAGCAAACAGATTAAAAGAATACGTATTATGAGGCTGTTTTTAATAGTTTTATTCTGTGAAAATAAAAGATTGTTCATTCATATTCAAACAAACTGTTGCCAATAAATTTGATCAATATAAATCAGTAAGTTACTGGCAAACCAGCTGCGTAACTACAGCTATTTACAGTGTTGATTAAAAATTGTGTAGGGAAATTTTTTTTATTTTTTATTATTTTAACATTTTTCTTGGTTTATATTTTAGAATTCTGACTTTTTTCATTTACAGAATAAGAAAAATAATAGTTAAAAAAGGTAATTGCAACTTTTCTCTCGATTCATAATTTGTTTTTCACAAATGTGAGAAAAAAAAACCAAATGGTGAGATAAAAAGTAGCAATTAACTGTTATTTTTAGTTTTTCATGGCGGAAAAAGGCTTCCATACTTAAGTATAAAAGCATCTGCCAAATGCATTATTGCATTTGATCAGATGGCAACAACATTTAACAGCCCTTACATTAGTGTCTTGCCTGGAAAATCATCAGCAACAAAAACACCTCATTTTCAGACTGAGCTCAAGGTCATTTCGATAGTACAGCACTATCATAACGTGAAAGCAACAGGAAAATAGCAAGATGTTTAGGTTGCATATCATACAGACAAGCAAGCATAAACGACTTGGCAGGAATAAGCTATAAACTGTAGCAGACTTTATGTCGACAGTCAGACTCGGACTATGTGACTGGTTCTGAGGTGCAGATATGACTCACGGTGAAGTGTGGACAATATAATGCCAATTTTTCGTCACAGAGCCTTACATAAGCTTCAGTCACATATAGCCACTAGTGACTCACAGAGATGAGCACATGCCTAAAAAAAGCTCTCATTTGTCTTAATCAGAATGAGAAATTAGTCCTTTGAAATAAAAAAATATAAATAGTATATCTGCAGCCCTGAGATTTCCTTCTGACCGTCTGCTGCTTTCATGAATCGCATAAATCGCACAAAATGACGATGATCCCACAAAGGTCATTTTTAGCCTACACCTGTCACTCGGATCAGTTGCTATAGTTACCCTCTAATTGATTTCTTCTTTTCTCCGGCTCCGTCTAACACATCAAACTTAACCTCCAGGCCTTCATGGAAAGATTCTGCCCCCCACACACTTACTGACCTCGAGTCAAATACAGGATCCGTCCAGTGGCGACAGTGTAACGGCTCTACCTAAACGAGGAGGGATAATTAGCAGAAACAGATGCTCAGAGTCTGTGAGAGATGAGTTTAGGATGCACTGATGGTCAGTCTTAACGTCTGTGGACTCCGGCGATGCCAACTGACGCTCATTACGTTTAGCAGTTCAGAACTGAAGATCTGCTCAGAGAATCTACATTTAAGTGTTTCAGGAGGATTATTATAAAATATGTATTGAAATTCCAATTGTTATTACAGTATATTATATTATGCATTTAAAGAAGAGTTAATTGTCCATATCTAGATCCAGAAATTATGTTATATGCTTTAGGGGGATTATTTTATTTTATTTTAATAAAATAAAATTGTTGTTCTTCTATATATCTATCCATATCCCAGTCTAAATCCAGAAAAAAATGCAACCCACATTAAAAGGATATATTAGCCTATATTAGAACTAGATTTGTGGAGGGCCAAATTATTTAAAAATAAATAATTGAATAAATGTATCAATAAATCTTTAAATACAGAATGAAATAAATAAATACAGAAATAAATGTATAAATATTTAAATATTTTTTCACTTTTTTATTCATGAATTCATTATTTATATCATATTATAATATCTAAAATTTATAATATTAAACAATGACTTCTTAATATTTGTTTTATTTATCTGTATTTATGTCTGTTAAATAAATGAAAATGAATAAATAAAGTAAAAATATATATTAATTTATTTATACATTTTAGCATTTATTTATTTATTTATTTCATTATGTATTTAATTATTTATTTATATATTTCATGATTTATTAAACTATTTAAGTCTAATTAAGTAATTTGGCCCTTCATATATATTGTACTATACTATATTATATTGTATTGTATTATATTATATTATATTAAAATCACAATTGTTAAATATTTATCCAGAAAGGACGCAACCTCCTTCAGAAAGGAGAAAAATTTAAATTAAGAAAAATTATTTTATATTGCATTAATTTGCATTAAATTAAATTACATTATGTATTTAAAATTGCAATTGCTCTTGCATGTTTTATCCAGAAAGGAAGCGACCCGCTTCAGAAAGATATACATTATTAAATTCTATTGTACTCAAAGAGCAGTTGTTGTGTCAAATTCATATCTTGTCAAATTAGTACTTTAAAGTTAAAATGAATGACTAGTTTTTACTAAGTCAATAAATAAATGAAACTTTGACAAGTTATGTGTGAAAAATTACAATACATGAATAATAAACTGAAATTGGTACTGTTAATTTTGTGTTAATCTTTTGTCATTTATTTTAATATTATATTTAAAAACTATAATATAGTATATTTATTAATGCAATAACATGAATACTTAATCATGCTCCCTGACCTGTAAATTCCATTATAAGGCATTATATACTAACCTTTCGCAGCATTAATTCTATTCATTGATGTTAACTAATGATTTAGATTTGATTGACAGCCCTGAGGAGATGTGTTATGTGTTTAGGAGCTGATGACGTCTGTTAGCAGACTTCAATTTATTTTTCCATGCTCTCTGTGTACATATCATCTATTTTAGGTTTTCTATTTTTACACTGCTCTTTTTATGCGTGTTGTATCCAGCTCAAAGCAACGCTGCATCACACACCTATCAGTACTGTATGCCCACCTCCCAATGTCTGTATTTATTATTGATTTGTTAAAGTGATGTATTTATATCCTCTGTGAGCTGCTGCTTGTCTTTCAAAGTCTCTTATGTTCTCAGCACAAGGAGTACAAGAGACACTATACAGTATTTCAGGCCAGCGTTTCCAAACAGAACGATTTGAAGCAGCTTTGCAAACACTCCTCTCATCTGCCAGCTGGAGTAAAACTGATCTAGCTGCTTCAGTGCTGCTGCATCAGACTGGAAACAACAGTCCCACAGACAGAATGCCAGGGTTTAGAAGTCAGAGGTATGCCATGATACTGGAATAGTTCAATAAGACAAAAAAAATTGAAATGCCTTTATTATTATTTTCTATACTGATTTGTTAACGCATTTGTGTTTATATCTGGTGCTTGTCTTTCAAAATATTTTATTGTCATCATTATTTTTTGTTGTTTTGTTGTTGTCAATAAAATAAGCTTTTAAGGAATAAATATTTAAATAAATATTAAAATGCTATTAAAATTGATATTGAAATTAAAATGTTATTTAGGTATTGGAAATAAATATTAAAATAAATAATATGATTATTACTAGATTATGAAAATATAATGTTATATACTTTATATATATATATATATATATGTGTGTGTGTGTGTGTGTGTGTGTTTATATAAAGTGTATATATATATATATATATATATATATATATATATATATATTACTGTAATCATTAAATTAAAAAAATGTGTTTTTATTAGTATTAAAATTAATTAGTAATTAGTATTAATTTTTATTTATATGAATTCCCTAAAAACTAATATATAATATAGACTAATATAAAAATTTAATTTATTATTATTATGTTAATTGAGTTAATTAACATAATAATAATACATTTAATTTTAATATTTATTTTAATATATAATAAACTTATTTTAAGGAAGAATTAAAATAACATTAAATAATAGTAATATTATTTGTTGCGGTTACTGCTAATAATAATAATAATAGAAAATGGCAAATGAACATTTTCCAGAATTAGCTGGAATAATAGCATATTATTACATATTACATATTATTAACATTAAATAATAGTACAATTATTATAACATATTAATAATATGAATAATAGTACTATTATTTGTATCTGTTGCTGATAACAATAAGAAACCTTTTATTAACATTTTTACTGAAATAGCTGGAAACAAAATGAATGCAGTTCACTTTTAGGCTAATAATGTAATTTTTTTTGATGAGTCGAATTAGTTGGAACACTCAAAAAGAGACAAACTGAAAAAAAAAACACCCATTGATGAATGTTTTAATCAGATGAAGCAGAAATTGATGAAACGATCAAAATCATTTCTAAAAAAAAAAAAACAATTAATCATCAACTGTGAACTTCAGTATCATCTTTATCTCACAGTAGGTTATTTTAAAAAATCAGTATTCCCTTTTTCATCTTCAACATCAACTGCATTGAGACTGTAACACTCGATTGTACTCAAAATCATATTAATAGCAGAAACGGGCTGTTATTGTTGGCAGGCTTAAAACAGCCCTCGATTCAACACAAGCTCTGCTCCTCAGAGACACACAAGAGTTGCCTTCACAAATCTCTTATGTAACGGATCGTCTTTGGCACAGTTTTGTCAAGCTCAGATAGGATATACTTCAGTGTGACATACAAAAAAAAAGACAAGCGGTCCGTCTGTGTGCGAGGCTAGTACGAGCCGGGCAGAGGCCAGCTCCTGGACTGGAAGTAGCTCCTCAGACTTTCCAGGTTGACGGCGGGGAAGTAAGGGCCGATGCGCTTCCGGACCCACCACCTCCCCTGAGCCGCACTGCTGCTGCCCGGACGACTGAATTTATAGCGGAAATGCTCTCCTCGTATCCACCTGAAACGACAGAGTTTTTCCCTTTCACTGCAGCTCCACTGAGATGAGGCTTTTTTATAAAGTGACCCCAAACAAATATGAGAGCAATTCAGTTTCACTTATACTGTATTAGATGCATGACTGTAAACAAAATATCAAAGCAGGCGGTATTTGCCTTTTTATGTCATCTTAGGGTCATTGTAAACACTCCCATTAAGCACTGTTTATATGGAGAAGTTCATATAACTTCTCTACTACTAACTAAACATTTAATCAAATATAGCTGGAAATGGGAACAATTTTATTATTTTGGGGGTAATAATAATAACAATAGTAATAAACTTTTTTTTTATAACTGAAAAATAACTAAAAATGTGAACACAAATTAAAAGCAAATATTAAATAATGTAATAATAAATATTTTCATTAATTCTTCTTATAAGCATGTAATAATCATAATAATAATAATAATAATTATTATTATTATTATTATGAGAATTAGACTGAAAATAGCTGAAAATTAGAATTTATTGAATAAAAATGAAAAATATTACAATACAATGCTATTTATTATTATTATTATTATTATTATTATTATAACAAACTATAATAATACCACTGTTAGTTGAAATTTAAATGGGAATAATTTAATTTTTAATAAAAAAAATGTAAAAGAAAATAATAATAATAACAAATAACAATGTTAACTGAAATAATAACCAAAATAGCTTAATATATTCGAAGAAAACTAAATTAACATAACTATAATTTCCATTATTATTATTATTATTATTATTAATACTTGTTATTAAAAATGATTAATATTAGTGCTGTCGCATCCAAAATAAACGTTTTTGTGCAAATTGTTATTATGTATATAGAAATACACACATTTCTAGAAATATTTACATGTATATGCATTTATTTATTCATATTATTATATTTTATATTATATATAAATATATTTGATATACTTCAATATATACCTGCATGTGTTATTAATCGCGATTAATCATTTGCCAGCACTAATGAAGACCTCTAATAGAGCGGTTTCTATTATATTAAGATGTAATGTAATATATCCAGCTCTGTATCTGATGTTTAGCGTTTCGTTTTACCTCGGGTTTTCTCTGTTCTGGAACGGGTTGTGTCCCATTAGAGAAAGGATTGTAGAGTCATTGGCCAGCAGTCTGCCAGCTATGTGTATAACCCACTCGCTCTGCTCATACGTCTGGAAGACACAAAAACATGAGTCCTGTATTACAGCACACATCTCTCTCACAGCTTTCAGAGGTCAGAAAAACACTGGGTCGCTTACAATGTCCTGAGCAGTACAACTTCTCATCTGGGACACTGAGAGACTCACTAAAGCTCTTCAGAAGATTGATGAGCTCATTTGTCCGCAGCTGAATTATTGCCGGTGTGTGCGCGTTACATAAGGATTATAAATAATCTCAACACTTTCTATTGACTGGGCTTTTTGTACTGGGGTGAAATTCATCTCCTGCTGAAGAATTCATTAAGAGAAGACGACAGCAGGGATTTCATATCGTTCTGATTTAAACAGACAGAGAAAATACACAGACAGACATGCCACAACTCCTGCGTTCATGTGCATTCGTTAGAACTGGAATAAATAAATACACCGTAATCATATGTAAACGCATCGTTCATTTACAATTAAAAAAAAAGAAATATATATATATATATATATATATTATGCAAAGTACTTTTACATTAATTCTTAATATCATTGTGTTTTAGGAAGTTGCACCACATGACAACCTGATATTAGCACAGTTGCATCACCCTGACGTTGTTTACCGTACTTTGTGGGCTCGATGTAAAAAAAAATCTAGAAACTGAAGAAAATGCCGTTAGTACGAATTGCATTTTGAACGTATTTTTGGATAAATGATCTTAAACTAAGCCTGTGAAACCCTTTAACCTTGCCCACTTTCTGTCTGTTCACGGAGGCGGGTGCTGAGACAAATGTGACGTCAGGAGCACTTATTTCCATGCTATCGGCCAGGTTAAGGTGACATTTCGTGCATGGTAAAATTGCACAACGCAGCTTTAATGCTATAGTTTACCCGAAAATGTACTCCCCCTCAGGCCATCCAAGATGTAGAGTGGTAGCATTGCATGACTTGCTCACACCAGTGGATGCTCTGCAGTGAATGGGTGCCGTCAGAATGAGAGCTGATAAAAACAGAAGTAATTCACAGCACTCCAGTCCATCAGTTAATGCCTTGAGAAGACAAAAGCTGTGTGTTTGTAAGAAACAAATCCATCATTAAGTGCTTGATCTGCGCAGGCTTCTCTCTTGATTCAGAACACTTTGACTGGAGGAACTGTTATTATGGACTCGTTTAGTTAAACATCTTAATGATGGATTTGTTTTTTACAAATACAGACCTTTTGTCTTCCCTGATGGACTGGAGTGCTGTGGATTATTGTGAAACGGGTTGGACTCTCATTCTGACGGCACCCATTCACTTGCAGGGCAACCATTGCTGAAACACTGATGCAGTGCTACTTTCTCTAAGTCTGTTTCGATGAAGAAACAAACTCATTAACATGTCAGATGGCCTGAGGGCGAGCACATTTTCAGGCGCACTATTCCTCTTACACAAAAACAGAAAGGCTGAAAACCTCAAGGTTAAAGCCAGAGAGCGACATCATTTCAGCATCGACTGAAAAAGGATCTGCTGATTTAGATGAGGAGTTACAATCGTACGGAATAATAAGATGGCTCTTAATTACCAGAAGTACTGTGTTCTGAATATGTCTGTAAAGAGTGTGCCTATTGAACAAGTAGAGGAAATCAGGGGTTATTCTGCAGGCGGAAGTGGTCAAGACAGAAATTGTGGTACTGTAATAGTTATGGGAAGAGGTGTGCAAAGAGATGTGCAAACTTTTTACCACAGTACTGCATCTCTCAAACTGTGAAAAGGTTTTCTTACTTATGTAGACTATTTTCCAGTGGTGCGGTCGAGTGCGTCAAGTAAAGACCTTCCAGTTAGTCCAGAGCAGCTGCACGACTAACTCTGAACACTAATATTATCATAAGAATGCACAAAATACTAGGCTGGCTACCGGTGAAGGACAGGGCAATTGTTTCTCTGCTTTGTTTTATAAGAAATAGTTCAGTGTTGTCAGCCTTCGCATAGCAGTGCTACTCAGAACTTTAATACCAGGCATGCAACAAAAGAATATTCTTTGCTTGCTGTTTCAGAAACTAATGCAAAGCAGCTGCAGGACTGTAATGGAAAATATGAAATGAATTGCTATCAAAAAATTACATGTTTCTAAAGAAATATTTAATGGTACAGTATTTATTGAATGTGTTGAATGCATTCTTGGGTTGTATGATTTATTGTTTTGTTTTTTATTGTTATGGATTAACGTACAGGATCTGAGCAACCGTACATGTGTGTTGTGTTTTATTTTCTATTATATTATTCATTCATTTACTCTTCAATCAATTGAATCATTTTTGTCTATTTATCATTATAGCCATACCCATTGATTAATTAATTGATTATTTATGTATATTATATTAGTCATTTACACTATATTGTTGTGTGGGTTTAAGGGCTGTTTGTCTTCAAGAGATGTTTATGGAAAGCCAAGGTTTATGGGATGTTGTCATTGAAACATAGACTATTCAATAAAACCTGCTCCTTTTTATCATCATCACTTCGTCTCCTGCTTCTGTTCTTCACTAGCTTTTGCCTGAACAAGTATACTCTCCATGCTTAACCTGAAACGCAGCGAACCACATGAGCCAGTCCAGTCTGTAGTGATACGGTGAGATGAGGCACGGCCTTCGGTCCAGAGCTCCAGGTTTACACAGGAACTCGTACTCCTCCCAAATGACCCCGTCTCCGGTGTGATTGGCGCTCAGCGTGCCCTGAAACACCACCTCGGTCCGCTCCTTCGTCACACTGCGCCAGAGACATACGTGAGCTGGTCAGACTCTGCCATCTGCTGGTTACTCTGGAGCTTTATACAGAGCAGACGTGTCAGACAGAGACGGATGCAGTACCTGCCAAAGGCTCCGTACGTGTTGACGATCCGCAGGGGATCAAACGAGGTGTTCATCATCTGCCTGGAGCTCAGCAGGTTCATCACGACCGGGACGCTCAGATACGCTATCAGAATCCCCAGAGACACATTCAGCACACGTCTGATCAACATACCTGACCAGAGACACAACCAGGGGAACACAGTCAGAGACGGGGGACGGGTTCGATCTGAAACCAGATCAACAAACATAGACTACTGCAAGCGAGACTATTAATCAAGGAAGTGCTCTACTGATCAAAAGTGACAGTAAAGTGTTTGTTACAAAAGGTTTCTTTGGACCACAGTTTCTGCATTGATAATAATCAGTTTCTTGAGCAGCAAACCAGCATATGTGAAGCTGGAAAACAAAACAAGTACATTTTATACATTATACATTTATAACTTGAAACTGAATAAATAAGCTTCCCATCGATGTATGGTTGGATTTGAAAATCTGGAATCTGAGGGAGCACACGAATCTAAATATTGAGAAAAATCACATTTAAAGATGTCCACAAGAAATGCATACTAATCAAAAGTTAAGTTTTGAGATATTATGGTAGGAAAATTACTAAATATCTTCATGGAACATGATTTTTACTTAATACCCTGATGATATTTGGCATTAACGAAAAATCAATAATTTTAACCCAAACAACGTATTATCGGTTATTGCTACAACAAGTATAACATTAGGGTCACATATTACAATGATTTCTGAAAGATCATGTGACACTGAAGACTGGAGTAATGATGCTGGAAATACAGCTTTGAAGAGAGAAATAAACTACATTTTAAGATATATTCACAGAGAAAAGGGATTTATTTTACACTGTAATATTATTCATGTGTTTAGCTGTATTTGTAATCAAGCAAATGCAGCCTTGATGAGTAGAAGACATGACAAATCTCTCCGACATAAAAATCATATGCTGGAAAGTATTAATAAAAAAAAATGTTAAGCATATAAATATATTTTACTCAACATTTGCGCACAATGCATTGTTATTTTTATTCTTGTAAGACAATAGTAGCAAGCTAACATCAAACATAAATATTTTATAACGATTATTTTAAATGTTTAGTTTTATTCCGATTATTTTATTATTTATTCTTTTATTTATTTCCAGTTTTTTCCCGCCAATGAAAAAAAAGGTTGTAGAAACTAATCTCAAATCATTGCTGGCAAATGTAATAAATAATTAAAGCAAATCAGAAAGTATCATACCGAAAAAGAAAGACTTAAAGTATTTTCTTCTAAAAATGCACTCCATTTAATTTACAAATTCATTTTTACAGTGAAGGCCACTGGACATCTTTAAATGTAATTTATTTTAAATGTAAGTTTTTCCATCTAAATTTATTTCAGCTTTTGTTGTTTTAGTTAGCAATATCGTGTGATTTATTATTAATGATGCTTTGCAAAGACAGACATGTCATTAAAAAGCCGTGCATGTAAGAGAAGCATGTGAAGACCTTTGGAGGGTGGAGGTTTGAGTCCTGAAGCCTGCTCGGTCTGAATCTGCAGTAAAGTCTGTCTGGCTCGTCCAGAGCGGCTGAACAGAAACGTCAAAGCAGCGTCATCGAAACAAGCCAGACTGGGAACTATAGTCAACCAGTTCAGAAAACTCAGATTCCCACTAACGATCAGAACAACCTGTTAGAAAATGAGACATGTTAGTGTCACGGGTTAGTTAACTCAGCTTTTTCTTTAAGAAAGTGACCCACTGATGCCACTAGATGGCAACGAATGTGTGATTAAAGCGGCTCTGAGAGGATCTGGCCGCTTCCACTCTCGTGACTGTAAGTCTGTTCTGAAACGCACCTGGAAGAGGATCTGCAGGACTCCGTTCAGCATACACATCCGCCGGCCCATGAAGGTGAAGAACGGCACCACCAGCTCGATGAAGTGATTGCTGAGCGTCTCGAAGCGGTGAAACCACCACGGCGAGCGATGCATGTAATAAGACATCGGGTTCGGCACTGGCTGCGTCTGACAGAAACAACACAGATCATGAGCGCTTCATACACAGTGTGTAGATGTTCACTACATACACCCAGGCGAAAAACAAGTGCCCTTCCATAATGGCACGTCCTGATTTTGCCAGGTTCAATGTGTGCCAAGGTCAACATATTTAGTTGACCCTGGAACAACATTTTAACGCAAAAACATAGTGTTGAACATATCTCTACATCTAAACCTACCCTTACCCAGGAATAATACCCAAAATCAGAGGAAGTGATAGATGACTGACACTGGTGTACAAGCACCAAACACCATTACACAGTATGTCATTTCTCATTTCCATTTAATTAAACCCGATGCACTTTAATAATTCAAACTAAAATAAAAATGTGCTTAAAAATTATATAAACATAAAAAAATTACAAATTACTCGGGATGTAACGGTATTGTAGATACCATCGTACTGCAATACCAAATTTTTTCGATACTACCATGGTCGCATGCCTCGATAAAACGATAGGTCTTCTGAGAAAGGTTTGCTCAGGCGAATGGAGCGAACGGGAGGTAGCGGGAACTACAATTCCCATCAGCCCAGGCGTGACCATCACTCTTTGCGGTCTGTTGTGGCTATAGGGTCAGTGTGGCCAACTGAACGACTTTGTCGCTATATTTAGTGACTTTTCAGACCCCCTTGGCGACATTTTTCCCTAAAAGCGACTAGCGACACATCTAGAGACTTCTTGAACAAACCTCAGCGAGTCTCCGGTACTGCCGCGCGAGCGCGAGTTCTTGTTCTCCCAGCCGCGCGAACACCTCTCTGCGTCTGTTCTATATCTATATCTTATGTGTACTTGGTTTCATCAGACAATACTCGATTATAAATTAGGATTTTAATCTAGATTAGCATCTTGTAAAGAAGAACTAATTCAGTAGGTTTTATAATGGCGTGCATTTCAGTCACTATTTCATTTTCATTCTGTTTTTCTGACAACAGAAACCATTAAAAATACAGTTATATTGAGAATTAGGGTGCATTGAATAACATGATGTGAGCACAGAGAAGCAAGGGAGGGTTTAATAATTTTTTGTTATTAAAATTGAAAAATTCAAGTTCCTGTTTCAAAGTTTACAGATAGATGGCTTATGTGTGCGCCAGTGATATGTTCAGTGTTCATGTAAACTGTTTAATAAACACTTCTGGTACTTTTTTTGAGTCTCTTCATTAGTTTAGTTTTTCCTGTAAATTATTCAATAAATATTATATATATAAAAAACAAATGAGTAAATATTTAAAATTAAAAACTAAAATATGATTAAAAAAAAAAAACTAAAGCAAAATAGTACTGTATTGGTTTGTTTATATGCATATTTATCATTAAGTTACAACTTAGTATTAAATTAGGACTTAGTTTGGTTTACAAGTACAAATATCTAAACCATCTTTTATCAAGACACACTGGAGATGCAAAATGACCTAAAAAAAAAAAAATGAATAAATAAGTTTTTGAAAACAAACAAATAAATAAATATGTAATAATAACATTATTATTATTATTTTATTGCAATCTGTTCAAAATTACTAATAAGAGCATTTATAGACCGAGAGACAGACATGGTTCCACTCTCTTCCATCTACCTGTATGTTATTCTCCTGCTTTTATGGGGGGTTGATTTGGACGCGACTGCTCAGCACATTTATAGGATCTGACACATTATAATCATAACTTCTGAATGCTGCTTAGAAAGCCCCAGAGCTCTTTTGCTCAAACCCTTGCGTGATTTAAAAGCTTTTTTGAGTGTTGCTTAAAAAGCCCATGAGCTTTGAGCTCAAACCCTCGGCTGATTTTAACGGGTTTGGAGCCAGTTTTGAGCTCAGTGGTGGCAGCAAATGAGGCGTAGTTAAGTAAATGGAGCTCGCGTCTGACTGAAGACATACGACACTAATCATCAGCTCACAGCATCCAGGTGGCACAACTTAATAACCAGACACACGCCGGTATGTGTGTGTGTGTGTGTGCACGCTGAGGTCAAGACAGGTGTGTCTGACCACATTAACCTGAATGAAACCAATCTGCATAAGCTAAATAAATATCCCATATCTGTGACTAACAGCTCTGGCTGTCTTCAGGAAAGTGCAAATATGTTAATGAAAGCCCAAAATAGTCTGTTTATTTCATTTACACCATTAATATCATGGAATTTCTCTCTATTTGCTGTTGGCAGGGTGATAATTAAGATAAATGTGATGAGCTGAAGTGTTGATGTTGCCACAAAACCAACAGAGCATCTGTAACGTCTTTCAGAGCGACGCGTTCACGACACACTCACCCTTTCCTCCATCAGAAGCCATGCCGCGGAGGAAAACTACCTTAAATAACCAAACTAAAGCCATGACTGCTGCACTCAGTGAATAAACATGAAGACAGTGGCCCTCTCACCCACCGCTAGCCCTTCCCAGCATGCCGTGCGGCGTGTTTGGGCAGCGTGAATGGCTTTAGTGTGTGCACTGGCGCCTGCGGCGGACTGACTGCTGAAGTCATGGGGTTGTGGAGGAAGTAATCCACCACTCCAAGGGATTCGGACCCGGATATAGGACTAGTTATGTAACGGTCAACTGGCTATTAGTACTTCTGTTTCACAAAAATGGGCATATTTCAGGTCGGTTCAACCAATCCCTGTGTATGATATGGAGAAAAAAAATAAATGTGACTTTTGTATAAAGACCAGAGCCTCTTTTATCTGGACGCATTATAAAAGGAATACAAATTCAGTATGCAGCATATGTACAGAAAATACATTCATACAGTTCATTTTGTTTAACCTGACGCACTAAGATAATAAAAAATAAAAAAGAACAAAAAACTAATTAAAAAAACAATTAAACAATTACTAAAACGTTTAAAGGAAAATAAAAAAAACATAAAATACAATAAAAACTACAACTATACCAATTATACTAATATAACAATTTAAAGATGTTTAAAGCTGTGTCCCTGTACACTGCAAAAATAATGATAATAATAATAATAATGATTATTATTACTAATAATATTAGTACATTTTTATTAAATTATTACATTTAAAATAAACAAATAAATAAATTAATAGGTGTGCTTATTTTTAAAAAGAAACTTTCTGCAACTGGGGTTAGAAAAATTAATACATTCAACGGGAAAACAAGCTTATTTTTCCAAACCCACAGGCAGAAAAAAAAAAGTAAAAATAAAAAAATTCATACATGTTACATTTTGACAATATATATAAAAAAAATAAAAAATGAAAAAACTCAAGCCAGTTTCTTATTTTCATTAGTTTAACTAGATCCACAGTACTGAAATACAAAATTATATTATATTTATATATATATATATATATATATATACACATACACACACAGATACAAAAGGTAATGAAAAGTCTTGTATTCTGGGGGAAAACACTATTGTCATAGGTTTGATTCCCGGGGAATACATGAACTGATTTGATGTATGGCTTCAATGCAATGTAAAGCCCTTTTAATAAAAGCATCTGCCAAATGCATAAATGCTGAACGTAGCAGCAGTGTGAGTGAAGCAGCAGCGGATCATGTTCTAGCTACAGCACTGTGTTAAAGGGCAAAGCACTTCCTGGAAACAGTCATTGTGACCAGTCTACTATGATCTGCTCTGAAAAACACTGCCTTCTAAACGGCAATTCATTTAAACACGTGACATTAAACATATTACATTACTATTCCACTTCCAAGATATCTGCTGGATCGTGAATAAACAAGGATTTGAGCTAATAAAACATAACTATGCAAGGTCTTATACCTGTTAAAGCTCCTACGAGAATAAAAAAGATTGAGCTCTGCATTGCAAAAAAAAGTATATATAATAATGAACTGGGGACTCCCTTATGGGATTAATACAATATAATTCGTCATCACTTCCTGTGAGCTTGCCAAACTGAAAAACAGAAGTGAGATGGAAAAAATCGGGGGCTCTGCCCAGTCGCTGTAATATAGCATTCAGAAATTAAAAACAAGAGGTATGGGACATGTGCCAGGGAGGAGGTCTGGTTGAGCAACCGAGGTGAAAGAAAAGCAAAAGAGCAATGCACAATCGATACATCTGAGAGCTGCTGAGGATGCCACCAAAACACATTCATTATCTAGAGACTTGTGCACGCATTCACACACACGCTGGCTGATCGCCACAACTACAGGTAATGTGAAAAGTTGTGATCGAAAAAGCAGTTGTGTTGTAATTAGGGAGCTGCCTGGTTTCATATGGACATAAATCCTTGGGCTTATTACAATGTTCGGTTGTAGCCCTAAAACAGGAGCGCAAATTAGTTCCATACACTGTTAACTCAAGTCAACCATTAAATTCCTGTGCGTGTTTGACGCATTAGCATTTTAAGACTCGTTATTTTTAAGCCGAAACACCATCACAAACCAGCGAAGTGGGCCACACAAAAACAATATGAGGAATATAATGCATAGAGTGCCATTATACATTTATGTTACTTTTTGTATAAACAAACATGTAAAAACTACTTTGCTTATTTATACCAACACATATGTAACGGTACGTGCATTTGTACTGAAATTTTTCGCGACAGATCTTTCGGTTCAGTACGCACATGTAACGAACAAATCATTGCATTTTTTCAGGAAATTCAGACAATAGATAGCGTGACGGTGCTCTTTTTGATGTGCTGTGACAGAATACATTTATTTCGATTTAATCGAGTTTCGATTAATAAAGCGTAATTTTCACACAATTACTATTATATCACATTATGACTTCAAAACAATATTCAACACCTAAATCTAAAATCACCCATATCCAGCTTCATGTGTTTTCGTAGACAGTAGGTTTGTTCGGTAGCTCACAGAGTACAGAGATGAGCTCTGGCTCAATCCTGTGTAACGACGCTTCAACAAAAGAGAAACATTTCTGTAAATCAGAAAATGTGTTTTTATATTTGTTTTGCATTTGTGAGCAATATCGAGTAGGTTTAGGGTTGGATTTGGTGTAGGGCAAATTTCAAACATGATAAATACCTATGTCCGCGTAAAAAAAAACGTATTAGTGTTCATGTATTAAACCTGTTTTTTAGCGCCACTCAGTGGACATTTCTCTTTGAAACTGCAGCGAAACGTGAAGTAAGGTACGTAAAAATTTTGTTGCACAAAAAGTGCACAGAGGTACAGGCACTGACATTCTGTCTGTGTGTGTATATATATACTGTACTTATTTTTATGAGACAAGTTTATCCACTAAAATTTCATTCAGTGTAACAATCTTGTCTTACGACTTTACTTACGACCAGGGTTCTTTGATCACCAGCCAAGTGGCCGGTAGTTTTCTGAAGTTACCAAACAATCAGAATTTCCACTAGACAAATCTTTACGTGGTGAAAATAAGAGATTATGAATGCCACTGAATAAAAATTGTATCATTTTATTAACAGTGCATGAAAAACGAACAGAAAAACAAAAATTAAAATTACTGGTCTCCACCACAACACTGTTTTATTTTTTCTTTCGTGTACTCACGGCAAATCTGACAAAACATGACCGCATTTTTACTATCAAACACTAGCCAATGACGACCTATCTGCCATTTACAATTAAACTGAACCTTCTCTTTGTTTCGCACGCTATATAACCACTTCTCATTAAGGTCAAGAACATGGTCTGCTTTCAATGAAATACCGATGCTTATTTAGGCTAATTATGCATTCTTTATTTTTTACCATATTATTCACTCGTTCAAGCAGAAATATTTTTAATATAAATAAATTTATATTAATCTTTCAAACTATTAAGTACTATGTGATTCAGTTAGGGGCATTGAGTGACTTTACTTTTGTTGCTTGATTAACATTATTAAATATTAGGCTGCGGTCCACACGAATACACACGAATGCAATGTACTGAAACATGTTAGAACTCTAACAACTCTAGATAGATAGATAGATAGATAGATAGATAGATAGATAGATAGATAAGAGTAAGTGCATGAGTGCAGGTGATAAAGTGACATTCAAATTATAATTTTTTCCACTCAATCAGGGAATTGGCAAGAGTCTTGATAATAGATGTCCAGTAACGGAATAATATACGTCACATGATTCAGACTGATAGGTGATTTATTGTTTCTACTGACCTTCAAAACGCATGTACGCACACACACACACACACACACACACACACGGTTTGGCTTCCGCTGATTCACGGTTGTGTTCTGCTGCCTTACAGTGTTTTTCAGTGTGTTTTGGGAAAAAGGGACCAAGCGAGAAAGTCATTTTCAAACCGTTGCAATGACTCCACTTCAATCTGGAAATGATACACGTTCTGTTTTCATTTTTCCATGGTGAGGGGATAGTAAATAGAGCACCAAATGCTCTTCCAAAACCTCTGCCTTTGCCCTCAGCGTAATCAAACTCAAGACGCTAACGAAGCTTCACAGGGGAAAACAAAAAGCGAATTCTTCAAAACTAGACGAAGAAAACGTGCGGCTCTTCCTAATCCTGTCTATTGTAGAGCTGCTCAAGTGCAAGTTAAAGCCACATCTGAAGAGAGTGACGTGGGTGGTTTAGCTAGTGGTTACAGATCTGGGCTGGTAACCAAAAAAAGGTTGCAGGTTCAAATCCCGCCTTGAGCAAGGAACTTAAAGGCATGGTTCACTCCAAAATGCACATAATGAGTATTTTTGTCTTTACTTGTCAGAAGATTTTGAAATCGGCACGTAAGAAGCTAAATCACAGCAGAAGACTAGGTTTCTGCTAAATTATTCAAAACTAGATTAAATAAGAACAAATAAAAAGTAAAAGTAAAAGTAAAAGTAAAAATACATTATGTTTTCACATAACGCTGACAGATATTCTTCTTTCAAAAGACAAGACTTACAAGAAATATATCCTGTGTTATTTTGCATTTTAAAGGATCATTTATTCACCCTTGAGTAGCTTCATATTGGAAAGGATTTCTTTGTTCTGGTGAACACAAGGGACGACATTTCAAATAAAGTTTGTAATCAGGCTATTTTGGGTCACCACAGTATTTTTTCTCAATTTCTCAGTATTTTTTTAGTCAATGCTAACCAAAACATCCTTGTTATAAACTTTTTCTCGAAATATCTTCCTTTGTGTTCATACCGTGATTTTTGGGTGAACTACTGTATCACTTTAAGTAAACCTTGATTTAAGGATGTTTAGTAGAGGTGTAACGGTTCACAGAAATCACGGTTCGGTATGTTTTCGATACAGCAAAAATACAATTAAAAAAATTTTTTTCACACATTTTTATTTATTAAAACTATCAAAGTATGTCTTGGAAAAGTCGGTCTTGGGTATTTATTGATTAATTAAAACTTAATAAAAAGTAGATTTGAGCTGTTTCAAATCGTGAAAGCTGAGAGTGTTCGTAGATCATGCGCGCTATCCACTGACATCCAGGGCGCTGTTTCTTCCTGCGGGACAATCCGCGTGAGGGGAGAGATCCACTATTTAATTCACATCTTTATTTTCAACAGAGCCGTGCAGTTTAAAATCCAAAGCAGAAATGCTTTTGTAACTGACGGCGTGTTCATGGTAGACTAGTAACAGCAGACGCGCGAGCGACCACGCGCCTCGCGTTTTTCACTCGTTTTTAGAAGTACCCTTAAGAGAGTAAGTTACATTTAATGCTAAAGTATCGTTAATGCTAATACAGACAATATTTTAGTGTGTTAGGGCAGAACAATGCAGCTCTGGTTGCTGGGCTGAAATGCAGCTGGATTTGGTCGTGGCTTCAACGGCAAGAGGTGTACTTTTATTTAAGGGATGAACACGTCTTTAGACAAATTTCAATACAGTATTCTTTCAGGCCACTGTAAAATTGGCAAAGGGAAACGCCTACTGCCGCGGGGATAGTTTGTAACGTTAATGTGCGTGTTTCTAGTTCTCGTCTGTTTGGGGGTGGGAGGGGCAGACAGCGGGTTGCCCGTCCCGTCGTTTGCGCTGCCTTGTTGAGCGTAGCACTGAGGTTCGGTTTGTAATGCGTACTGAACCAAAAGCCTCATACCGAACGGTTCAATACGAATACGCGTATCGTTACACCCCTAATGTCTAGATATTTGTGTTTGAGTAGATGCAACATTAAAAGCCACCACTTCATAAATTGAAGATGTTTTGCTACAATTTAAGATATTTGTGCAAGAGCGAATTAAGACCTTCCAAAGCAAGACACTACAGGAAAAAAAGCTTTTTTATTTTTCTAGCATTTGTTAATTTTGTGATTTTGGGCTTTTTGGTTTTTATGAAGTGTTATTTCAGACTAATGGAAGGAAATCATCTAAAAAACCCTTTCAAGTGAAATCATCTAAAATCATCTAAAAAACCCTTTCAAGTGTTTATTTTATTGCACTTTACTGGTTTTATACAACATTTAATTCCTATAATTGTGATTTTGCCTATTTTCTTATTTAACCAGAGATAAATGATAGAAATCCAAAATCTTTAGAACAGGAATAAAACTACAACATCTGGTATATATGAGTGATGCTCTAGTGGAGAAACAAATTCATACATATTGCTTTTGAAATCTACAGTCATATACAGATGATAATAAGTAACTATCTAGTTTTATAAACATGCATTACTGGTGTGCATCTTAAGATTGTTTTCAGTTGAAACAGCTCGGATTTACAAGCCTTGTCTTTGAAACCAGGGTACAAGAACTTTAGCTTTATTTCAATATTCAGATTCATGCTCTTAAAAACATTGTGCATATTTAACTAGACAGTGCCCAAAAAGTCAAAGGTTTGGATTTATTATTTCATTATTGATGGCATTGGCAGAACCGGTCTGCTGATTGCAGCGTGGCACTGGAAGGTAAAACCAGGAAAACTTTCTCCATTAAGTGCTTAGTTTAATCCACTTATGGACCGCAAGCCATTGATAAAAGCAAAATTCAGCTGAGAATTAAAAACAACATTAGGGAAAAACCCCCTCAGGAAAAAGACCTTAATTATCCTTCAACCCATGTGAGGTGGACACACACTCACACAATTCACATATGAGCGTATAGCGCTCGCTGTACAGGATTTCCCTAATTAAGCTGAAATAAAGGTTTTATTGTACTGTTTAGACACGTCCTCTATTGTCCATCCAAAACAATTCCCTGCCTTTACTCCAGCTACACTCACTCAGACAGAGATATATCTCATGCTGTTATCTTCACGCAAGTGCTGGCCAAACATGAGACACTCAACATCCAACGTCTTCCAAGAAACACACGCAATTGTGGTCAGTCAAGATCCTAATTACACTGAACGTCCTGAACACAAGCAACAACACTAGGTTATTTATGATATCAACGCTCATTCAGATGACGCTGTAGCCTTTGGTTTTTGATATCAGTCCAATTTTACTTTTACAGTTGTGCCGTTTTGGCTTCATCTTTGAGAGCATTGTCTTGCTGGAAAGCAGTTGGTCTCCGAAGCTGCAGGTGCAGAATCCATCAGCTTTTCCTCCTGCTTCATTCAGCCCAGATATCATGTGACATCTTATTAATAGTGCTTTTTTTTTCTCTCTCTCTTCTACAAAATGGTAGTCTCTGTGACTCAGCGAGCGTTGGACCTTCCGGGGTTTTGTTTACGCTACAATCATTGGAAATCCCTTGACTACAAACGCAAGATCTCCGTTTACCTTCTTTTGTAAGCTCTGAAACCAAACGGCCGCACTGGCGATACCATTTCATTACATTTTGACATTAAAGAGTCTCTTTCTGCAGCTCAGTGGCCAAAAAAAGACCACAAGGCTGGAAGAGTTACATAAGCCAAACTTTATGTTGGCCACCGTATGACTCGACTAAACCTTCACAAAACAGCACGGAAAGGAAGTTCAGACTCGTACCTCGTAATGGTAGTCCATGCAGGTCAGCTCCCTCCAGCAGCGGTCACCTCTGATCTTGATCAAACCCTGGTCAGACGGAGAGAAAGATGGAAATAAGGACATTTATAATTATAATAAGTTGCTTATCAGCATGCATATATTACTAAAACATTAGCCATTTAATAGTGCTAATTTAGCATATATTAATGTCTTTTCTACATGACCTTATTCTACATTCCTAATCTTACCAAATACCTAAATTTAACAACCACCGCGCTAACTATTAATAATTAAGAATTCATTGAGACAAAAGTCATAGTTAAGAGTTAACAAGTGTTACCTGTTCTAAAGTGTTACCAGAGATTTCACGTGATTAAAAAACATCTTTCTGACCTATTAATCAGAGACAGAAAGCATGGAGTATATTGTGTGCGGCAGCTTTGATTTTGGCTGCACTGTCGCTTTAAGAGCTACATCATATTTGCAGAGGCTCACCTCATCAGATGTATTAGCGGTGGCAGATTTTAAACATTTTAATTCCTGCCAGCTGTTCTTCTGAATCTGAGGTGATCTGGATTTCTCTGCACTAAATCAAGCAGGAAAGCCAGCTACATGTTAGGTCTGGACAGATCGAGGTTCAGCACAGAAACAGTCGGATGATTCAAGTGCTCACGTCCCAGGAGGAGAAACCACTGCATCAGTAACTTTCGCTGCTTATCAAGTGCATTCTTGCATTTATGACATTAAGGATAATGTAATAAGGAACCTTGGAATGAGTATTCGCTCCCTAAAATGCGATTGCACTAATGTGAAAATGACTGACTCCCACCCTCAACCCACCTATCAGCTGGCCAATAAATAAAGCCAGCATTAAGAGCGTCCGGCAGCCAACTGGAGCTCCACCGTCACACCGCTTTAATGGCTGCTATTCACATCTTACATGCCATTTACTTATAACAAATAAACTCAATTAAAATCATGGCAAATAGATCCAAATCATAAGGCAATCAGGCGTTTATTCCCATCTGTAAGAGGCACTTTGGCTTTTAAATTGCTGGTTTACTCAAATCATTCACATGACTGTGTTACACATAAAACACATTTACTGTTAACAGGAATAAAAACTACTAATATTCATGTATTTGAACTTCATACTATATTCCATTTAGTTTTTTTTTTTTAACAAACTTGTAATGACATACAAACAGTTGGATTAAAGCAAATAATAAACTATGCAATGATTTGTTTATGTGCAGAAATTTGACCTGCTTCATTTACGACAAAATGCATCACAATTATTTGTTTATGTTAAAAGGATGTAATCCTTAAGGATGGACCAATTTTTATTTAATTCAAACGCAAATTGTAGATATTTATGAGTGTAAAATTATGTTATGGACATTCAAAATGTTATATTGTATTCAAATACATAAATAGATCATATAAATATATAAATACTTAGTGCTGT
>JAUMHP010000062.1:1065293-1079034 GCA_032361065.1 Enteromius trimaculatus | reverse complement strand
TAAGTCATATTTATGAGATAAAGAGACAAATTATGCAAAAACAAAACTATTTTGAGATACCAGCTCAATTATTAAACAAAAAGTTAAACACTTGAGATACTAAAGTAAATCATAGAGAAAACAATGTTTAAAATCATTAAATGTTTATGACATAAGTCAAATTTGAGATAAAAAGTCACAATTATGATGTGAAATGCATATTAATCAACTTAATAGCAGTAATAATGAGATACCAGGTCATAATTGTGATTGTAAAGTGCCTAACTATGACAAAAAGTAAAAAAATTATGAAAACAAAAGAAACAAATATACACAAATACACTAAAAAGCAAACATACCAACTCAAACTGAGATATTATTTGTCATTTTGAATCAGAATGTCAATAATAGCTTATAATGACTTAGAATGCCATAATTGTATTTTTTGTTGTTGTAATTATTAGATTTTAGCTCATTGTTTTCATTATTATAATTTTTCACTTGTGATTATGACTCCTTATCTTATTGTTATGATTTTATGTCATAACCCTGACAATTTACCATAGTATGACATAATTTCGACTTTTTGTGTCATCTAATAATTATAATTTACCAGCATAGCTTTTTCTTTAGTGGAGGAAATGGGCAATGCAATGCAATATTGAAAGTGTGACAAAAACAGTGCATTTTTCCCACCAAAATAGTGTAATTCAATCTAATTTTATTACAATAATGAGTCTGTACTGTTTTAACATGAGAAAGATGAACGCCTGTGTGCTCACCAAAGCTGTCCGACATTCACGATGGAGTGATACAGGATCCAAAGTACTCCCATAATGATCATATTGGCACTTCCCATGATTAAAACAAACCCTGACAGAGCCATTCCCACCAGAGCAATGCCATCCAGGTTGGCATCCATGTCATTCCAGTCCATAAACCAGAGGATGGAAGGAGTGTATGCCAGGGCCGCAAAGCCAATCTTGCCACCCACATAACGCTTGACGCTCCTCAAGTAGTCCTTGCAAGGCATGAGCCCTCTCTCTCCAATGAGCTGTTTGTTCTGGTTGTAAGCGACAGTGAAAGCCACGACTAGAAAGAAAACGAGACAGCACTGATTTCACACTTGGCAAGCACAAAGGTGAGTTATTACAAACAGGCATTACACTGATGTAAACTTATAGCTTTCTACTGCACAGATCAGGAACTGCTGAAAGTAATTGTGTCTGATCTCCTAGCAACTGCGTCCTGTAGAGCTGCCACCTGTCAAACTCACAGTAGATGAAAGCAATGGCTCGCAGGAGCACGATGCGTGTGAGCCAGTAGGTCCCGGTTTGTAACGATACGCCCACTTTCTTGTCATATTTGGTCGAGTCTTCGTCTTGCACTGTCCCGCTGCAGCTGTCGTGTGAAAGACTGTCTGAAACAAGCGCATGGTCGCGTCGCTTTCTCAGGAAACTTTTGTTGTTCTCGGAGCTCTCACTGGAGGACGCCATCTTTTTGGAACGCTCTGCACATGCGTAAGAAATCACGCGCAGCGCAACGGACCAATCAGAGGACAATGCGCTTCTGCCAAGATGCTTATTCTTGCTCATGCTACACAACACAGTAATTATTATAAGAAACATAAATTTAAAATGTATATGCTGAAGTGTTTAGAAATGTAATGTAATGTAAAAAGCAAAGTTAGTTTAAACATTTATAAACAATTATAAATGTTAAAAATAAAAATAAAATTACGTTAATTAAATACAAAATAAAAAGACCATTTCAGCGCATTTAGAGAGAAACATGTATATATATATATATATATATATATATATACACACACAAATATTTACAACTTTTTAAACTATTGTGACAAATTAATAGAAACTTTAATTTCTAATTTGGATTGTTAAAATCAAATGACTCTTGATTGAATGTATATACATGTTAATGTGCTAAATGTTACACATACAAATTCTTAGATTATTACAATGGGAAACACACAAATATTCAAAGCCCAGATGAATGTCCATTAATACAAATCTTTTAATAGCTTAACCTTTTAAATGAAAGAATCTTTTGTGCAGTGAAAACTGTTAGGCTATATATCTGTCGCATACCAAATATCAGAATGTTTTTATTCATGCCATCTTTATTAAGCTCCTGAAATACAGTGGGCTAAGGATGGGTTTTTAAGGAAAGCCATGAGCAGTTAAGGGTTTACGGTGTAATTTGTTAGTCAATTATGTTCAATTAAGTGAAAAAGTTGCTGATGTCCTGTAAAGACCAATTGGAGAAGTTGCACAAAAGCTTCTCCTCCAATGAGAAGAGAGAAGGAGGAGGGCGAGAGTATAGAAACCCCAGAAAAACTTCACTCCTTCCAACAAGTTGTGAAATATTGCCAGTTCCTTCACCAGTGCTGATCGATCGAGCCTTGAGATTGAAGAAACCAGTAAATCAATAGGTTTATTTGGAATATACGCTCCAAGCCAACGCGCGTTATGCGTAAAATCCGCGCGTAACCGCTGGCTGATTATTGTTGATATAGTTTTGTTTATCTTTCTTTACGTTTCATCAGCGAGGATTTTAAAATGTCAAAAGAGCCGGATAAAACTCCTTCCGGGACTGAAAGCTCTTATATCGGCGATGTGGACTCTGATTCGCCGTCTTCTCCATCAATGTCCGACGAGCAAGGCTCGCAGTCCCAGACCGGCGCCGGTAACCCGGCGGACAGCGAGGAAGATGCCCGTTTTCCCCCGTGCATTCGAGACGCGGTGTCGCAGGTCCTCAAAGGCTATGACTGGTCGCTGGTGCCGATGCCGATGCAAGGCAGCAGGTCTCTGAAAGTCAAGCCTCATGTGAAGAGACCCATGAACGCGTTTATGGTGTGGGCGCAGGCGGCGCGGAGGAAGCTCGCCGATCAGTATCCTCATCTCCACAACGCCGAGCTCAGCAAGACCCTCGGCAAGTTATGGAGGTACGCGGACTTCAGTCCAACATCACGGAGAAAAATGGCATCGTGTACATAATGCATGGTGTGTTTACGCAAAGAAATCCGGAGCTCTGAACAGCATTAATTCTGGCCCATTAACGGCAAGCACTTCTTTAGCTTCTATTTGTATGTTAATACTCTTTTTTAAGTCACTTTTTACTAAATAAGATATACTTACTAGATTTTATTCCGCTTTCCCAGAGGTAATTAAACAGACACGCACTTGAATTAGACACAGACATTTCTTATTATTAAGTTTTTGAGGTTAACTAGTTAGTTTTTTGACAAGTAAAACAAATGTTGGAATTGGAAGTTTCTTATAATTGCAATACAAGTTACTAGTAGTTTAGGCTAGCCTATGCTTTACTAGTAGTAGGCTACTAATAAAACATGCAACAAAGCTCAATGCATTTTATTATTGCAGTAAGTTGCAGTAAGTAACACATGCTAGTAGAAAACACTTAATTTGTTAACAACAAACAATTTGTTAATCTGAGTTAGTTCACAGTTCAGTAAAATGCTTAAATCATGTTTGTAAATGTTGATTGGGAGTAATGAATGTATTGCTCGTTGTTAGTTAATAATAACACACTAACTGAACTGTTGGTAAACAGATAAGTAAGGTTCAGTAGCTACTAGTTACAGTTAAATAGTTTAAAGAAATAAATGCAATGTTATGTGGAGCTGCTTGTTAACCATCTGGTTTCTGTTTACCTACATATTACTAGTTAACTATGGAGGCAATTTCCAGTGAACTCTGTTGGTAACAACAGATCTTGTGACCAACTGCTTTTGAAAAAAATGATTTCCTGGTTTGTTGCTTAATCAAGATGATCTACACCAGCTTTTAACAGCTTCAGACCAGCTACCATCTAAATCTGGATTCATTTTTCATAATTCACACATGACACATTTAATTCACTTGTGCGTTTTTTCATTCCAGGCTGCTCTCTGAGAGCGAGAAACGACCATTTGTGGAGGAGGCCGAGAGACTGCGGCTCCAGCACAAGAAAGACTATCCGGATTATAAATACCAGCCGCGGAGACGAAAGAGCCTGAAGCCGGGTCAGAGTGAACTGGACACGGGAGCTGAGAAGAACCTTCACGCCTCGGACCAAATGTACAAAATGGAAGCGGGTATGAGAGGGATCCACCATCAACAGGTCCATGGTGGTGAGTTATAAAAAAGAGTTGTGTGTTGTGTGATACTTTTTATTACACTCTTCAAAATAAAGCTTCAATAAAGGGTTTTTTTCCCAGCCATGCAATTGAAGAACAAGTCTGGGTTCGTCAGAGAACCTCCAGTTAACAATATTTAAAAGAAAGTTTTTTATTAGCATAAAATTGCAATGGATATATTCCAAGAATCCAAGAAGTTCTTCAAGGATCCAACAATGCCTCTTTAAGAACCTTTATTTTTAGTGTAGAAGATCCATTTTTGGTTCCCTAAAGAACCTTTAATTGAACAGTTCTTAAAAGAACAATTTTTTCATAATAAACAGTATTTTCATTGTCCAGTGGAAAAGGTCAGTGCATGTTAAATGTTATTTATGCACTTTTATGTAGTGTAAAAAACATTTGCGTACAATTTTTGGATTTAAAATTTACTCTTTTTCATTATAAAAATAACTTTTGTGGAAGATTCCATGTATGTTAAAGGTTCTTAATGGAACATTTACTGAACATTTTTGGTTTCCAAAAGAACCATTCTTAAAAGACACTTTTTAAGTGTAAAGAACATTTTAATAACATTTTTCCCTAATAAAGGACTGTTTGCCTAATGGAGAGTTTAAACATTCCTTATGGAATCATTAATTGCAACTATTGAGTGTAAAAAACTACTTTTGGTCCATCCAGTACACTTTTTGCTTGCAATGGAAAAGTTCCATGGGTGTAAAACATGCTTGATGGAACTATCAATACCAACTAGGAACCCTTATTATTAATTTGTAAAAGAACTGTCTCCAAGGAACCTTTGTTCTAAGTTTACAGAACATTTTAACAACTTTTTCCATAAGAAAGAACCTTTTGTCCAGTGGAAGGTAATCCATTGATGTTAAAGGTTCTTAATAGAACAATCATTGCCAATAAAGTACTTTTATTTTCATTATGTAAAAGAACAATTTCTGGTTCCCCAAGGAACCTTGAAATGAACAGTTCTTAAAACATTTTTTTTTTTTCGGAAAAAACATAAACGCCAATAAAGAATGTTTATTTTAAAGAGTGTTGAAGAAATAAAGATTCTTATTGGCATCAATGGTTCCACAAAGAACCTTTAACATCCATGGATCCCTTCCATTCCACGGAAGGCTGTTAATCTGGAAAAAGTTATTAAAATGTTCTTTTTAAGACAAAACGCTTCTAAGAACTGTTCACTGGAAGGTTCTTTGAGGAAGACTGTTGTTTGTAACTATGTGCGTTGTGATGCCGTGACATGCGATAAAGGGTGTAATTTCTAGTTAATCAGAGTTTTTGTCTCAACTAGCTGCGACTGCATCATGCTAAATTTCTTTTTGGAAATGGTTTCCGAACAACAACATACAAACCATATGAAAGTGACAATCTCAGGTACTGATTATGTGATTTATTCAAATTTAAACATTTCTAATGTAAGTCTGAATATCATCTTGTGTGGCATATATAGCCATACTGAAAGCAACAAGAGATATTTATTTTCAAGATCTAAGGTAAACTAAAAGCAAAGATGTCACAAATGTAAAAAAAAACATGGTCCCTTAGTCACTCAGTACATTTAATAATGTTAAAAAGGTTTAATATTTATGAGTTAAATTGTAATCCATTTCATTGTGAGTACAGTGTGTTTCCAGAGAGGCTCCGCCCACACATGCTACTGTGATATTTGATTGATTCTGTCACGGCGCGGTTTCGCGCCATATCCAGTGTGGACACCTAAATTGCTTGTCGCTGGAATCTTGTCAGGTTGCAGGTAGTTAGGACACAGTACAAGAGCATAGTTAATTTTTTTTCCACCTCAACCCAATAAAACAAATTCAATGTTTCCAACTCAGCTCAACCTCACGGTCCTCCAACACCTCCAACCACCCCAAAGTCCGATAAGCATCAAAGTGGCAAACTGGAGTCCCGGCGTGCATCGGAAAACCCAAGACACAACATCGACTTCAGCAACGTGGACATCTCAGAGCTCAGCAGCGATGTCATCGGCAGCATGGGCCCATTTGACGTGCGTGAGTTCGACCAGTACCTGCCGTTAAACGGACACACGGAGAACAGCGGCGGGCAGCACTCCAGTCCCGGCTGTTTTAGCGCAGCCTACCACCATCATCCTCACGGCAGCGCTCCGGTGTGGAACAAGGGGTCCGGGTCACCATCTGCGCCCTCCGCAAACCAACAAAGGCCACTCATTAAAACAGAACAATTGAGTCCTTCTCATTACGGAGAGTCTCATGGGTCACCAACCCAATCTGAACTGATTGAGTGTCCAGACCTGCAGAACTCGACATACTTCACCACATTTTCCGGGTATCCGGCTGGCATTTATCAATATCCCTACTTCCATTCCTCCAGACGATCGTACGTGACTCCCGTTCTCAACAGCTTGTCCAGTCCGTCTCACAGTCCCGGTGCGAGCTGGGAGCAGCCGGTTTACACGACTTTAACAAGACCCTGATGCCAATTTTGGGTCAGAGATGCTGCGAATTATGGGACTATGCTTTCTGAAGTAAATCTTGCCATTTCATAGACTTTTCTGGTAATTGTGACCTTTAGACTTTCCTAGCAGATTTTGCATTCACTTTTCAATATGGGATGTTTTGTGTTTGTATTATGGCCTGAATAAAAGTATTTGTTTTTTTTGGAGTGAGATGCGATACATTGTCCATATTGAATACGCAATTTAAACACAACCATGGATTTGTGTTGGTAATATGCAATTAAAATGTAGAAGGAATGAACGTGCGTTAGCGCCTGATGTCTTCATTGTGAGTCTAACTGTCAAACGGACAGTGCTTTTGTCACAATCTGAGTCCAAAACGAAGCTATATTTGAATATCAGAGAGATGCTGGATCATCTGCGGTTTACAAAGCCAAGAATCAGCAAGGGAGAGCAGAAAAGAGAGAGGGCTGATTCTGAATGACAGCGTCTCAAAGGGCTCTTTGTTTTCATTATAAAAGAGGCATTAATTAAGGGAGGGAACAAAACAAATACAAAGCAGAAAATCATTACCACTGCCGTTACATGAAAGAAAAGCACAAGAACAGACACTACCCTCTGCTATTTGGATAAACAGCAACAAAAGCAGCAGAAAATGCATAAATTGAGTGCAGGATAAGAGAATAAGTTCTTCATGTGTGGAAGAGTGCCAGTGATTCCACAGCAGATGGGTGTGGGTGGACTAGGACTTATTTTCCTTTCACTACGTTTTATTACATTGATGATTTTTGAAGTGGAGAATGTAATTAGTGTTGATATGTATAGCACGCATCATTTTGCACGCTGACATTATTGGGTCTTAAAACTGGACGTTACACAGTAAGAACTACAAGATGCAGTGTCTCTTATAATTTCGATTTCAACTTATGGTGTGTTATGTTGAGTACTTATTGTATTCAGCTTTTTGGACCCTGCTTTCTGAAAGTTTTGCTCTTAGACTTTTGCTGTTAACATTTGGAGAGCATGATGATTGTGATCTGTAGTGCAAGAGCCAATAAACAATAACAAAAAAAAAATCATGCTGAGCCATTAACAAAAGACCCCCGCATAAAAACAACATAACACACATCAGAACTGTTATAGAGGAAAAGCTGAGTTTGATTACAGCAGATCAAGATTCAATGTATAACACATGAGGCTGTTTTGGAATAAACTATAATTAACCATTTAAAATACATAAAAGGCAACAAACTTACAACTAAATATTAACTTATTACAGTTACTTTGTCTGTTTGTGATCCACCATTGAAATTCTAATAGTAAAAGTCAGTAGGGGTGCTTTGTCATTTAATGAATTAGACCTTTTGAACGAATGGATTGAGTAAGTGATTCAATGACTCACTCTGAAATACAGTCACCTGTTTCACTGAATGAATGAATAGGTTCCTTTGAACGAATCAGCTGAATTAATGACTTACCTACCACCTACTGGTGTACTCAAGTTTTATTTTTACTGTAAATGTATAATAATAAGGATAATAAAGATTTGAATATATAGTTGGTACGGAAAGTATTCAGACTGGTTTTCACTCTTTGTTATATTGCAGACATTTGCTAAAAGTTATTTTCTCCTCATTAATGTACACACAGCACCCCGTATTGACAGAAAAAGACAGATTTGTTGACATTTTGCAGATTTATTAGAATAGAAAAGCTGAAACATCACATGGTCCTAAGTATTCAGTGCTGTGACACTCATATATTTAACTGAGGTGCTGTCCATTTCCCCTGCTCATCCTTGAGATGGTTCCACACCTTCCTTTGAGTCCAGCTGTGTTTGATTATACTGATTGAACTTGATTAGGAAAGCCACACACCTGTCTATATAAGACCTTACAGCTCACAATGCATGTCAGACCAAATGAGAATCATGAGGTCAAAGGAACTGCCTGAAGAGCTCTGAGACGGAATTGTGGCAAGGCACAGATCTGGCCAAGGTTCTGCTGCTCTTAAGGTTCCTAAAAGCACAGTGGCCTCCATAATCCTTAAGGTTTACCTTCCAGCAAGACAATGACCCTAAGCACACAGCTAATATAACCAAGGAGTGGTTTCTCAACAACTCTGTGACTGTTCTTGATTGACCCAGCCAGAGCCCTGACTTAAACCCAATTGAGCATCTCTGGAAAGACCTGAAAATGGCTGTCCACCAACGTTTACCATCCAACCTGACAGAACTGGAGAGGATCTGCAAGGAGGAATGGCAGAGGATCCCCTATTCCAGGTATGAAAAACTTTTGCATCTTTCCCAGAAAGACTAATGGCTGTATTCGATCAAACGGGTGCTTCTACTAAATACTGAGCAAAGGGTCTGAATACTTACGACCCTGTCATATTTCAGTTTTTCTTTCTTAAGAAATCTCCAAAAATGTCAACAATTTTGTGTTTTTCTGTCAATATGGGGTCCTGTGTGCACATTAATGAGGGGAAAAAAACTTAAATGATTTTAGCAAATAGCTGCAATATAACAAAGAGTGAAAATTTTAAGGGGGTCTGAATACTTTCCGTACCCGCTGTATATTCATTTAAAATATATATATCAAACAATATAATTTGTTTAAAAAATAGGTAAATAAGATAAAATATTTCAAAAATGTTTAAATTAGTGAGTTATTTAAAGAATAATTCAATTCAGTTTTTACTTAAATTATACATAATAAATAATTAATTTATTAGATAAATTACAAATAATATATATTTTTATTTCCAAGTTTAAAGTTTGGGAAATTAAGAAATTGTGTGCATTTAAATCTTATTTTTTAAGTTACTGTTTTTTTGTTTTTGTTTGTATTATTCAGTCGAATGAATCGGTTGAGTAATTGATTCAATGACTCACTTGTCACCAGTCACCCGTTTTGCTGAATAAATGAATCTGTGTATTTGAACAAATCAGCTGAATGAATGATGGAGTGACTCCCTAATAAAGAAATTTGTCGCCACCTACTGTCACAAATAGAGACACAAACACACACACACACAAATACAATAAATCCCCACCAGGATGAAATGGACTGACAGTCTGTCTGAATCACAAACAGAATGAAAAGTCCCAGTGCTTCAGCCTATCAAATTCAAGGACTGGAACTAACTGCTGTAAGCTGCAATCTATTATACATGTTAGTGATACGGGCGGCATTTATCCAAGACATAATGTGTCTGACATCTTGGACAGCAAACATGCATCATCTAAACGAACAACAGAAGTTGCACAAGTCAGAATAAAATGTTAGAGGCAAAATTCATGTCCTTTGATGTCAATGCCTGTTCAAAACCAGACTTTTTATGCCGTAAGTGGTGTGTGATTGGAAGCTGCCGTGATTCTCTTAGGGTCTTCAGTACCTTCCTGGACCAGGCTGATGAAGTAAATAGGATGGCCTGGACTTGAGAGACTCCACCCTAATTTAATGATTTCCTGCTGGGCCGCAAACAGCCTCCCGCTGTGTCTGTGTGAGTTAGTGTCTCCCAACTTCGCTCACTCAGCCCGGACGCCAATGACAACAAGCAGCCAGACAGAACCAACATTGACTTACCCACAATTCCACAGGGCAGTGGAGCCAGGCTGATGGGGAAGGAAGGCAGTGGAATGCATCAGGTCAGGCAACGGTGTCTGACAAACCCCTTCAACACACACACACACAGTCACAATTACACACACACTCATAGTCACCATTACACACACACACACACACTCACACACACTTATCAAGTTTCTGAGTAAATACAACTCTTACCCCAAACAAATTAAATACATAGAAATGGTCAGCTATGTCTTGTACATTTATCGTGTGTATTGTTATGCTCTTAACTGTATTATATATATTCAGAAATATGAATGCAGTAATATCACTGAAGCCCTTCTGTTTTTTTATTTGATAACATTTAAATTTTATTTAAGCAGTATTTTGGTGTCTTTTATTTTTATTAGTTATATTTATTCGTTTTTTTAACACATAGTTTTTATTACTTTTTGTTTATATGCATTTTTTAATTTACATTTGTAACTAGATCAAATAAAACAAGTAAAATAGTAACAATTATTATATATAATAAGATATTAGTATCAATTGTATATATTAATAATAACAATTAGTCAATTTTAATATAAATAAATAAGAACATTTCTTATATTTCTATAACATGCCTTTTTATTATTTTAACCCTTCTGAACAAAACAAAATAAACCCAACCTGAATCAATGTTTTTTTTTCATGTTCACATATTTATTTATGTGTTAAGTAGCTGTATAATAAGCTAGATAAAGTACAGTCAGGATCACAAAACAAACCAGTCATATTTGGTTTACTTTGACATAATGACCGGACACAGAATGAGAGTGACTGTACGTTATCCTTTACTGTTGTACAAGTCCCCAAAAACAAACCTATGGTAATACCATGAGACGTTTTTGAGGGTAAACATTCACTAAAATTAGAAGAAGAACACCTGAAGAGCATCATCATTAACCTGAACAAGAGGGCCGGAGTTACATTACAGGAGCTGTGATACGCATCAGATTATTATTATTATTATTATTACAACCTGCATCTAAACATTCATATCAATTATATAAAAAAGGGTGGGTTTTTTATACCAATATTTATGCTGATATATATACACACAATACAATATAGTGACAGCAAATGAAATTGCTGAAATTAAATAGATGCTCATTTTGCATACAAATATTTAGGCCTAAATTTAATATGTATGTATTTGAAATGCATAAAAAATTTGGATTCAATATAAACAAATGTAATGTGATGCATATTTGTAAGTCTTACAGAAATGAAAAAGCAAAAATCATAGTTTATTATTAACTATTTGCATCAGTTTGATTTTCTTTTTTAAATGATAATACTAATATCTAATTCCTTAGAATCAGCATGCATTTGTGAAATCAATCACATTTATGCAGTTAGAAATTATGACAGGGTTAAAATATGGATATTTAAAAACATAAACAAATAGGATTTATTAATAAATTAAATGTTTAAAACACTTAGTTTATTTGACCTGTTTCATTTTCATATGATAAATACCCTAGTAAAAAAAAAAAAAGTCATATATTTAAAATACATTTACTTCATACTAAGTATAGCTGAAATCCGTTAACATGTTTACTGACAGATAACTCTAGACTTAAATTAAACTTAACTTAGTACTTGTGCACAATGCACTTTTCTTAATATAAGTCTAAAATGTGTTTTAATATCACTTTTGATGAGGATTGTAAGATCCTCACACTTTACCTGCAAAGGTATATTTGCAATAGTTCCACTGTGGCATAGTACAATATAATATGTCTTTAGTTGGACTTTATCACTATTTCTGCACAAATAAAGTGCATTAAGGACTAAATTAATTTTTCCAGTTTAGCATATAGTATAGTTTACCAAAGTACAATTGCACGACATTTTATTAAGTACATAAATATGAAAATGCATTTTTAGTATACTTAGCATGAATTTTATTTCACTAGGGTATGCATCACAATAAGTTCAATCCAAATTTTATATGCAATTCCATTTAGGCCTAAATATTTTCTTGAGTGTACCTACTGACTAAGATAAGGGGAGCTATCACTAGTTTTATTCTGTCAAGTCAACTTGGTTTTCAGCAAAATGGCCAAATATCGGCCAATATATCAGTTTATGGCTAATATCAACCCTATTTTGCATAAAAAGAAACAGTGGTGAGCACATGCATCTTAACCTGTGATATGCTTCCACCTAGTGGAGGAGGATCAATCAAGTAGTAGAAACCTGACATACTGCACCTGCACAGACAGCAGGAGTAGTATGTAGTATGTATATGAAACCTATATTGGTCACACTAGTTTTCTAACATGGTCTTCACACATTAAAATGATCAATAATGATGAACGAAAACACACTGGGTGTAGCATAGCGTCTTGAGGATCCACTAAACATCACAGCAGCCTTCGCTTGGAAAACCCAATAAATAACATCAGTCAGAACGCACTGCTCGCCTCGTGATTTACAGAATAAATGTTAGGTTTAAGAGCGATGATGAACAACATTCACATGCCATATTTGTACAGTGACGGCACCCTTTGGTTACACATTCATGATGAGAAAGCCTCAGAGTCGGCGCTCAGTCCAGCGTCCGGGCCGCTAGCGCTAAATCAAGGAAGGAAGGGGCCGTTTCTTGCACTCGCTCGGTCCGGAGCACTTCGTTGGACAGATTATAGCTGTTCATGGTCCAGTCCGTCCCGCCTGCAGCACACACACACAGGCAGGGTTACAGCCAGCATCAAGGCTTGTGCTTGAAGTGAGCCTCCACTGCAAAGAGAAGGAGTACAGTCAGCGTCTCGGGTTCTGATTTGGAGAGTTTCTTTGTGTCGAGCGAGTGTGTTTGTGTACCTGCGTACTCCTGAGGCATCATGGGACGGTTAACCACTCTCTGAAAGGCAGCGATCCAGTCCTTCTGCTCTGCTTCGGTCTCACAAGCAAACAGGAACTTCCTGTCCGGGGTTTCGATGGTGATCCCGTACTTCCAGTGATATCCCTGGGTGGAGGGCGGCAGTCCGGATACTACGGTATAACGGTTCTCTTTACTGCCGATGAACACCTCGCCACGTGCATACGCATCCTGAAAGATAATGGTACATAATATATATATATATATATAAATATATATATGTGTATTTATTTTTTTAACTATACATGTTAAATGTAGTACACTGTACTACTACATAGTAAAATAAAATTAGTATAATCATATTTTAAAAAGTACATTACAACATATTATTAAAATAAAGATTTAAAAAATAAAAGAAGTATTTTTATTTTTATTATATTACATTATGTTAAACGTATTAATAGAATAAATATATATGATATAAAATAAAAAGTAATGATAGGATATTTCATGTTATAAAAATTATTTTGAATTAATAAAATGCTATTTAAATTACATTTTAGTACTGCACATAATATATTCTAATGTATAACAGAGTAGCATATATAATAATAAAGAAATAAAGAAATATTTTTAATTTGATTATATTTTCTTTTATTATATTTATAATTAAATGTTAAATGCAGTACGACACGCTAATATGATGACCGATA
>JAUMHP010000062.1:1047966-1058666 GCA_032361065.1 Enteromius trimaculatus | reverse complement strand
AGTGTGTAGTGTTTCCTGTAAGGGGTAGGTTTAGGTGTAGGGTCAGTGTAGGACAATACCACATACAGTCTGTAGAGCAGAAACATGTGTGTGCGTTTACTTTGGAGACAAAAATGTTCTCAAATGTTATGCGTTTGTATATATAGTTTTTATTCATTTCTGTTTGCGTTTTAGTTGTAGTTATTTTAGTACTTGAACTGAAAAAGATAAATGTTGCCTTAGCAACTAGCTAAACTAAAATACTTGTTTATATAAATATATATATATATATATTTGTTTTTTGTAGTATCTAGTATTATGGTTCTAGTTTCATTTAACTATAATAATCCAGTTATAGACAAAATGTTTGGTAACACTTTAGATTAGGGAACACTTAACTGCTTGCTTATTAGCATGCATACTAGCACATTGGCTGTTTATTATAATCCACATATTAATGACTTATTGTGCATAACCAATTCTTAGATCCCTTAATCCGTCCCCATAGCTAACCTTGTTAACTATTAGCAAGCAGCAAATGAGAAGTTTATTAAGGGGGAAATTCTTAGTTAATGGTGAACATGTATTTCCTAATCTAAAATGTTACAGAATATACTACACAGTCTATAAAAAACTAGCCAAAATTCTTGATTCAGATGAGTGAGTGTGTGTGTGTGTGTGTGTGAGAGAGAGAAGACGAAACTAACGTCCTGTTTGTTGAAGTACTTCAGAGCTCCTTCTCGTTCAGACAGAATGAACTTGCGACTGAGGAACTGTCCGTTGTCTCGACCACGTTTCCACAGAAAGCCCTCTCTGTACCCTAAAAAACAGCAAGAGCGAGAGAAAAAGAAAGTATGAGGAGGAGTGTTTTCCACCTACCCACTTTTGCAGCGTCTATGAATATCTACATCCTTAAACTATTTTAGCGAAAAAGGAAGTTGTAGCTAAAAAGATAGCTAAAGATGGCTAAAGATAGCTAAAGCGTTTTGTAACTTTTATGTAACATTATACTGGTCAATCGTCTGGATCAGAACCATTTCAATGTGCTGCAGTTATGTGATCAGAAAGACAGGAAATATTACTACCATTTTTCTATTTTAATATACATTAAAATCTGATTCATTCCTGTGATTCAAAGCACTGTCACATGATCCTTAAGAAATTATACTAATATTCAGTGCCATTATCAGATTCAGTATCATTTTTTTTTTTTAAATGTATTTATTTATTTTTGGAACCTGTGATACTTTTTTTTAGGATTCTTTGATAAATAAAATGTTTAAAAGAATTAATTTCAAATAGAATTCTAACCATATACTGTTCGAAATGTTGTTTCATGTACTGTTCGAAACATGTGCCATATGCGGGAAAAAAATGATTATGAAATATTCATGCATCGATTTTTTCTCCCACCCCTGTTCACCGTGGTATTTGTGATTATACTAATTGTAATCAATCTGAATGACTCTAGCAATGCACGCATACGGAGCGTGTGATCCAGATGTACAAAACACACCCTCTCACCTCTGTAATAAACACGGAGGTGTTAGTCCCGTACGAGATGGTGCATGAAGATCACAGACGACAGGTGATAAGAATCGAAGCTCACATGTACAGTAGATTAGCGGCGATATTTGTTTTATCGCGTGATAAGAGTCTTGCGTTAACGCAGCACGTTAACACCGATAACGGCCCACCACTAATATATATATATATATAGTAACAAAACTGCACATACAATTATGTATGTATATAGTTTGGGGGTCTGATTTTAATTTTTTTTATAAAGAAATGATGGCTTTTATCAATATTATATCATCTTAATTTCTATTTTAAATAAATTATTTTCTTTAAAATTTTTCTGTTCATCAAAGAATCCTAAAAAATAAAATGTATCACAGTTTCCACACAAATATTTAGCGGCACAACTGTTTTCAACATGGTTAATAGTCAGAAATGTTTCTTGAGCAGCAAATCACCATATTAGGATGATTTCTAAAGGATCACGTGACACTGAAGACTGGAGTAATGATGCTGAAAATTCAGATCTACATTATAGGAATAAATCAGATTTTACTAGCTATTCCCATGGAAAATATCTGTTTTAAATCATAATAATATTGCACAATTTTAACCATATTTTGATCACATAAATGCAGCCTTGGCGAGCAGATGAGTGTTCTTTCAAAAACATAGTTGGTAAACAAACCACTTCAATACTATTTAATACTTGAGATGGTAGAAGAAGAGATGAAGCAAGAAAGAGTGGGAAGGTGGAAACAGAACGTCTCAAGCAGGCACTGAATTCAGTCTAGCAAAAAAAATACCAATGCCCACGCCATAGCCTCCAGACAATATACTCCAGCATTCAGATCGCACAGTTCTGTCGGGAACCAGCATGCTATTAGATTGCAAATGGCCACAGTGTGTGACTAATGCTATTTACTGTACACCCACAGCAAAAACACCATTACACACACAAATGAATTCAGTATGAACGTCTAAACACAGGCAGCACAATGAAATGCATGCAATTCAACACAGATGCATGTATGTTTGCGCGTGCATGTGTGCTAATGTGTCTCAAAGATGAGATCATTGCCAGCCAATGAGACCTCGCTTCCCTATAAATAAGACTGCAAGCCATGAAACTGGATATTCTGAGTGGCAATCAAACAGAGTTTCCTGGTAAGACGCAGTGTGGACCTCTGAGACAAAACTCACAAGGTCAAGCGTGCGTAGTCAGAATACACATCTAGAGATGTGGCTAAAATGAGAGAATGACACTGATCTCATAGGGTCACAAAACCCACGAAAACAAAAGCTAATTGCATGAGGAATCACAATGCACTCACCTGCTGAATAAGGCTCTTGTTTCTCGATGTGTATAAACTCCTGTCGCTCGTACTTGGCTCTGATCCACTGCTCCCTCAAAAACCTGCCCATGAAAAACACAATAAATGTGTCCGTGTTACATTATTGGACATCCAAGATGTAGATGAGTTTGTTTCGTCATCAGCTTTCGAGAGTTTAGCGTTACATCACTTGCTCAGCAATGCGGTGAATGGGTGCCGTCAGAATGATAGTCATAAAAGCACCACAATAATCCACAGCACTCCAGTCCATCAGTTGATGTTTTGAGAAGCCTGCATGCTTGTAAGAAAACGTCAGGATGTTTAGACTCTCATTCTGACGGCACCCATTCACTGCAGAGCATCCATTGATTAGACAGTGATGCAGTGCTGCATTTGTCAAAGTCTGATGAAGAAACAAACTCAACTACGTCTCGGAGGGTGAGCACATTTTTAATTTGGGCTGAATTATTCCCTTTAAAACACTGCATGCACAGTGAAAGAGAAAATGCAGTCTTTGCTGATCTTTTGTTGGTGTAAACAAAAGCGTTAAAGCCTTTTTCTTTTTTTTCCTCAACCACAGCTAGACTTAAATCAACACTCACCACCTGCTTTACTTCTGTAAAATGAGGTATTTCCAAAATTGCGAAAGATCACACAATCATTTTGACAAACCTTAGACAGAGCAAAACAAATAAGAAGGCTATTGTGACTTTGCGTCTTTCTGTTGTGTCGGTATGTTTCACAATGGTAACGTCATAACTTGCTGTGACAATATTGCTCAAAATTCACAGTGTTGTCACAATGATTTCATAATGGGGTTTTTTGATGTCACAGACCTTTTTTACTCCGAGGCAGAAATGTTTTAAACGGTTTAAGGTTTACCAAGAAACAATTCAATTAATTACCATCAATTACAATTAAACCTCAATCAATACATTGTATTGCACGTGAAAAATAATACTTTCTTGTAAATCAAACATTTTACAACATTGAAAAATAATTTTTGTACAAAATGATCCCAAGTGATATTCTATATTATATATAAAATAATATATACTGTACATATAATCTATTAGTAGTCTAAAAATGAACATATTTTACATGTGATCTTTATTTAGATTTTCATAAAAAGATGTCTACAGCACGTGTGAACACATGCAAACAGAATAATTTGGCCAATGTGCCACTCATCATATAACGCAACCTACAAACAGGAAGGAAGTAAACGTCTACATCACTGGACCACATTCTCGAGCCATGTGAGAAAACAGTCTGTGCGTGACTGGTAAAAACCCCCACAATGCTGCTGCTGCTGCTGATGTCAGAATGACCACAAGAAAACAAACGCCACCTTAAAGCTTTAAAGCTACAACACACAATCAGTGTGTTTTCTTGGAAACGATGCCGTACGATATTAAGGTGTTTGAGCCTTACCTGCAGTCTGTGTGGGAGGGACGGTAATAAAACGGTGGAACCTGCTGTTCGTACTTGGCCTTTGCTGCTTCATTCCCCATAGATGTGATAAACTACAGGAACAGAATGCACTGCATGATTTATAGGCTCAATATTAAACAAATAGATTACACTTTACAGTATTTGTTCACATTAGAACTGCGAGCGATACATCTGCAGCATTTATTAAAGGACTAGTTCACCCAAAAATAAACATTTGCTGAAAACGGGAGAAATGTAGCATCACTGTCTCAGCAATGGATGCTCTGGAGTGAATGGGTGCCGTCAGAATCCGAACAGCTAATAAAAACATCACAATAATCCACTGAGATAGATGTATTTATTTAAACGGTGCTTAATGTGTGCAGATTTCTCTTCCGATTCAGACTGGAGGAAGCGTTATTATGGACTAGTTAAAAAATGATGAATTTGTTTTAGCTTTTGTCTTGTCAAGATGTTAACTGAGTGGTGTGGGCTACTTGTGGATTATTGTGTTGTTTTCATCAGCTGTCATTCTGACGGCACCCATTCACTGCAGGGCATCCATCGATGATGACAGTGATGCAATGCTAGATTTCTCCAAACCTGAGAAAAAAACCAAGCAACCAGTCATCCTACCAATACCCCCGTATACGTAGTTTGTCCAAATGGGTTTGATCCCGGACAATGCATGTTTTACCTAAAATGTATATGCACTATAAATCATGATTTTGCACTACTTCTGTAAGGGGGAGGTGGTTAATGTATGGGAAAAATATTTGAAATTAAGTGAGATCGGTGTAAAAAAGCATTTAAACAAAAGCACATTTTGATCGGTAATGACAGCCTTATGTTATTTGATTATGACAGACGCAACCCAACACCTCATGGGAAAGGAAAGTGTCCATGGTATGCGTACTACAGAATTCGGGCGGAAGCAGTAGCTTATCTGGGTACTTCTCTCCTACTGAATTTCGAATACTATGAATTTGGACATACTACTTGCCTCGCATACTGTTTTTTTTCACATACTATATAGTAGGGAAGTAAGCGATTTCGGATGCAGCATTGGTTTGGTTCATGGATCTCTCCTAATGAGTTGATTATCTGAATCAGGTGCGTTAGTTAAAGGAGACGAACTGTGCAGAGCGGTGGGCCTCGAGGACTGAGTTGAGAATCACTGCTCTAGAGGGTGCTTAACTTTAAGGCATAAAAATAGGTCATAATAACGTGTCATTTTTTTCTTGGACCGGCTCAAACAAACACAGATGAGGACGTTTTTAGCAAATATTCATTTTTGGGTGAACGATTCCTTTGATCTCAGCACTGGAAGTCATCAAATTTAAACTAATTAATAATTTTTATTTTTATTTTTATATAGTTTTAAAAAACTATTATGGTGAATGAGAGAGAATCCATCAGATGCACATTTCTGTGTTCCCTTTTGCTCAGACTGCAAAAGTAAAACTCCACAACAGTGTTTTCACGAATTTCAAAAAGAGGAAAAAATATAAAAGGTGAAAAAACAATGTTATATTTAACTAGATTTCCACAGATGCTGTGCAGATACAGTACTTGCATTAGCATTAATTATTTTATTTGATGTAAAGGTAACATAATATGCACTAATAATATTTTGAATGTAAAAACCGCAACATTTATAAACACATAATCACTGTGAGGTTTTTAATTTAACGCTCCATTTACTTGTGCAGCTCATTATTCAACGGTTTGATGGCTTCGTTCAGATAATCACAAACATCAGCTCTCTTTGGATTCTCAGGCTTATGTTGAGCCCTAATGGTTTGCATCCTCAATCTTTTAAATAGGCATAGAGCCAATCAATCTCTGTGGCTCTTGAGATTACTGCAGATTTGGATGGTATTCAGGAGATCAGAAATGCTGGTTTCTGCAGTACATCCAGACCAGGAGCAGTAAACAGACTTCAGCCAAACAAGAAAAAACAACCTGCCTGTGGATCGTCTATGACTCACCTCGATTTCTTTATCTTCAAATGTGTCCTGCAGCACAGACTTCACCTGGCTGAGGCCTTCAGTGTTTCTGTGGATGAGCGAGCATCCCTGACACACAAACACACCCAGCGTCACAGACACCCAATCCGGCTCTGAGGAAGAAAGAAAGACGGCGGTGCATCCTCAATTAGCATATTTAGATGAAGTATGAATTTGCCGCTGAAGAAAGTGAAGCTCATAAGTGTGTTGCAAAAAATATTTTAGGATTTGAGCATTTAAAATATCCATTTACACAGTTTAAATTAGTGCTGTCAAACAATTAACTGCAATTAATCACATCAAATTTGTGTGTATACTCTGTATATTTATTATGTATATATAAAGACACACAAATATGGCATGAAAATGTTTACAGATATTAGCATGCATATGTAAATTATATCAATTATAAATATTTAGCATATAAACGTAACATTTATTAAAAAATATATACATGCACGTGTATTTATATACATATAAACTTTTACTTTGGATGCAATTCATCACGATTAATCATTTGACAGCACTAGTTTAAACATTAACTACCATTTTTAAGCCAAAAGCGTCACGTTGAAAAAAAATAAATAAATTTTGCACATACAAAATATGCAAACTGATATTTCATTGGTATTTTTTACACATTTCACAACAATTTCAAAGTGAAATGGCCAGTTGGTGGCGCTAAAAGCATGTTCGGCTTTACCTGAAACAGTGTTGTATATGTTTCGTGACAGATTCGAAATGCAATGTGCTAAAAGGTTAATTCGGCATGGCGTTTGAAAATAACGTAACTAAATCCAACCCTAAACCTAAGCAATAGTGTTATTAAAAGCCAATGTGAGATAAAAAAGCATTTGTTGAAGCAACCATGTCATTTTATCTTGCTTCTACAAGTACGAGCTGTTTTATTGTGACTCGTGTTTGACAGACTCGTACCCGAGTGCTTCACATCACACGTGCAAGGTTTTACCGGGTGCGCTAACAAGCAAGTTTACTACGTCAGTTTGTGTGTTCATTTACGAATCATACTGTATATTACAGTAAAACTGTTTCAAGCTCATAACATAATGTTGTGCAGGAAGATTTGTTTTATTTGTTTGAATAAAAGTTAATAGTGTTTTCCTGCCACTGGTGTACTTTAACTGGAATTTTAACATTTAGCTTTAAACGTTTCCTCTTTTCTGTTCTACAGAAGTCATCACAGTGAGTATATGATGATGTACAAAAATGTTTTCCCAATTCCTTTAAAATTTATGTGCATTATATTTAAATATTAGGCCTACGTTATATGTGCACCTCTGGAAATTTGCACAAGGTTGAACAAATTCTATTCTGACATTCTGACAGCATATTAGCACAGTGAAGTCAATGCTTTCTGTATACAAATACTGAACACTAACTGCACCAAAACCTCTTTAAAGGAACAGTTCACCCCAAAAATAAAACTTCTGTCATTATTTATTATATAGGCTGTTTTGGTCACCATTGATTTCCATAGTAGGAAAAAAAATACTATGGGAGTCAATGGTGACCCAAAACTAAAATATCTTCCTTCTTCCTACAGATTTGAAACTACTCAAGAGAGAGTAAATGATAACACGATTGTCATTTTTGGGTGCACTGTTCCTTTAACTATTGGTTAAAAAACACAGCGGTCTGTATGTTTCTCTTCCCCTCTCAGTTGAAGCTGATGTTTAAGTGGTTGAAGTGCACACAAAAGAGGTTATTTATAACAACAAACCCGCTAGCCTCAGATGAAACGTTAAACACAAGTGAACCCACAATACGAGGGCAACAGGAAAGTATGTAATGTCACCCACACCTCACACATACGCCCTCTCTCTACGCACAGCTCAGAGAAACCGTATGAGTTTAACACACTTCAGGTGCGAGTGTTGCTAAACGCTGGGAACTCCTTGAGGTGAAGAGCCTCGGGCTCACATGGGAGTTTCGCTGCGACAAAGCAGGCAGAAACAGAAAGTCAGGTTTTTTGACTTCTTCGAGTGACGCAATCTATGAGAAACTGTGTCATTCGAGTGTGTGTCTAACACCCGCTGTGCAAAAAAAACAGTGATGTTATTGTTTGAGCGAGAAATAGGGGCGATTGGAGGGAGCGGCAGAAAGGAGGAGAGAAGATAGAGAGGCTTGTGATCAAATAAAAACGGACTTTGTTTCGCCTTTTACCCACTTTGAGTTGGTATGGACCGGTTATCTGCTGATCAAGGAGTGGCTCCGTCTGGGACTAGACTACACACCTTAAACCAGCTGCAGTGTGACTAGTTACTCATAAACTCATAAAACTACTAGACTCTGTTTCACAGCTCATTAAACACTGACAAGAGCTGAAGAGCACAGATTTGTTTACACTTGGTCTTAAAGGCATAGGGACCGTCATCCTTTTCTCATTCCAAGCCCATATGTTACAAAAAAAAATTATGTTACAAAAAGACAAATTATGTTCAAGACAAGCTTAAGTCCTAACATAACTAGGTGACACTTTACAAAAAGGTTCCTTAGTTAACATGAACTAAATATAAACATCAATCTAATTCCAGCATTTACTAATGCATTAAAACATCATAAGCTGTGTGTTTGTTAACATTAGTTAATGCACCGTGAACATGAAATAACATTGAATGATCATATTTTTTAAGATTAATAAATAATGTTTGTTCGTGTTAGTTAATTAACTAAAGCTAACTTATGATACCTTATATTGTAAAGTGTTACCCATAAAACATCAGAAATCACTCTCTTAAAGTGACAGATGATAAAACTGCAGTGTGTGCTTATAAGAAATCATAAATAAATGATTGTGCGTTGGTGTGAACCCTAATATAGGCATCATCTTGGTTTCTCAATCTGATTTGAGAGATAACCATGCATACCGCTTTTATTTTGAGCCGCTCGACTGGATCTGTGAAACAAGTAGACTAAAAGACTGTTTCAAACCGGCCTGATGACATTTAATCTTTATAATACATGTCCAGTGTTTGGCACCTTGTTTGCACATGTGTGATCAGATCGTCAGTCTGAAGATGAGAGTAGTGTAAAGGGGTCTTACAGTAGAAGACTGGACGTGTGTGATGGCAGCGAACTAAACGCTCTGACCTTTACTCATCGAGTGCTAAAGCTAGTGTTTCACCAGAGACTGAGCTGCTGCACGCGCCGTTCTGTCAAACCAGAAAACACCCCAGCTTTCTGAATATAGATCATTGCGCTCTGTGTGTTACTCAGTGGCTTCAGTTATTCTGGATATGAAAGATTTTATATATATATATATACACATATATATGAAGAGTTCAGATGCAAAACCCTCTAAAAGTCATCAAAAATGAGATAACGATGCTAAATGAATGCCCTTCACACATACTGTAGCATGTTTATCAAGCACTTTTACTTCAAATGCGCTAAATGCCCGCCTCAACCCATTCAGAAGTATCAGTGCTTTCATAGAAACATATACAAAAACCTATACTAATTTCAGAGGAAAAACGTCAGACGTTCTTATCTGAACTCCTCAAATATACATATTTGACGTACTGCGTCAGTGTTTCCTGGTGAGACAGAAAAAAAGAAGAGAAAAAAAACACCCATATATATATATATATATATATATGTATATATATTAGTGCTGTCAAATTATTAATATGTGTGTGTGTTTGTGTGAGAGAGAGAGAGAGAGAGAGAGAGGGTGTGTAAATACAGGCTCACACTCAGCACAGCCAAATTTGACAGGCAAGAAATAATTAAATAAACTAAATGAAGGTGAAATTTTGCAATAGATAGTAGGTTGTTTCCCATGACGTATAAGCAGTCACGTGAAGTCAAATTAATCTGTATAGTGTTTTCACAATGTATTGCTCCAAAGCAGCTTTACAGAAAAATGATGTTTTAATTTAAAATATTCGAATATCTTCATGCATTATAGTCCTATTTAGCAGATTAAAGCTGGGCAGTAATGCATTTTGCATTTTGGGACAATATAAACCATCAAGCAGTTGAGGGTTGCTATATATGCTGTAGAAATCAATGTACTGTATGAATGTAGACAAATTTGGGCATACTTATATATCCAGCTTTATATAAAGAGCAGGACAAAAATGTGATTTTTAAATGAGATTTTAAGATGTCCTGAAGAAATTCTAGGGATGTGTTTTGGATGGTTGCCAGGGTTTTGCTAGATGTAGACCGTTACTTCCAAGTTTCCCTGATATTATTGTATTTATTTACGCTTTTCGCACATCTGACCAATTAAAAAATAAATAACATATAAAGAAATATGAGTTCAGGGTTATATACACTGCTCAATAAAATAAAGGGAGCACTTAAACAACACAATGTACCTCCAAGTCAATCACACTTCTGTGAAATCAAACTGTCTGCTTAGGAATCAACACTGATTGACGATCAGTTTCTCATG
>JAUMHP010000062.1:1010283-1044966 GCA_032361065.1 Enteromius trimaculatus | reverse complement strand
TTGTACTAAATAATATAACTACATAAGTTAATATAATGACAGAACAGAACTAAAAGTAGCAATTAATAAATGTGTTATATATTTTATAAAATTTAAATAATGCTAATTATAAGTTAAATAACTTACTGTCACATTTATTTAATTGTACTGTTTAAAATATAACATTATAAAATGCTTAATAATACATTTTAAAAATTAAAAATAAAATCTAATTAAAATCTTAAATATAAAGCTTTATTTATTATATATTATAACTTAACTTACTATTTATGTTAATTTTACTCTACCAATTTAATACCATTACAATATATGTCATTAAAATGCAGTATTAAATAACAAATATACATTTAATATTTTATAAATCACATTATATAACACAATTTGTTATACATTATGACCAAAAACACATACGTGCGCGCACACACAGGTGTATATATATATATATATATTGAACCACAAATATAAATGAATGAAAAAATAAACAAATAACTAGAAATAAGAAAAATTAAATAAATTCAATAAATATATAAAGTAATTAATAAAAAAATATAAATAAAGTAATTAAATAAATAATGATATTAAACTAAAAGTTATTAATGGGGAAAAATATGTTATATTAAATTTAGATTTTTTTATTGTTATTATTAAAAATATCATATTTGACATTAGCACGTGTAGCCCTCTAAGCTCTAGGCCTTTCACAGCAGATGCGAGAGCGAGTGCATCGCTGACAGGTGCGGCGCTTCGAGCCTCTGTTGTCCAGGTGAGACGCTCTTACCTGCAGCGCCGCAGTCCGCGCACAGCTCGTTCCCGGCTCGCTGCCGTAGATCGCGGAGAAGGCAGCTGTTCCGATCGGGATCTTTCGCCATGACTCGCCGGAGGAACGGATCGATAGTCTCCGCTGGGCTTCTCTATGGCGAGCAGGTTGATGAATGGAGCAGCGATAAAAACGTAGAAGCAGCAAATAAAACTGAAGGCGCGTCTAGTATGAAGCCCGGGGCTGTATGTCCACTTGGTGATGGGATAGAAATGCGTAAAATATAGAGTCTTTCTCTTCCTCTTTGTTTTTGCGCTCAAGGTTCTGGCGGTGGAGAGAGAGAGAGAGAGAGAGAGAGAGAGAGATCCTTTCCTTTCACTCTAGAGAATTTATCAGCGTCTTATCGCCTCCCTCCCTCATTATACTGCCCACAAACACACTGGAAATACAGAGACACCCAGCGGACACTTTCAGATTCACTTCTTTCTTCTGTTGAGTCACAATGTTTTCAAATCATGTATGTATGACTAATTCTATAATTGCATAATTGCGGGCACATTTGGTGTCCCCTTCTGTCACCGTCAACTCTGTTACCTAGGTAGACTTACAGTGGAGACAATAGTGTAACAGATTTGACATTTTTATTTAATGTTTTCCAAAAACTCCACTTGCTGGCATGAATGCTAAGTGGCATGAAACTAATGATAAATGATTAAAATAGCTTTAAATAACCCAGTGTGTGATCAGTAATAAATTATGTCTTCTTTCTGATATTGTGGTAACAGAATTGACGTTTTAAAAATAACTCTTGGTGTAAGAAGTCTTTAGATTCAAATATTTTCTCAGAGAGAGCACCAATACTTTTCAGAGCTTCAGATCCTATCAGTGAGTGAAAGGGACATCATTTCCTGTAACTTACACAATTCTGACAGATAATTCCACCAATAAAAATGGTTTGGTTACAGAGTTGACACAAGATTTGGGGACACATTTTATTGCTGTAGACGTACACATCTTGTAATTCATGAAGAACTGTTATAAATAAATAAAAATAACAAAAAATGTACCATTGAAATAATTATGCAAAACGATCAATTTAAAGATCCCGATTACGTATATAGTAATATTAAATTTTATGTTTATTTAGAGTACATTGCGAAATTGATGGGAGGGTGGGCCTTTCTTGCTTGCTTCTATTCTCTGATTGGTAGAGATTTTACAGAATCATGGGTAATGTAGTTTTTCATCAGTTATGAATATTTAACAACAAAAAAATATGTATATATATATATATATATATATATATTTAAACATATGTATGCGGGCAGATGGGTTCATAAAAAGCATATTCCATCAATTACAACCTCAAAATAATAAAAAAAAGAGCAAACTTTAACGGTTAAGTATAATTGTCAAAAAATCAACTCATCTATGGAGAAAATTAATTTGATAATTCTCACTTGTTGCCATTTCTGAGTAAATAATATCACCTAGTTGTGTAAAGCACTCATAAGTAAAACTAAAATAAATTAATTTGTTGTTATTGAACTTAATGAGGAGATACAAGCGTGTGTGTTTCAGCGTTATTTATTAATAAGTTGTTCTTATGACTAACATAACATAATTTCTTTCGACGCATTCTACCAAAACAATCCCTCGTGCTGTTATTGAAAGTGAAAGCAGCCAATCACCGGCTGCCTTTCAAAAGCCACGCCTATTGGCCGGCCTCCAGGAACATATGTAAGCCAATCGGACATAGTTCTTGAGCAACAGGCCCAAACAAAGCGAGACAGACGTTTTGTTGAACCAATACGATTCTTCGTGGCACTATGACGTAAATGCATCACGTCATCTGGTTTTTGTTTTTGCTCAACGTTGTGCATGTCAGCACTTGGACCCTGTTTAATCGAGCATGTAATAATAATCATTGTAAAAAATAAATTATTTCCCAACATTACATTTTCTTGAAAAGCAAAATCGCCGCCGTTAATGGACAGCGTGTTCTGAGTCACTGCTGAGTGGGACAGTTTTGGGATGATCGAACCGATCCCAGAGTTCCGAACCGGAGACAAAGTGCGCAAATCCGGTTCTCCTCCAGACGAAGAAAGATCTGATGGATCTATCAAACTTCAAAGGCTCTTCTGCGCTTCCTTCAACCAGGACATGACGTAATGCAGTATTCCTTTTTGTCACATAAAAAATCCAAAAGAGAAGATCCATATGTGACCTTCGACCACCAAACCAGTCATTTTTCTTAATTAACATGTTTTCCATTGATGTGTGGTTGATTATGATAACACAATATTAGATAAAACTATTTGAAAATCTGGAATCTGAAGGTGCAAAAAAGGGTGACTTTGAAGTGTTGTCTAAATTAAGTTCTTAGCAATGCATATTACCAATCAAAAATTACGTTTTTATATATTTTATGTAGAAATGTTACAAATTATATGCATGGAACATGATCTTTACTTAATATGCTGTTTTTTGGAATTTAAAAAAATAAAAATGTTACAAATGTGCTACATTAGACTGGATTTTGTGCTCCAGGGTCTATAATGTGCTGTAAAAATTCATGAAATGCCCAATGCTGTGTAACAAAATGGGGTGGGGGGGGGGACATCCCTTTGATATAGATTTATCCATCTCTCTCTTTTTTCAGGTCTTTGGCTGTTGGTGGTAAGAATGGCTACAGGCTTTTCTCTCTGTCCTCTGTTGACAGAATGGATTGCGTTCATCAAGGAGGTAAAAACGGTCTCAAAGTTATCTGATCATGTCACTGTGCAACTGTCTTTTGATCAGAGGGACATTAATGCCTTGAGGCGCTCACAGATGTTCGATTGCAGCTGCATTTGGGAAATTCGTTAAATAAACAGAACCAAGGCAAGGGTCAGGTCATCTCAGACCGTCATGTACACGAACACCTGCACAGAGCCTATCAACAGACTGAAATAAATGAACCCAATAAAATCTGGGGGGGCGAGCTGTCAGTAAACTACCAGTTAAGATTTGAGCGCACCCGCTCATTCTGTATTGCCGCTAATAGCAAAGTCAACACATTTTATAGTTTACATTTACATTCCTTTTTGTAAAGAAAGTCATGCATATATTAATGAATAAATCAAACTGTCATGATTTATTTTGGTTAATTATGCAGGTATGTTTTAAAGTAATACAATCAAAATGTTATGTCATTACCACTGAGATGTTTTATTAACATTTGAAATTAGCTTGTATTTAAAATATTTAGTAACAAAATTAATATTTTGGTTTAGAATATTAATAACTATATAATGCATTTGGACATTTTTGTGGTTGTCAAACATTAGTGAAGAATGTTACTTATTCGTTTAATTAAGTAAACAACATAGTTTGATATATTGTATCTACATGCAGTGACTTTCATCCACTTTGGGTCTGGTTTGTAATGTTATAATTGAGTGTATAACTGTGTCTGTGTGTGTGATTAGAGGAAAGCCCTGACGTGTATATATCAGAGCGGCTCTTCTCCAGCAGTCTGGTGGTGGTTGTGAGCAGATCCACACCCTTCAGAATGAACATCTACCACTTCAAGAAAGGCACAGAGATCTGTAACTACAGCTACTCCAACAACATCCTGGCAGTCCAGCTCAACCGACAGGTAAGAGCTTTGTAATGCTCATTCAACTGATCAAAAGTCACAGTAAAGACGTTTTTAGTGTTCAAAATATTTCTATTTTTAAATAAATGCTGTTGTTTTGAACTTTCCATTCATCAAAGGATCCTGAAAAATAAAACCTATTTTCCCAAAAAAATCTGAAAAGTTTCTTTAGCAGCGACTCAGTATGATTTCTGAAGCATGTGACACTGAAGACTATAGTAATGATCCTAAAAAACGTAGCTTTGATCACAGAAATAAATTACGTTTTAACATATATTCACATAGAAAACAGCTATTTTAAAGTATAATATTAAATCAGATTTTTTTATATAGTGCTTTTTTACATTTTTTTAAGTTTTAAGTTTCATGTATTTTGAAAATATTTCCATGTATGTATTTACATTCATATAAATTCTAATATATAAAAATATTAAATGTTATGGTTGCCACATAATGTTTTAAAAATATATATATACATGCACGTGTGTGTAATTATATAGATAATAAATATACACAGTATACACACATGTATTATGTAAACAAAACCTTTTATTTTAGATGCACCTAATCAGGATTAATCGTTTGATGTCACTACTTTTTTTGTTGTTGTTGTGCCACGTCTTCTTTTAAAATCATGTTTAGATATGAGGCTTACAGGGTTTACTCCAACGTTTTCTTCAGAGGCTTGTAGTTTGTCTGGAGGAGGCTCTGTACATCCACAACATCAAGGACATGAAGCTTCTCAAGTCTCTTCTCAACACGCCACCAAACCCCAAAGGTAACACTGTAAAACTACTTTGAGTTATTGGTGTAATGACCTGCATGTCAAAGTCAGCACTCTGATTATTGCTGTGTATTACTCTGAGTGTGGCTCGTGATTGATCTGTAACGGCTCTCCTTTCTGCCAGGTCTCTGTGCACTTTCTGTCAATCATTCCAACTCGTATCTGGCATATCCAGGGAGCTTCACCGCTGGAGAAATCACTCTGTATGATGCTTTGAATCTGGTAAGAACCGCTTTGAACCGTGCAGTAATGAAAACGAAGCTTATTGCGTCTTAAAGCTCTGCACTTTGGTTATTTGTAGAATAAGGTGACCGTGATCTCGGCTCACGCCAGTCATGTGGCTGCCATCGCTTTCGATGCCTCAGGAACCCTTCTGGCCAGTGCTTCTGAAAAAGTGAGTCGTCAGTTTAGTGGAGCAGCTTCAGATGTTGTACTGTGATGTGATTTGATATTGTGGTTCCCAGGGCACTGTTATACGGGTTTTCAGCATACCTGACGGAGTCAAGCTGTATGAGTTCCGCAGAGGCATGAAGAGGTGAGGCGTACACCGACACACTCAGATAATCAACCACAACTCTTACAAAACAATAGAGGGGTGTTTGTTCAGCTATGAAACCAATGCCTGATTTGTATTAAAACTGACATATGTTATTAACACACTTCCTTTTTCTGGAAGACTGATTTGGAAATCCTTCATAATTTTTTATTTTTTATTTTTTTTATTGCATTGTAAAATTTGCATAGATTGAATAATTGATGAAATATGCTTTTTATGAATCCATCTGCCCACATTATTTCAACATGAATATGAGTTGAAAGTGTAATGTGTATATATATATATATATATATATATATAAATTTGTGTGTGTTTGTGCATGTAGTTTTAATTTTTAAAAAAATATTTTTTATTGATTTATTTTACTTTACTTTAAATTTTCAAGCTGTATTTTTGACAGATTTTTTTTCTCTATGAAATTAGTTATATATTATTAATTTATTTTATATTTATTTTAAAATATATTTATTAATTAACTCACTCTTTACGTATTTATTATTTGTTTAATTTTATTATATAAATATATTATAAATATATTAATTTATACATTATTCGATTATTTATTTAATAATATTGATCCCTACAAAGGGATCACTACAAAGCCAAAAGTTTATTTATGTAGCACTATTTATACAGCAAAATCTGATCGATGTGCTTTACAATGCATCAAAAAACAGACCAAATATCAAAAGTAAAAGAGAAAATACATAACAGAAAGACATCATACATAAAATACATGATAGACACATTAATAAAGAGTAATGAGTTTTTAATAATGACTTTAAAACTGGCATAATCTGAAAGGTCAAGTGGATAAAAAGCTTACTTGTTTGTTGTTTGTGTTTAGGTATGTCAGCATCAGTTCTCTGTCGTTCAGTGTCGATGCAGAGTTTCTCTGTGCCTCCAGTAACACAGAGACCGTTCACATCTTCAGACTGGAGCACAGTCCCAGGTGAGATGTGATGTGCATAAATGAATCCAGCTCAATGTAGGCTTTATGGCACCTTCATGATGTCATGTGTGAACAGTAAGGAGTCTCCATCGTGGTCTGCATACATGGGGAAGATGTTTTCAGCGGCCAGCACCTACCTTCCCTCTCAGGTGTCAGATATGATGCATCAGGACAGAGCGTTCGCGACCGTTCGCCTCAGTGTGGCCGGAGTGAGGAACATTACAGCTCTTTCCACGTGAGTGCAGTGCATTACTGTTTATGAACGTACGGAGATGAGGAAATGCTTGATTGCATATCATCGTCTGCAGGATCCAGAAGATTCCACGTCTTCTAGTGGCTTCACTAGATGGTCATCTCTACATCTACAATGTAGATCCTCAGGAAGGAGGAGACTGTCGTTTAGTGAAGAAGCACAGGTGAGCCAGTGCACATTATACATTATTATTTTGTTTAAAAAATGTAGTTATGTGTGAATTAACATTTGTTTGTCATAAACCATGGAATATAGAGTTGGCTTGTCTACATTTATACAATTAATTTTATATACTATAAACTATATAATTGATCTACAGTTTATATTCATGTAATTCATTTAAAGTTTTTCAATGTGATACACCATAAACTAAAATAAATTATATATATATATATATATATATGTGTGTGTGTGTGTGTGTGTGTGTGTGTGTGTGTGTGTGTGTGTGAAAAAATAGATTTTCCTGATTTTTTTGGTCCAGTTTTATTAAAAATAAAATGTAAGTTTTCAGTGTGATACAAAATAAATAAATAATAAATATATAAATTATTGATTTTACGGATTTGTTTTAGTCCAATTTTATTTAAAAAAAAAAACATAAAATATGACTTTCCAATTTGATACTCAATAAGCCATAAAATATACCATTGATTTACATTTTTGTCCAATTTTATACACAATAAACAAAAAAACCTAACAAAAACTAAATATATAATTGATTTTACAGATTTTTTTCATAAATGTTTTTCATATTTCATAAACAAAATAAACCATAAACTATGTAATTCATTTAAAGTTTTTCACTGTGATACACAATATACTAATATATATATATATATATAAATAATTGATTTAACAGATTTGTTTTGGTCCAATTTTATTAAAAATAAACCATAAAATATGACATTCATTTAAAGTTTTCTTTATAGCTTCTCTTGATAGCCAATAAATTACCAAAACCATAAAATATATAATTGATTTACATTTTTTTTTTTACAGTTTTATACACAATAAACATAAAGAAATAATATTCACAGTTGAATCACTGTTTATTGTTTGATTTACAGTAAACCATAAATTATATAATTGATATAATTTGACAGGACTATTCAATCAGACTCAAAATAAGCCATAAAAAATGTATAAATAAGGCTATTATTACATTTTTCTACAACCCTTTGAAGCTTTTGAAATATGCAGCACTGATGGTCAAATCTCTAGATAAATGTGCCTTTGGTTCATCCATCAGACTGTTTGACAGTGAAGATGAAACAGAGACCGGCAGTCCATCGTACGCAGAAACTGTTGCCACCAGCACAAAAACAGACTCTCCGTCTTCTGGCTCCCTCCCAGGTACATCACAAGCCCCGTAAGAATGCATCAGGCGTCTATTTCTCTGCCCTTCCTGAGGATTTATAGGTCAATGATGTTGTTTCCTTCAGGTTTCTCTGAGGATGTTGGTGTGAAGAGAGGAGAGCTGATCCCAGAACATGAGTTTGCGGATGGACCCGTCCGCCTGGATGATGAACAGGAGTTTCCTCCGGTCAGCTTTCAGAACAGATGAAGACAAACACATTTCATTTCAGTGTAAATATCACAGTCATTGATCAAATCATCTTAAAATAAATAGCAGGCAAATGTAGATTCAGGGATTACTAGCTCAGACGAACCTTTTACAAATACATTCCCGTTACGAACTAGAGCAGCTCATAATTCATTCTAACTACAGCTGTCAACACATTATGCCACAGATGTCTGTAAATGCTGGCTAACATACTATATTATTATGAAGAACGATGCTTTTCAGGGATTTTTATGAATGATAGAAGTTTTTGATTTGTGTAAACAAGCAGTCTACATACAGTAGAGTACAGTATGAGTTCCTAATGGACATTTTAGTGTTGACCAGATTAAATAGATTTGTTTAAATGTGCATATTCTAGGAAAAAAGTAAATGATTTCACATTTCAGGGGGATAGAAAACCAATTACACACATTAATGTGATGTTTTTTCAGTGTAATTAGAACTCTAACATAATAAAATAAAGTTGGCAAAATGAAAACTAACTTTGAGTTTGTTTGTGTTGGGAATGATGTGCTACAAACACTTAAACACAAGGTTTGCATACTTTTTTTGATATTGTCATCTAAATTATTTATCAAATGGCAAAAACATAATTAAAGCAAGAACTCTACACTGCTCTGATTAATAAATATATATATAATGTATAGGAATCATAATATACAAATTGAATACAAGACATCTAATTGCATGTTATTTTTTATTAAATAATGTATTTATGCTTTCAATTTATAACGAATGCAATCATCCAAACTTATCATTTCATAATTTCTTCTGTTGTCTTTGAAATATGGTTAAAGTGTTGATGCTGCATGTACTGACAAGCATTATTAACTAAATGTTATTGTTATTTCTATTGAAACCTGTATGGCATGTATGTAAATAGCCTAAATTTATAATTACATGGCTTATTCCTAATAATGAAGTTGCAATTTATAACATACTATCTTTAACGTAAAGTTTAGTTGGATATATACCCTGCTGAAAAAAAACATCATGTTTTGATGCTGGTTTAAGCTGGTCCTTTGCCAGCATGTGACCAGTTTAAACCAGCATAAACCAATTTAAACCAGCGTCCCAGCATCAAAACATAACTAACCATAACTTTTCTTTTTAAACAGGGTAGGCTACTTTAAAACGCTCACAAGTTCTCTTTAAAAAGTATATATATTTTTTACACTTAGGCTAAGTGACCCTTTATTAATATTATATGATCTGCAAGTAGCCTACACTTGCAGAAACATACTTGTAAGATTTGAAGTAGTACACAAGAATAGAAGCAAGTTTCTACCGCTTAATTAAAAGGTTTTCTAACAGTTTTGACTTTTTGATAGAAAAACAGTAATGGTCGCAATTACACTCGATATTTTTGTTGAGTGGCGGATACGAGCTTCCAAACTATAACAAGCGCATATTCAGTACAATTAAGCGCACTTCTTTTTCACATAAGTAGCCTCAGAAGATTTTCCATAAACGCAACCACAGTATGCTTCCTACATAGACGTCATTCTCGCACACTACCTAGTGTAACCGCGCTGGTTTTGTGACGCGGCCAGCGACTCGCTGCTGCAGTGCATGCTGGGATATGGCGAGCGCAATCAGCTCCTCCCCACGTGTTTGTGTGACTGCAGGGCTGCAATGAGCAACATGGCAGCAACATCTTCCCTCATACACACACAGAGAGAGATCCTCACGTAAACCAGCTAAAGAACTTGAAGACAACTTCACCAACTCTTGGTTCGGAGCGGGGACGCCCACGTCTGTTGACGCACAGCTCAGATCGCAACTTCAGCGCGAGGCTTTTGTTGATTTAGTGGACCAGCGAGGCCTCGGTGAGTGTGTGTGTTCAGAACAAGTTAGCATTCACCGTGTCTCATCAAAAGTTGCGTACGCATAAAAAAGACATGTGTAAATAAATGTACACAGCTTGTGAAAGGTATGGATTTGAGGAGACCTGCGCGCGCGTGTCGTCACGCGTCATGTTGATCTGTGGAGAGCTGCTAACTCATCTTAGCATGTTTCGTTTGCTGACTCTGGCAGATTCCCTTCAGCGGTGCTTTATTTAAACATTTTACTGTTATATTTAATGTGTCACTGTGACCGTACGTGTTATTAAACTGTTAGCTGTCAGTATTGTATTGCATCATGCAATAAACACGAGTCGCCTGCTAATTATCATGACAAACAGTGATTGATTGACGTTTACAAATGAATAGATTACCTATGTGTATATGAAAGTATGCACTTATATGTGTGTAATGGAACCCTGTTTCCCACACAATCAAAATTTTGCTTTGTAAATTAATAATTATGACATAAATAGCTGAAACTGTGATATACTAAGTCAAAATTATGAGGCAAGAAGTAATTATAACAGTTGTTTTGGAGTCATAGATATGTCTTTTCCCTAACTTTGACTTTTGTGTGAAAATACAATGTGTGTGTGTGTGTATATCTGTGTCTTATCTATATATATATATATATATATATAACTAATATTTGTGGTTGTTTGCAGGTTTAAAGTCTTCCTCCATCTTCATTATGGCCAGCGGAGACGATGATGACCCGATTATACAAGAGGTGAACATGATCATGCTGAACTTCTACAGGGTTATTAAAGTACAGAGTCATTGTTGTTTTTTAGCATCTGTATCATTCTTTACTGCTCTCTTTTGTTAGATTGATGTGTATCTGGCCAGAAGTCTCGTGGAAAAGCTGTATTTGTTCCAGGTAAGAATGACAGATAATATATTCCATTAAATTAATATTTATGTATTGGAGTTTAATGATGGCCAATGAAATATGGGGTCAGTTCTTTTTTTATAGTATCCTTATTTTTTTCTCACTGAGCAAAAAATACAGTAAAAACAGTAATATTGTGAAATATTATTACGATTTAAAATAACTCTTTTCTGACTGAGTATATTGTAAAATGTTATTTTTTTTCTCTGATGCGCAGCTGAGTTTTCAGCATCATTACACCAGTCTTCAATGTCACATGATCCTTCAGAAATCATTTTAATTTGCTGCTCAAGGAACATTTCTGATCAATATCAATTTTAAATCAGTCGTGGCGCTTAATTTTTCAGCATCCTTACCGTAGAAAAATCTTTTGTAACAATAATAATGTCTTTACTGGCACTTTTAGATTCTTCTTCTAAAATAAAAGAAACATATGATCTTAACCTGCATTGTATTATGCACAAAGGAATTACACATCCATAGGCAAGGTTGGAATTTCAGTGTAATACAAAGGTCACCGCAGATTACTGACTGATATACTTTAAATATCACCAGTTGCATAACTGCTGTAGTCACTGTTGTTCACGTTCTGTACCCTTTCCTCTCCAGTATCCAGTGCGTCCTGCTTCTATGAGCTATGATAATGTGTCTCATTTGGCGGCCAGGATTAAACCCAAGCAGCAGAAGGTAAGCTGGTTTTCCCAGCTCGACCCTGAAGGTTTCTCCTGTTAAACACCCAGAGCTCAAGTTTTTTCCTCCCTGCGTCCAGGTTGAAGTGGAGGTGGTGATGGACACCATGAGTCCAAACTACTGCCGCAGTAAAGGAGAGCAGATCGCGCTCAATGTGGACGGCACGTCCTCGGAGGACTCCAACGTTTACTCGACGTGAGGAACATCAGCCTTTCTGATGTTTGCAGCCGAACTTTGGTGTTCGTAGTTTTATTCTTTTCCTTCTGCTTACAGGAAAATGATGGACAAACAAGCGTTCTCCTCGATCCAGGCGACCACTAACACGTCCCGCTACGCTGCGGCTGTGTTTCACAAAGGTTGGCTTTTGGGTGGTTGCATTCCTGTGGAGTAGAGGATATTAACATGAATGTTGTGATGATCTGTCATGAATGTTTTGGTGGCAGGAGAGCTTCATCTCACTCCACTGCAGGGAATCCTTCAGATGAGACCCAGCTTCACCTACCTGGATAAAGCTGATACTAAACATAGAGAAAGAGAGGCAGCCAATGAAGGTGCGGGAACACTTTTTTTCTTTTCTTAATACAGATAGCCAAAACTAAAAAATTAACCTCTTTGAAAGAAATACATATAAACATCACATGAAAATTTTATTTAACTTGATGTACTAAAATGACAAGGTAAATTAAAATTAATAAACATTGTATAGACGTTTATTAAAAAAAAGACAAAATTGCTGAAGCGAAAATAAAAATGGAAAATAGAAGAAAACTGATTCAAAATATTAAAGTGCCTCTATTATGCCTTATTAAAGGTGGCTAATATTGTTTTATGAGTCTCTTAAAACAGGTTTACATGTATGCAAGCTCAAAAAACACTTTAGTTTCCTTCAAAAATAATTTAATTTTGACGACTCGTGTGAAGACTGTCTGTCTAAACCCCGCCTCTCTGTGAGCCCTCACTGCTCTGATTGGTCAGATGGTGCAGTCCTTTATGATTGGTCTACCGCTACAGCGCTCCACAGAGCCTGTACCAAAACTATTACTTATCTGACATTACTAGAGGTGCTTTCTGAAAGAATACGTCAACTGCTGTAGTTAGAAAGTGCTCGCAATTTGCTTTTGTAAGTGAATGGGAAACATACCTCTACGTTGTGAACTTCATAACACTGTGTTAAACACTGTTAATTATTACTGAAACTTATGAGACAGACAGACAGTCGAGCTGAATCGATCACAATGTTTCGACTGCATTAGGCCTACAGCAGAACTACAGAAACACAAGTTTGCTGATTACCAAGACATGTGCAGGGTTGTTACACATCACGTACACGTATACGATCGCTAGAAAATACAATTATTAATCTTACTTACGGGAAGAAGTTCAGAGGAGCGAGCAGGTCCAAATAAACTGGGCTCTGATCCTTCTTTTAAGAGCAAGCGTTTGGTGAATATCGTGTTGTACTCCAAGATTGGAAAAGCAGTCATCAGTAAAATGAGGCGAACACAACAAGAGGCTGTACTGCTGAGGTGTTGTTGAAAAAAATGAATGTTAATCACTCATTCTCTGTAGATTCAGCTTTCAGAAGGGCATATAAAACAAACTAACTCTCACAGGATACAGCGTCTTCTTCACTTGATGTAATCGATGTGGAGATTGTACCGTTTAGGGGCGGGGCAAGTTGTTGGCGATGTGGAACGTGGGCGGACATTACGCAAATATGTTACTTAGTGACGTGGATCCGTAACAGAAAGATTCAAATTGCTGACGACTCGTTTAGGCGAATGTGAGCCTAAACGAGTGACTTGAGACTTTTTTTTTTTTGATAGACAATAGACAATATTTATCGTACACTGTCTGCGTCACAACTTTGCAGGTAGTTTATCTTCACATACAGCTACATGACACACTGCATGAACGATCATATTTGAAAAGGCATAATAGGGGCACTTTAAGAAGGCTATTAATGTTCATAAATATTATAGTACGGCAGTGATGCTACAATAAAACTGTTTAAAATATATTTTAATATATAATTTATCACACACAACTGAACATATGATGTGCCGTAAAAATTGTCAACTTTCTGAACAAAGGAACGGAAATGTTGAAAATATTGAAATAATTGTAATAATAATTATAATTATGAAATAGTTTTAAAACCGTAGAGGGAAGGAAGAAATTGTATATAGAAACATTATGTAGATATAGATACAATATACCAGTGCATATACTTGCCAGCACCCCACCAAAATAAAAGGTTGCAGATTTTAGGTTTAAATTCATATAAAAATGAAAAATAAAGTTTTTAATCTAGTGATTAGCATTGTATTGTTTAAGTGTATTTTATTTTAATATATAGTTTTATAGAAAAAAAAACTTTTTTTTTTTTTTTTTTTTACCTTTTAACTTTTTTTAAGTTTAAGTTTTATTTAGAAAATAAATTACTGGACATTTTCAGAAGGAATTCTCCTGGGATGATTTTTTTTTTTGTCATGCATTAAGTTGTAAGACTCTTTATAATTGTTCTATAATTGTTTAAAATTGTATTACATATAGATTTTTTGTATATTTTGTTTGTTTATATTATGGTTATGTAGTTTTATTTTTGCCAGTATAGTATAGCCATTATTGCTGGCATGGTGTTAAACCATAAACAAATAAAACATGTTAAACAATTTATCTAAATCTAAATGTGCAATTATACTATTGTTACTTTTATTAATCATTCTATAGTTATATTTAATGGGTCAAACTATATGCAACAAATTCTGAAGGTGCTCTCATAAAGCTGCATATTTATATATTGTGGGATTCTGGGTATTATGTGAGATGCACTATTACGATGAACTAATGAGTGTGTCCGTTTGCAGCTGGAGACTCTTCTCAGGATGAGGCAGAAGATGATGTTAAACAAATCACTGTAAGACTTTGTTTTTTGGAAAGTATCGAACAAAATGCTGAGTCACGATCTGTGTTTCATGCTCCTAGCTCTTTCTGTTTACTTGCCCTTTAACCAGGTGAGGTTTTCCCGGCCTGAGTCAGAACAGGCCCGTCAGCGCCGCATCCAGTCCTACGAGTTCCTGCAGAAGAAACAGGCTGAAGAGCCCTGGGTTCACCTGCATTACCACGGTATAAAGGTGTGTGTGATCATGTGACCCACCGTAGCGCACCTGGCTGATGTATTCTAGCACACTGATCTCACTGTAAACCATCAATCAAACGCAGGACATCTGTTTTTGGTTTTACAGCTCAGAAATCACATTTGTTACTCGTACAAAGACTTTGACTTTGAGATGGAAAAACAAGTTTACTGTGATTTCAGGAGCAGTGTTTGAAAGTAAAGATGCACACCTCTAGCGTTTGCCTCAAAGGCATTTTTATAACAGCTGCTTAAAAATCCTAATATTATATTGAGAGATTTTCTTTATTTCACGGTTCAAATGTGATTTATAACAGCAATAATAGCTTTATTTTTTTCTTATTTAAAATGATTCTGAGAATAAAAAATGAAATTTTTCTTTCTTAAAAAGGCTGTGTTCAATGTGTTCAATTATTGAAATATTATATAATGGCAAAATCATCACAGTACTGTTTTATTTTTGTTCAAACCAATCAAGCTTTATAAAAACCATTTTAGGAATAATTCAAATAAATCACTAAAAGATTAAATATTTAACTTGTATTTAGCTGTAAACTCGAATGTGTTAAACGATCGAAATATTAACGTGAAACCTTAGTTTAGGCAATCATTCATTGTGTATTATATTATTTAATCTTTCTTGTTTATTTGGATTGGTCTTCAGGATGGACGTTCTGAGCACGAGCGCCAGTACCTTTACTGCCAGGCCATGGACACCACCGAGAACACAGAACTGGTGAAAACACCACGGTTAGTGTCTTCTGTCGTTTACCTATGAGCACCGGAGGAGTGTGTGGTCATCTGATGTGTTTTTCTTGTCTCTTCAGTGAATACCTGTCCATGCTCATGCCTCCTTTGGCTGAAGAAAAAGTGTAAGTAGAGGAACATTCAAACGGATGCTGTGTTTGTATCTTTCCCATGTTCCTCCTCTAATGTTGGCGTCTCGTCCTCTAGAACCAAACCCACGGGTCCCAGTAATGTGCTCTCCATGGCTCAGCTCCGCACGCTGCCGCTGGGCGAGCAAGTCAAGACGCTGATGAAGAACGGTAAGCTTGGGTTGCTTTGATGTTTATGGTCTAGTTCCACAGCCTGATTCTGAACCCTGTCGTCGTTGTGAGACAATATGACAAGTAGCACCAGTATTTCTATATAACAACACTTCAAAACAATACAAATATTCTACATTAAGCAGCTTCAGAGTATACAAATATGAACGCGCATGCATCAACAAATCCAATATATTGGCAAATTAAACTGAAATCAAATGATAGCACATGTTCAATGAGTCAAAGGGTTCACAATAGGTCTGAAAAATATTCCAAGTCTCTAAGAAGATGTGGGTATTGGTTTTTAAACTGTATGTTCAATGTTTCATGTGCAGTGTGTCAATTATAATGGAGGAGGGTGTTCTTTTTTTAAACATATCCCACCAGGATTTTTCTCTGGTAAATCACTTCTGTCAGGAGGGAAATCTTTAACTCTTCCAAAAATGCATTGATCAGACCCCGGCTGATCCAGGACCTCTTAGAGCTTTCATTGTATACCCCGGCAAAGTTTTTCTGTCTCCTATATAAAGGTTTTCTGTTGCTCTTAGTGAAAGTGATGCCGTTTGCCAATCTGATGGGGCTGCTGGCCTCAGGAACAGACTCCACCTCAGTGCTGCGCTGCATCCAGCAGGTGGCGCTGCTCGTTCAGGGAAACTGGGTCGTCAAGAGGTGAGGATGGCGTTCGTGTCCTTTCTGCATTGAGTTGCGGAACACATGATGTTTTAGTAGATTAAGCGCTAAACTTGCCAAAACGCTGTGTGTGTTCATCTTTGACAGTGACGTGCTGTATCCCAAAAACACCTGTAGTTCCCACAGCGGTGTTCCTGCTGAGGTGCTCTGTCGCGGACGAGACTTTGTGGTGAGTTTTATTTTTGATTTTCTTTATATAGTTCTCTCTCACGTTAATGTGTAATCTGATTAATAGTAAGATCCATGCCGCAAAAGAAACAGAAGTTTAGTTACATGTACTTTACATAGCAAGGGTAAATTACAGTGGAAGTGTCATGTGATGCAGTTTACACGTGGAGGAAGATTAATTAATTGGGGTAAGAATAAAATATTAATAGTAAAAAGAGGTTATTATAATCATAGTAGTTACTAGAGCTGCACAATTAGTCGTTAAAAGATTGCGATCTCGATTAGACCCCCCACACGATCTTAATTCAGCATTTATACGATTTAGATTATATTTTAAGGACAGGAGACGAGTATAACTTGTCTGATAACACGCACGCACTCACTCACAGCGTGCATGATGACGACTGACGTCCCATGCGGTTTTGCACAGGCAGAGGCCAGGTGTGCTTTTTACGCCTGTTCTGTTCGTTCTCGCGCACATCCGCGATGAGAGCGGACGGAAGCGTGCGTGTGCAGAGCCAGAGCAGCGCGTGCTGACTGTGCTTTTAGCTTTTACCGTTCACATGTGGCGTCTTTTGCGCGCTCCATTATTTCAAATGAAGATGCAGATGCATTTCAGCTTTTCAGATTGGAGCAAGCGCACCGCGGGTCATGTGACACGAACCATCAGCTTCATCCTTTCCCGTAATAACGTTGAAAGCTCAGCCAGAATAAAGCAATAGTTGGTCAAAGCTGTACAGGGAAAGACTGAACCACATTTGTCTTACATCAATTCACATCTATAATTACTAAACAATACAATGGTCACATCTAAAAAAATATAAAATAAATTATATATATGTGTGTGTGTCTGTGTGTGTAAACATTTTTAAATATTTAATGGTGTTTTTTTAATCTTTGCATTATTACATTACTTTTACATTTCATTTCTTGTCTTATTTAACTATTTTACTGCTGTTTGATTGATAACCTATTTTTCAGGGGTAAATCTTTATAATGAAAAAGGTTCTCCAGAATCGTGATCTTTATCCTAAGACAGAAAATCGTGATTCTCATTTTATCCAGAATCGTGCAGCTCTAGTAGTTACATAAGGGCAGGAAATAGCTTGCATTTACAGTTTAATTTCAGAAGTGTAATAGTGAGGCTTTTGGCTGAGAAATGTGAAATATTGTGGTTTCATAGCCTGATATGATTCCTGTGAGCAGTCTCGTATTTGGTGATCTGAAAAGTGTTGCTTTCTGAATGTTTGCTGATTTCATATCGCTCTTTCAGATGTGGAGATTCACTTTAGAACGATCCCTGATGAGAAAAGAGGTTGCTGCCATCATAAAGGTTTGTGTGCTGAGCTGTAGTAATATTCCCAGATGAACACTTACTGGACTGAAGCAGTTCCCCATCAGTCAAGTCTTGAGGAGAAATGTTTTTTATCTCTCATCAAGACAAATAATCTCTTTTCGTCCTTGAGTTGCATTGCATTATTTGTTTGAATAATTCAAATCATCTTACAAAGACATCATACTGGAGACGACTGATATTTATGTCATCTGCTGTACTGTTATAAAGATCTTCTTGATTTACATTACAAGCATCAGAATTTCATTGTGAATGTCAGCATCTGCACTGAATTGCATATCTTTGCGTATAATTCTCACTGTCAGGTTATATCTAATAAATATATGTATACAGTATATATACACCACACACATTAATATATACATTCAAGTCCTTTAAATTTTAAAGCAAGTTTCAGTTATATTCTTAATTATTTTTTACGTTAAAAAAAAAATAATAATTCTATCATTATTCTCTAATAACCAGTCTTCTCTAAAAATGGGTGTCTGAATACTTTCCGTACCCACTGTATATGATGTATACATGTTTTTTCTTTTGTCATATGACTACAGCTTCCTCCAGAGGACGTTAAGGACTTCCTGGAGCAGATGTCTGTCCCTCGATTAAACCGAGGCTGGGAGTTCCTGCTGCCCACGGATCATGACTTTGTCAGAAAGCATCCTGATGTGGCTCAAAGGCAGCACATGCTTTGGCTGGGCATTCAGTCTAAGTATGACATGACCTCACAGAATTCCACATCAAACACTTATTTTCTTTTGATCATCTAAAAAAGTGTGCAGGCACTATTGTACATGTACAGGGTTACAGCAGCATGAACACCTGAGCTAGTTAGGATGAACTGCACAGAATATTAAAGAGATCGTACAGAGTATGATCGTAATAGGAAGTGAGAATCCCCCGGTGTTTTTCTAAAGCTCCAACTCTGTTGCAGGTTGGAAAAAGTGTTTAACTTCTCCAAAGATGACTTTGTGCCTAAAAAGGATGCTCAGATGGGTACGTTCTGGCTGTTTACTTGTGTCAACTATTTATGTAATTGTATCACTGTACACACCACTGTTCAAGGTTTGAGGTCTGTAAGAATTCTTCATTACTTCTTTAGTGTCACATGATCCTTCAGAAATCAGAATAATATGCAGATTTGATTTTCTGCGTGTTCATGTGTTCCTGTGTTGTCTGCAGAGTCCGTTCATATCAGCGGAGACCAGCGTCTGAAATCGGCACGGGAGAACGCTAGAGAGAACCACGCCGCTATGCAGAAGGATCTGGACTCTCGTAGACTGAAGGCGGCTAGAAACACGGGCTCGTCGAGTGACTCTGCCGCCCCGGTGCAGATCAAACAGGAGCCCGTGAGTGACTCTGAAGAGCCCATGGACACGTCAGGCCCGCTCACTAACGGTTCCATCAACGGTTACCCCAACTCTACCTCTCCGGTCTCGGACCCTCATAACGGACACAGTCAGGCCTTCACCCCGGAGCTCCAGGACTTTGTGCGGAGCACCTTCCGGAAGCACTATGTTTTGTGCCTGAGTGAAGTGAAGAGGCTGTTTAACCTGCATCTGGCCAGTTTACCCACGGGGCACTCTGTGTACGGCCACGTGACGGACCGCATGCTGCAGGACACCATCCTCCAGAGCCAGTGCAAACAGATCCTGGTGCCTGTAAGTACAGCTGACACAATGCTTGGAGATAAATCGGTTTAACGGGTTAGTTCACCTAAAAATGAAAATTCTGTCGTTAACCGCTTTTCCAGTGTCAGGCCAGCGCTTCAAACGGCTAATAGCCTCGGACCTGTAGCACCGAGCCCAAAATCATGACGCGTTTCCACTGTTGGGTCAGAAGCTTCACTAATACAAACAAACACACACACTAGAAGTCCTTTACACAATCTGACATGTGCTTAAAATTGAACTGGAAATTAGGTGCTGGGCGTCCGGCCAGAGGAGAACTGGCCCCAAATAAGGGTGGGCGATATCGAAAAAATATGTCACGATTATTTCTGGGGAAATCACGATTCACGATTTTTATCCCAGATATTTAGGCCAAAATGAGCAAAGATATGAATCGTTGTCATTTTATCTTTGTTATTGAAATAGATACACATTACAACATGATATGAATAAAACAAACAGGGCTTTTATTTTTCAGGAAGAGTAGGTGTTTTCAGCAGCATTGGAAGCTGAAACACTATATACTTACACACTACATGCATCACTTAATCTGATGAACATTATATCAAATTCACTTTCACTTTAGAATACTACGATATTCCTTAAAAAGCAGATCCAGGAGAATTTTTTATCGTCCAGAACTAGGCCCGGTCTCTGGTCATTACACATTACCATCACTCTGTTCTCTTTCTTGATAATGTTCAGTGCTTTGCTACAATCTCTGTTGTTAAGAGCGCTATAGAAATCAAATTTACTTGACTTAAAGCGCTCTTTACGCACATGTCGGGGACAGAGTAACGCCAAAGATGAACGAACAGGGTTTGGAAGGACGTGAGGGGCATTAAGGACAGAAGTTAAATTTTGGGGTGAACTAACCCGTCAGAATATGCATTTGGAAAACACACACAGATGCATTGATATTAATATTAATTATAAGCCCAATAAAGATTGTGATACAGCAATTAAGAATATGCCCTAGGCTTTCATTGCTTCATTTTAGCAGAAAGAAAACTAAGCTATCAGTGATTTTAATGTGATTTAATTTGGTGACACTTTAATTTAGGGCACAGTTGTAACTATTAAAGGGTTAGTTCACCCAAAAATGGGAATTCGGTCGTGAATTACTGTCATGTCGCATCAGAACACAAAGTACAATCAGTCATCAGCAGCACAGGTATACGTGTAGCAATAGCCAACAATACACTGAATAGATCAAAATGATACTTTTTTATTTTATGACGGCAAAAATGATATTAAGGGTTATATTCCATGAATACTTGGTCATGTCCTTCTGAAAATATATTAAAACTTAATTTGGACATCTTTAAAGGCGACTTTCAGTCAAATATTGTCAAACCATGCATTGATGGAAAGCTTATTTATTCAACGTTCAGAAGATTGACCTAGATGAGTGGATGTGTGGTCCTGCGTCCGAGAGCTGTGTGGTCAGTGATGTGAGCACCAGGAGGGAACGGTTTTCTGTTAGTTTGTGGTTTCAACTGACTTAAGACTGTCTGTCCCGCTCATTAAGTTAATGTGTTTGATTTTAAGATGTGGTCTGGTCTTCTGTTCTTAAGGCTAATTGGATTAAGTGTGTGTGTAGCTGGTAAACAGTTCTTGTGTAACTACTCCTAATGGAGTTAAAGCTCATTACAAATGAGTCCAGACTGATTTCTAAGAGTCTGAATGTGTTTCTGACTGTCTCTTTGATTCTTAAAACAACACGTATTTATCTTAATGTCGGGATATACTTAAAAATCTAGAGTTGCGTTGAAACGGTGTCTGTGTAAAAGGGTATTTTTGGTCAGTTAGATCAAATATTTCATGGTATATATTTACTAGTAATGATGCAACTAACATGCACTTAAAACAAATGGCCAAATAAAAAAGGGTCTGTCTGATGTGATGGTGTGTGTAGTTTCCTCCTCAGAGCAACGCTTCGGCAGAGGAGCAGAAGGTGTTTGGCCTGTGGGAGAGCGGAGAAACCTTCGACAAGGTGATTTATGAGAGCTGCTGTGGGACTCCTCCGGGGTTATTGTGATTTTTGAGTATATGAGAATGCTTTTGTTTTCTCCTCAGCACCGGCAGGTTCTGTTCGAGATCTTCATGAAGAACTATCGCGTCAGAAGGAACGTGATCCAGACACGCCTCACGCAGGAGCTCGGGGACGCCGTCATCAAAACAGATGTGGATCGTCTGCTCAAGGTGCCTTTACAATGTTAAAAAAAAACACTTATTTTGTTTTTTGAAAACAATGGTGTGTAACCTACTGGTGTTTCTAAATGAAGTTCCTCCAAAAAGACAGAAAAATAATATAAATTAAATAAATTGCAAGCAATAAATCAGATTTAAAAAAATTAACTGTCAGTAGCAAATTAATGGCATGTTTGTTTGTTTTGTTTTTTTGTAATTTGAATATATTGTTAGACAAAGAGAATCAGAAAAATAAAATGAATAAATAAATTACAAGTAAAAATTAAATAACCTAATATATAAAAATTTAACTCCACCAAAAAACATTTTTTGCATACATATGACAACAGATAAAAAGGTTAAAATGTTTTAATAGTGATGCAACATGTCCGAATACAATTTAACAAAGGTATTTTGTATTCTTAAACTATATGAATTTAAATCAATTTAACTGACAGGTAAACAGAAAAACAATTAAATGCATAAATGAAAAATTACAAGCAATAAATCAACTAAAAGTAATACAACAAAATGAAACATTCAGAAGTTGATAGAGAAAGATGATGATAAAATTAACTTTAGATAACACCTAAATATAAATTAGCTGCTTATTAATAATTAGGTTTAGATTAGGAATGTAGAATATGCTTGTGCACTAATAATCAGCCAATATGTTAATAGTAGGCATGCTAATAAGCAGCTAGATAATCCCTAAAGTGTTATCATGTGTAGCATTGTTAACCCTTAAAGCGTCTGCTGCTAGTGAAGTGATGAGTCCGCGCTGACAGCAGTGTGTGTGTCTGTGTGTGTCTGTGTGTGTCTGTGTGTGTCTGTGTGTGTCTGTGTGTGTGTGTGTGTGTGTGTGTGTGTGTGTGTGTGTGTGTGTGCTTCAGGAGTGCTGCACGAGTCTGGGAGGGATGTGGTATCTGAAGGGAACAGTTCCCTCCTGACAGGAGAGTGCCTCAGATCCCGTCAATCAAGAGTTTAGTGTGTGGAGGCGGAGCCAACACCAACCAATCACTGCCCTCGGCTGACACCACCGGCCCGGGGACACGCCCACTCCGGAGCATCTGCTTCCATCACCCGTCTGGTCACATGAGCATCTCACCAAAAGGGCTGAAGATCCACTCAATCCTGCGTTTGCTGAACACATGATCAATTGCGCTGGGTTCTTTTTTTATGACCTAATTTGAAAGTAGGTATTGCTAATAAAAATGACAGGAGATCATGATTCAGCTCATTTTATCCTGCTTGTGGCCTTTGGGAGCTTGTTTCTTACCTTCAGCTGACTGAGAAAAGATGTTTGGTTTGTTCGTTATGTTTGGGTTGTATTGCATATTGAGGATTGAGGTTCTTTAGTTATTTTGCCCCACATTTAAGAATGACTTAGAAATACTGTAACCCAAAGAAAACCGGCTGCAGGACGCTTTTGAAGAGCACTAGATGATTTAAAATCCTCTGAAATATTAATTCCTCAGATGACGGCTGTGAAGCTCCCGCTGAAATGTTTACAGCTCTGACAACCGAAACAAAAGGACAGAACTTTGGTGGACACTGGAGCAGTTTAGATCATTTCTAGCAGACGGACCCTGAACATCTAATTTATGAAGCAGTGCTCATTGGACCTGAAGGGAGGTGAAGCTCTGAATGACATTTACAGTGGATTAATATTTGCAGTCTTGTCCATTTTATTTCAGACCGTTTATGGCATTCTGCACAAATGCTGAAGCAATTAAAAAAATTATTTCTTCTGAAAATAAAAATTGCATAATGGTTATTTTTTCTTCTTCTTCTCTCTTGCCATGCAAGTGAATCTGGGATTTTTTTGCTGAAGTAGCTAAACTGTGTTTGGGTTTGAAAGAAAGTGCCTCTTAGTTATTCAGGGGAAATGTTTTGTCAGTATGATTTGCAATCTTTCAGTTATGACTGAAATCACCATCACATGCACACGTGTCTCTTCCACACCTGCATATATAAAGCATTTACTGTCCGTCTGTTTATTAAGCATTCCACTTCTTCATCTTCTGGATCATTGTTGCCAAGTCTGTACGGTGACACACACTCAAACAGGAGAGAACCCAGATCTGACCTTTTTTTATTTGTATGTCATTCTGAATAAACGTTGCAACTGACAACTCCTCTTCAAAAGTTCTTTTCATGTTTTTTCCTGCAAAAGACGATTAACATTCAGTAGTATCGTTATTACTGCTGTGACGACAAAATGTGAAATGCAAAAAAAAAGTGCTTATTCTGTAGAGCTGCTTTACTGCTGAAATTAACAATTGATCAATTCTGCTACAGTGTATTTACACGACAATTAAATAATATTTAGTTAATTACTATATAGTTCTTATCAACTTTCTGTATGGTTTGGTTTATATTGAATATAATTATGCATTATCTGCTGTTATTACTATTATAGAAAACGTGTAACAAAGGCACCAAAATACAATGTAATCTAAAATAATCTTAATTTACACCAACAATCACATTATATTTCATTTCAATGGTTTATTTTTCAAGAAAATATTTTATATAGTAGCAAATACAGGGAGCAAATATGTTAGTAGAACAAGGGCTGTACTTTGTTTTTGAGGTTAATTATTTACATGAACACAATCATTGATTACAGTACTTGATATTCCTCCCAATATGCTAGAAATAGTGCTTCTTTAAATCTCAAAATAAGTCAATTCTTCTTTAATGTATGCTTCCTTAAATCCCACCGAGTGTCTAAGCTTAAGCACTATGCCTTTGTACTTTTCCAATTTAAAAGCAAACCAGAGCGATCTCTAATGTGCAGAGCATCTGTATTGAAGATAACAGACGGCTCGCGGCAGCCTGATAAATACATTACCTAATGCTGCGATGTCACTCGAATCTTATCAAACGCCCTGATTACAAGCAGCCTTTCCTCTGGAACTGAAGACCACGTTCTCTGACGTCCAAGAGTCTGGGTGGAAAGTCCATTTATGTGCAGCATAAAGTTCAGTCTTCTCATTTGCACTGACACAGGTGAAAGTTCACATGCTAACGCTCGACTGGAGATGCTTGCCCTGCTATATGGGGCTATGAATGTATGCTACCAGCAACTATAACAAGTGGTGTCACAAAGTTCACGTCTCGATAAAATCTTTTCCTCGTATTATCTTCAGGATAATGGATTTTCTTTTAGCAGACGCAACACATGCACAGATCAGTGCTGACTAAAAGGATCAATATTCAAGGAAAATAAAAAAATAAAGACCATGCTTATTATTGCATTTCATTATTTTCAAGTAATGCAGACCAACAAATTCTATATTTAAATAGCGAAACATCTATAAATATTTGTGATCTTCTAATGTTTGAATCTGCTCTGCCTTTAATTCACAGTGATTATTAATTGTTACAGACCCCCAATTAATTCTTTTAATTCTATTATTCTTCTCAGATCATCATTAGATCATGTTTATCATACTAGCTTGATATACAGTATTTTTACATTCACACAAACGGCTTTATTTCATTTTACATTTATTTATTTATTTATTGCATTGATTTATGCTAATATTTTTGTCTACTGATTATGTAGTAATATATAACCTGGTAACGTTTTTGTGAGATTCGCCTCACTATAAATACACAAAGATTTAATGTTTGCTTTAGAAATCAGTTACAGTACATTTAAGTTTACAGCCTTTTTTGACAGTAACATTCAGAAATATTTACAAAAGTGCTTTATATACACTCACCGGGTAATAAAAGCAGACAGTACCTGGTTTAAACCTTTAAGCTCTCAATACAAGCTCTGCCCTCCAGTTTAGCATTTCCCTATAGCATTGTTAGCTAGCTATGATCATTAGTTCTATTGAACTCTATTGGAAACAAGCGACTATAGTTGCTTTTGGAAAGCGCACCTTTGAGCAATGCCTCAATCAACCTGACCAAGCTTGTTCTCGTTCTCCTTCAGGTCCTTTTTGCTCTTTTGGATAAAGGTGAAAATCTCCTGAAACAGGGCCTTGTACTCGGGCTGCTGGGAATCGTTCTGTGTGTTCACACCTGGTGAGTGTGTGTGCGTTTGGTCCGTTTTTTGCTTCTCTGACAGCTCCAACATCTCACCCTGGCAGCGGCGTAGCAGCGTGTCGTATTTCTCCTGCAGGGCGGTGTATTGAGCATCCACCTCATTTAGCAGAGAGACGCCGTGATGCTTCACTGCAGGCTGCTTGTCACTAAGCAACTGCCTCTCGCTAAAGCTCCGCCCCCTGTCTCCACCCCCACCCACTTCATCGTCCAATGGGAGGAACACATTATCTTCGCTCGAGCGCAGGAGTAGGTGGAGCTCCTGGACTTCAGCCTCCTTCTGGGCCAGGCGCTCCGTATAGACTCCGAGCAGCGCTGCTTTGGGCTCCAGCTGGCTGAGTTCATGAGCCAGAGCGTCAGCTTCCTGCTCGGCCGTCTCTCTCTGAGCGCGCTCTGTGCTCAGCTGCATCTGCAGGGAATCCACCGAACGCTTCAGCTCCCAGTACTCCGCTCGTTCCTCACACTTCAGTGACGAGCGGCTGGTGGAAACAGAGCACTCATGGGAAAAGTACCTGAAATACATGCAGCATGGTTAGAAATCAGAGCTGAACAACAGACTGCATTTTAATGAAATCTGCAGTTGTATAAATTATAATATTATGTAAAATGTTTACATTTTCTGAGATCAACCAAAAGAGACTTTAAGGTCCATATGAATTTGTAGCCGTTTAGTGTATTTAGAATATTCAATTAGAAAAACTAGGATGGGACATAAGTCACAATTGTTAGATATGAAGTTCCAATTCTGAACAATGTAGTCACAACTTTTAGACATAAAGTCTAAAAATTAAACAATGAAATCGCAATTGTTAGATGTAATGTCGAACTTGCAAAATGAAGTTGCAATTGTTAGATATAAAGTCACAATTCTGAACAATGTCGAAATTTTTAGATATAATGTCACAATTCCAAACAATGAAATCACAATTTATAGATATAAAGTCGCAATTCTGAACAATGTAGTCGCAACGTTTAGACATAAAGTCTAAAAATTAAACAATGAAATCGCAATTGTTAGATGTAATGTCGTAGTTGCAAAATGAAGTTGCAATTGTTAGATATAAGGTCGCAATTCTAAACAATGTCGCAATTGTTAGATATAAAGTTGCAATTCTGAACAATGTCGTAATTGTTAGATATAAAGTTGCAATTCTGAACAATGTCGTAATTGTTAGATATAAAGTCGCAATTCTGAACAATTTAGTCGCAACTTTTAGACATAAAGTCTAAAAATTAAACAATGAAATCGCAATTGTTAGATGTAATGTCGCAGTTGCAAAATTAAGTTGCAATTGTTAGATATAAGGTCACTATTCTGAACAATGTCGTAATTGTTAGATATAAAGTCACAATTCTGAACAATGAAATCACAATTTATAGGTATAAGGTCACAATTCTGAACAATGTTGCAATTGTTAGATGTAAAGTCGCAATTCTGAACAATGTCGTAATTGTTAGATATAAAGTCGCAATTCTGAACAATTTAGTCACAACTTTTAGACATAAAGTCTAAAAATTAAACAATGAAATCGCAATTGTTAGATGTAATGTCGCAGTTGCAAAATTAAGTTGCAATTGTTAGATATAAGGTCACTATTCTGAACAATGTCGTAATTGTTAGATATAAAGTCACAATTCTGAACAATGCAGTCGCAACTTTTTGATATAAATTTGAAATTAAGAACAATTTAGTCGCAATAAAGTCATAATTAAGAACAAAAAAAATCACAATTGTTACATATAACCTTCCAATTACAAAAAATAAAGTTGCAATTGTTAGATGTAAAGTCTAAATTACAAAAAATTGAAAACGCAATCGATTCTGGACAAGTTCATAAGTTCTTAAATATAAAATTTGCAGTTGCAAGAAATAAAGCTGGAATTTTGAGATGTCAAAATTTGCATGAAATAGCATTGCAAGTTTGTGAAATCAGACTAATTTTAGTGCATGTAACACAATTTGTTTTCCTTTTCTTGCGTCAGACAACCCTGTCCATGTCACATCCAGAAGATTAAGCAGAGTCTGGCAGGGGTATAAATTTGTGGGAAGGAAGTTCTGCTAAGCCTGAAACCTAAGAATGAAAAGAAGCTCATTTGTTCCTTTACTAATCCACTTGACCGTGACTTTTAGAGGCCACCAGTTTCACGCACTTGACCCACTGTAGCACGAAACACTGTGGGAGTTGAAAATGAGCAAAAAAGTCATGCAGAAACCTACTTGTGTAACTGACAGTTCTCCTTGCAGCATGTGAGACCCTGACCTCGATCACGATCTCTGGACCGGGTCTGTTCAGCAGAACCCAGCTTCAGCTTCTGCATGTCTCTCTGGAGCTCCTCCACCTGAGTCTGCAGCCCTTCTACCGTCTCTGTGAGCCTGCCGCCCGGAAACACGCCATTTACAGCAGTTCATCCTCTGCGTGATGCATTCATTTACAAGCATTTCTCAAGTCTTACCCTTCAATCTTCATCTGAGCCGCTCTGTTCTCCAGCACCAGTCTTTGGTTTCTCAGCTCTAGGTCTTGTGCGCTTGAATCCAGCTGCTCGTAGAGTTTAGCGTGCTGATCGTTCATCGACCTCAGCATTTCCACTTGTTTAGAGAGATACTGAACAAAGGAAATATTAGAAAAGAAATATTAGACTTCAATCTAACAAGCCTTTTCTGCCTTTTTTTCAGTTATGCTTAGCAAAATGTTAATTGTTTAACCCTTATGGAGGCACTAATGGCTATCAGTTGAGCTTATATTTGCAAATATTGACACTAAGTGAAAATCTGGCACAATGTCTATGATAAAATTAAGCAATACATTCTCTATTTATGGCCTTTATCTGTCTATTTCTGAGTACTGTATTTTAAAATGGTTTATCACTGCATGGAACAGACAAAGATTTATAAACCATAAAATCAACTGATTATACAGAGATGGAGGAACTATCCATAAAAGATTACATTTCAATATACTCATAATCAGACCACAGTTAGTGTTATATTGATTATGTGATTACAAATTCAAACAATAGCAAAAAATATATTGATTGATAAGTTTAATCTTTTTTTAAAATAGCCTAACATTGTGAAAATCTTCCAGGTTTTGTGCACATTCACGCACAAACATAGTCAGGTGTTCATAATTACACAGACAGCTAAGAGGCCTCACAGCATTTGACCAATAAATAAATAAAAATATATATTTCAACATAAACTACTGATGAACATTAATTGACTTTTATTTTAATTATTACTCAGTGATTGTTCAACCATGTATTACTGTCTTTAGAAAGAAATTCACATTTATTTATTATTTACAATGTAATGAAGAGGATTCCCAAACTTTTGAACTTCTTTCACCTTAAACATTCACTTTCGGATTTTAAGGTAACGAGCTAATAATTAGTTAACTAATGCATTACCATATTATGGTTCTCTGGCATTGACACTGCAGGTAAACAAAACAATATAAATTTTTTAGTAAGTGTTTTATTTAAATTGCTGTGATTTTAAAATTATTTATTTGAATTTTAGAGTTTCATAAGAAATGATCAGTTTTTCCTGAAACTCAACCTCCCTGCATTTCCTTCATGTAATGTTTAATCATGCTGTTAACAACAAATTAAATATATTTCTCTTTGTGTGTTTTTTTTTTAAACCAGTTGCTCAAAAGTAATCCAAATGATTATATTACCTATAATGTGTACTGTGTGAATTATATTACTAACTACTATAGTTGTCGTGTAGTTAAGAACAGATAGACAGATAGTACCTCTATCTCCTGTATCTGCTCCTGGTTTGTGATGTACATCTGTTGGAGAGTCTCTTCTAAGTCTCTATTCTGCTCCAGTAAATTTTTACCCAATTCGGCGGCCAAATGAAGATCTGTGTGAAGAAGATGAGGAGAACATTTGGTTGATGTTGCAATCATTTGGGCATCAGGTTATCTTTGACAGTAGGTGGTGTTTACTTCTCCTTTTACTTCACTCAGGAAACTGATAAGCAGTTCATACAAAGCTGATTTAACTCTGTATAATGTCATATCATCCTGTCAGGATGTGGTGGAGAGTCAAGCACACACACACACACACACACACACACTTCCTTTGATTAATGCTGTTTTTGTAAACAAAATACATTTCTTCGATGGCTATAATTAAATGGAGACAATTAGGCTACTTTCTCAATCAATATATTGCAAAATAAGCCAAACTAGAGCTCGTCTACCGCCTTCTTCATTTAAACAAAGTGTTATTAACTTGTACATTTTGCACTTTTTGCAGAAAAAGAATAACTCACCGTGTTCCAGATCTTGATGATCGTACCATGGTTCTTCTTCTTTGATATCAAATTCTCCTTCTATAATATCTGTGAGCATCTTTAGTCAGTCACGCAGAACAACTGAAGATCCTGTAGTTTTTATGTTAAACGCTAATAATTATGTTTAATTTCTTTTAATAGTCGAAAATGATTTCCCTGAGAGACGGTGTGTAGCGGCCGTCTCGGAATAATAATCTGAATGGACTGTGTGCGCGCGAGAGGTGGAACTCTACTCTACCTAGAGCGCGCGCGCGCCGTGTGAACGCGCCTGTTATCTGCAGGTGCGCGCGGTGTAACCTACATACGATCTCTTGCCTATATTTTTTCTTCCTGTAACGACTTTAGGTTGCTTTAAATCTTAGAAGTTAAAATATTTTTGAGTGGGCTATTGTTTGGACAGGCTGCAGACTTTTAGCTATGTGGTTTACAGTGTTTACAAATAACTACACAGTTCTTAATAAATATGCTATCTATCTGGGTGCCATTAGTTTGTAACTTCATATTTTATATTTTATATTTACTTAAAAATGCAGTTTAAGTCAAGTCAAGTCAAGTCACTTTTATTTATATAGCGCTTTTAACAATACAGATTGTAGCAAAGCACTGAACATTATCAAATAGAAGAACAGAGTGATGGTGATGTATAATGACGAGAATTAAACTTTATTTATCAAATGCAGAGACGGTCTCTATAGTCAAGATGACGATAATCACGATTCGTGGCAGCTTCAGAAGAGAAGATGAATGCATTTTTCTCAATCGATAAATCTTTTAAAAAACGTTTAAGACATGTCAATTAATTCCTTTGCTTTTACCTCTCAGGTGTGTGTGTATGTGTGTGTGTGTGTGTGTGTGTGTGTTTTAAGAAATTGCTAGGTACAAATGTAAATAATTTAGATTTGTGAGTAAAAAAATCAAGGAAATAATAATTTATGCAAATAAATAAATTAATAAATAACACACACAAAGTCATTTTTAAATGTAATGTAATTTACTAAACAGTAGGATAAATGATCGACCAAATATGATTGGTAAAAAGCGGTTTTAACACTGTAGCTGTATTTTTTATTGGGGGGGAAACTATTTAGAAACAGGAATGAAATTGGTTAAGAGTATTGAACACTATGTGTGTCTGTATATGTATCTGTATATTCACTAAACAGTAAAATACCATAAAACTGACTGAGCACAGTTCCCAAACGCTTAATTTTATATACTGTACATGTTCCCCTATTGCGCCGCCTGGCGGTAACAGAGGAAGTTGGCGGTCACGTGTTTCGTCGGGCTCTTTTAAATGTAACACAGTCAGGACGTTTCTTTTCGAAGGGACTCAGCTGATTTGTGTCAAATGTGTTTGCCGTTCAGATTATGGATAACAAAGATGTGCTCTTGTAAACAGCACCACGCCTTCAGGTTAGTTGGTTTGTTTGTTTGTTAGTTGGTGTGTTATAATTGGAGTCTGGTGATCCTATTTCTTGACTAGTATCGCTCGTTGGACTCACACTGTCTTGTCTGTCTGTCACTATGTGTCATCCGCAGATGAGGACGCTGGTCTTCGTCGCTTGGCTGCTGTTTTATGTGTCTTTTTTACTTGGAATGAGAAGGATGTGGACTGGAAAGTATGTACGCAGTCCGCTGGCTCGAGCTCTGATGATGAACATGGTGACTGAGACGGACTCACCTGACTCACCTGGATTTGAAACCCAGAAGGTGAGTTAGTAACTACTGTACTGAGTTTTACACTAGCATAAAGTGCTGTAAGAACTAGTAATTATGGTTACGTTATGATTCTTTTGTAATTTGGTAATGCAAACATTTACTGTGGTAGAAACATATAAATGCTATGATGCAATAATTTTAGTAGTGCATATGAAAATACCATGATATTGGAACCATATGTGACTGCTTTTATTCAAAGTACCGTGATAGTGTTTGGTACTATAGTACAGAACATCACATCACTAAGAAAAGTATGGTTTTACCATGTTTTTCAATGTAAGACCATAGTTTTGTATATTTACCATTAGAATTGCTTTAAATTTGTTGGAATTCCATGCACTGCTGCAGTTGCATTTCTTATGCTAGCAATATCGTATTATGTTCATGTGAAAATATGGCATGCAGTTGCTTCAAACAAACGTCAACAATGTAAAAAAAAAAGTAACGAATTATTACAATTTCAAAGAATGCATTTTGTCTAAAAACAGTACCCTTATTTGTAGAAGTACCATGTAGACGCTACAGATCAAGAAAACATCATAAAAAAAAGATTTTTCTAGCTGTAGTTGTGTGTTTGCAGTGGTACCATTGCTGTCCGGACATGCTCGGAGAAGAGGTTCGCTCTCAGCTCGTTCAGAGTCACCTGGATGAGGAAACACAGGCTTTCCTTCACCGAAGCGTGGAGAAATCCGGCTGGCTCTTCACGCAGCTCTACCACTCGCTCTTCTCCACCATCTTCAGCCCCATGGTGTCTCGAACCTCCATTAACGGGTAAGCACCCCTGAGTCTCTCGCAGGCTTCGGCACAGCTTCTGATGAGCCTCATGGCCTCGTCTCCTTTCTGTCTGCAGCTTTCTGGGCCGCGGCTCCATGTTCGTGTTCTCGAGGGACCAGTTTCAGCGTCTCCTCCGGATCGAGCCGGAATGGAAAGGGCAGAGGATGCTGGATCTGGGAGCCGGTGACGGAGGCGTGACAGAAGTCATGGGCCATCATTTTCACGAAGTATTTGCCACCGAAGTCTCCACACCGATGAAGTGGCATCTCCAGAGAAAGAATTACAGGTACATACTGTACACCTCCTGCGTCAGTAGAGATTAGGGATGTCTGACAACCGAAGTGACCTAAAATGATGGTTTGGGCTTCAGCTCAGTTGACTATTAGAGATGCTGATGAATAGAGTTGATTGTGGATCTGCAGCTTGCTGGGAATCGATGAGTGGCACCGAACGGGTTTCCAGTACGATCTGATCAGCTGCCTGAACCTGCTGGACCGCTGCGACGAGCCTCTCCAGCTCCTGCAGGACATCAGGAGATCACTGCTGCCACGCACGGGACGCCTCATCTTAGCGGCTGTGCTGCCCTTTCAGCCGTACGTCGAGACGGGTAAGAGATCGCTGCTATATATATATGTATACATATATAAAAATGTATACATATAAAATATGAAATAATTTATAGAAGAATAAATTATTATTTTAACATACACATTTTATATACATTTGGTTTTTAACATGGTTTAAAAGATTTTCTTTTCTTTCTTCCTTTTTTGGCCATGCATTCTTATTTCTGGTTTAATGCGTGACTGATTTGTTCTATTGTATTCCAAGGCGGGACGTGGGTGCGCCCCAAGGAGCACATCAAGGTGCAGGGCAAGACGTGGGAGGAGCAGGTGACTCACCTGAGCACAGAGGTGTTCCTGAAGGTGGGGTTCGAGGTGGAGGCCGTCACTCGTCTGCCGTATCTGTGTGAAGGAGACATGTACAAGGACTACTACGTGCTGGATGATGCCGTCTTCGTGCTGAGACCTCAGGAATGACCCCGGATTCTTTGCGGCAGAAGCGAAAGGGCTTAGTTTAGGACAAAAGGCGTTTCTTGTCTGTTACTCCTCAGGAAAATGAAATATTTGAGAAACAAGGGATTATATCATATTGCATATAATGAACAGTACTGTACTCATACTACAGGTGTTAGGCACTTCCTGTGGGGGAAAGATTAATAAAATATCATATCTAATAGTACATTATTAGTTTTGTCAATGGAGAGGTAGCTATTACACTTTTTAATCTCCTCCTGTGCCTCCTCTTATGTTTTCTGCATTTGTAGTGAATTTCTCATATCATGTATGAGTTGTCAGAAATATCTTCGGACCAACGTAAGACCTTTTATTTTTATTTTTTTCTTAATGAATAAGTAAAATGATGTTTATTGTTAAGTGCACAACACAAAATGTGCCTCGTGTAGGTAATAGTTAATCACAGGATGTGATGTTCTGTTTGTAGTAGGGCTGGGCGATATATATCGTACGATATAAATCTCCGTCACCTGTATTTAGAAGTAACGCCAGCTTATACACAGAGCCGTAGATCGCTGACAAGCTGCGCGTTA
>JAUMHP010000062.1:992511-996904 GCA_032361065.1 Enteromius trimaculatus | reverse complement strand
TTCGGTTTTTAATTTAATAATAATAAAATTACTGTTATTATTTATAAGCATATTAAATTGGATAAAAGCTGTGGGAAAATGAGAAGAGATTGTCTTTTTTAAACTTAATTATAGTTTCAGAAAATGGTCAGTTTTTCAAATATTGTGCAGTCCATCCTCCAGCAGTGTCTGTTTACTCTGTAGATCTACGAGATCCCGTTTTACGTGGCGTTAGATCACAAGAGAGAGGCGGTGCTTGTGGCTGTGAGGGGAACGCTGTCACTGAAGGTGAGTTCAAGCATCAGTTCTACTCTCAAAATGATCAGATCATGCTGGATTACGCAGTCTTCACCAGTGTGTTTCTGCTTGCGGTCAGCTGGTATTTCCCTAAACAAATCACACTCCTGATGCTTGCCAGGCGTTCCTGTGCTGAGCTTGTATTTGCTGCTGTCCAGGTCGTTTCATTTTCAAATCAGCCGTTTCATAGAGTTTGCATAAGGTGCTAATACAAGGTTTTTCCCTGGACTTTTATCGGGTTGAGAGTTACTAATCTTGTGCTGTTTATTCCTCTGATCGTGTGACTTTTTGACGAGAGCTGTGATATAATGGAATATATATATATATATATATATATATATAAATGTGCATGCCCCCCCCCTCCATATTTTTATTTAATCTGTTAGTTTTTAGAGTATGATTTAATTTGATAACATTACTTAACTGCATTAGTTAACATGAACTAACAATGCAAGCAGTTGTTCATTTTAATTTTTTTTTTAGAAAAAATTAAATAAGTGTATATACAGGTTTTTATTTACATAATATATGTTTGTGAACTGTATATATTATGCTTTTATAAATACACAAACATGTATATATGTAAGAAAAATATTTATGTTAAATATATCTATGTACAATGAATAGAAATATATACATATTCTGTATGTGGGTATTTATATAAAATAAATAAATATATAAGAAATATACACAATACACACACATATATTATCTAAATAAAAACTATTTTTTATTTACATTTATTTACTTTTACATTTGTTATAAATAATAAGTGTTTAATTAATAACTGCTATACAAATATACATTTTTCATACTGTTCGTAATGTTTTGATGCCTAAGTAAATTATATTTTAGTATTTATATTTTTATATTAAGTATATTTATTAATAAAAAAAATTAAAAAAAAGAATAATAAATGTAGAAATAAATAAATAGCTGATAAACAATAAACAACTAATTAGCGTATCTTGTGATAAATGTGTATCTTAATGTTAATCACCTGTGGCATTTAAATAGATTGATTTCAGTTCAGTTTAGTTATTTATTGATTGTTGCCCAAAACGTGAAATGAATCGTTGGCGTTGACTGAATCAGCTCAGTCAGCCTGATCTCTCTCTGTATTACCGTGGTCTTTACGGTATTTCTTGTTGATGTGGTTTTGTGTGTGTGTGTGCAGGACGTGTTGACGGATCTCTCGGCTGAATGTGAGAATCTGTCTGTCGAAGGTGTTTCAGGAACCTGCTACGCTCACAAGGTGACGAAATCACTTGCTTAACATTAAAATCATCAAATAATATGCTCACTACATCGGTTGTGGAGCACGATCTCTGTCACCGAGTGCTTCTGTCTCTGTCGCAGGGCATTTCTCAAGCTGCACATTACATCTACAAGAAACTAGTGAACGACGGGATTCTGAGTCAGGCGTTCAGCATCGCGCCGGTGAGAGCGCTTCGTTCTTCAGATCCAGCGGGAGCATCGGCAGCTGAGTGACGGTGTTTCTTGTGTTTGTGAGCAGGAGTATAAGCTAGTGATCGCCGGTCACAGTCTGGGAGCAGGAGCGGCGTCTCTGCTGGCCGTTCTCCTGCGCAGCACACATCCCACGCTCGAGTGCTACGCCTTCTCTCCACCAGGGGGCCTGATGAGGTACAGCACGCAGAAACACTCGCTCTGAACGCAGAGCGACTGTCACACACAGCCGCTGCTGGAACAGGGCTGTCACGCAGTGAACCGCATCCTAAAACATAAACAGTACACACACATACTTCGTCAACAAATGCTTTTATTTTGATGCAATCATTTGTTTGACAGCACTAGTAGTAAATGTAATTAATGGGTAACAGATTACAAGTTAGCCCGTTTATAATGTAAGACGTAGAGTAACTGTTTCAGTTCCTTTATTAAAGTAATGTATATGATGATTACATTTGATTACTTTTGTAAAACATTTCTAAGTAAAGTTTTCAAATGTTAATTATTTTGAATTATTTTAAAGCAGGCAGGTACAGAAGTACCCAAAACTGATTACTGTTATACTTTCACTAACTTTAGCTTGAAGTCATTATTATTATACTCTTATTAACAAGGGTTCTTAATATAATCAATGTTGAATATGTTTTTTCTGCTTGATGATTTTTTTCTGTTTTTGTTATCCTTTGTAATGTTCTTTAACACTTTTGATCAATTTAATGCATCATTTAATGCATATAATATTATCATTAATATTAATATTTTTTTTTGTATTATTTTTTTTTAAATTTTGGTTCCCAAAAATAAATCATAGTTATGCCTAAGCTTTTATTTTACCAGTAATGAATGAACCAGTACGTATATATATATAATGTGTATATGTGTGTGTGTGTGTGTATATATATATATATTAGTGCTGTCAAATGGTTAATCACATCGAAAATACATTTTTGTTTCCATAATGTATGAGTAAATCAAAAGTTTATTGTGTATGTTTATTATGTGTATATATAAATACAAACATATATATTTAATATATATATATATATATATGCATATATATTTAAGATAAATGTTGTTTATATACATATAAATGTATTTATATAATTTAAAATATAATTATACAAATATATACATGTAAATATTATCAAAAATATGTGTGTGAATTTATATATACATAAAAATAAACCGTAGACATACACATATAAGCAAATGTATATTTGAAATGTTCTTCTAGAATGAGCATTTATATCAGGCTGATTATTAACTGAACATAGGAGGCTTAGGAAAATGCTGATTTTAGGGGCGGAGTGGGGCACTAAAATCCACCGGGGAAATTCTGGCCCACCTCCATCCACCCCACTCCATCCTAGTTTTTCAGGACGCTCTGCCAGTAGGTCTTGACAGTCTTAAAATACAATCCTAAAACACTGGCACTTTACAGAGCACAGTTTGCTAATCTCGTTGTACAAATCTAAAGAACCATGACACTGTAGTTTTTGTCTTCTCTCTCTTCAGTAAAGCGCTGGCCGATTACTCAAAGCAGTTTGTCGTCTCTGTGGTGCTGGGAAAAGATCTTGTACCCAGGTAAGATTTAGTCAAATGGTCACCAACCAGATGCTTGCTTGATTTCATTTGTACGTGTTAAAGTGTGTCTCTATTTAGAGAGCCTCCTTTTTTCTCACTTCTACTTCTACAGTCTGCATCGTATCACTTCCTCAAATCGTGCTCGTTTTGTTTCTCTAGACTGAGTATCCCTAACATGGAAGACTTAAAAAGAAGATTACTAAAAATGGTTTCTAACTGCAGTAAACCCAAGGTAAGATGGTTGACTCTGTGTAGATCAGACAGTCTGCCGGCCTGTGCTCTATCAGCGGTACGTCTCTGTCTCTCAGTATAAGATCTTAATGCACGGCTGCTGGTACGAGCTGTTTGGAGGAGCTCCTGACGACTTCCCTACGGAGCTGGAGAACCGGCGGGAGGAAGTTCTTAACCAGCCGCTGCTGGGTGAGGAGAGTCTGTTAGTTCAGCGCTCAAACACTTACCAGAGCCTGTCGTCCGACGACTCGCCCTCACATCCCACACACCTGCCCCTGTACCTGCCCGGACGCATCCTGTACATCACAGAGGACGGCCCCGCTCGCAGGTCAGCCGCTTCATCACACTCACAGAGTTCACCCAAAAATAGTTACTAAACTTCATGTCATTCCAAACCTGTGAGACTGTGTGTGTTAGAGGAATAATTCACCCAAAAATGTATGAATTAATCATTCATTAATGACCAAGAAATTAATGAATTAATTTTAATTAAAAAAAAAAAAAAAAAAAAAAAAAAAAAAATATATATATATATATATATATATATGAGACAGTCTTGATTAAATAGCAGACATACTGTTCAAACACGTGTGACGCCATAGAGCAGTCCTACAACTGATAACTACCCGGATATAAAACTGTACTTCTACTGTTTCATGGCAAATATTGTCATACTGTCCAGCCATAATATAATTACTTCTATTGACATTTTTTTAATTTCTTGTCTTGTTATTAATAGCATAGCACACTTCATTGATTAAATCAAATTAACTGTAATCATAAAAAAAAACCAAAACTAATATATATATATATATATATATATATAATAACA
>JAUMHP010000062.1:980011-987511 GCA_032361065.1 Enteromius trimaculatus | reverse complement strand
AGGTAGTTGGTTGGCTAGTTAGTTAGTTAGTTAGTTAGTTAGTTAGTTTTTGCTGTGAATTCAGTAGAGTCAGAGTGAAGCAACGCAGGAAGACACACTTTACTTATTTTATTATATTTCAGCTGCCATCAGAATGCCAGTGGGTCACTTAAAAATCACCTGTTTGTTAGGAACCCAGGGAGACGCTGCTGGTGCTTGTCCTGCAGCCGTTTGAATGCTTTCGGCTCATGTGACTCTTTGTTGGGAGCGAGTGAAGTGAAGAGCCTGCTGTATGAGCATGTGTTGTGCTTTAAACTCCAGGCCTTTGTTTTGTGTGCTCCCGAATCGATGCTGTCCACGAGTCGTCTGTGCTGTCACTCCAGACACAAACACACTGAACACATACAGTACGAGCTTGTAGTTTGGAGAAGCACACAGTATAAATGTCCAAGGGAGAGATAAGTAGACTAATATTATAAATAATTGAAACTGTTAAAAAGGCTTGAAAGCTGATGAGAGAATACATTTTATGTTTGTGCGCTCGATTTTTAATTGCATCAATTTTGGGCAACTTTTTTCTTTCTATAAAACAGGGATGTGCAAACTAGTCCATTAGTCACTGACGCATCACTATTCTAAAATTAGGGCTCTATGAAATGTCTCTTAAATGTTTTCCCCATTTATTGATTTTATGTGGATTCCATTCCATAATGGTTTTATTAAATATTTAGTAACAATTTAATCAAAAACGTGATGTCTAATGAATTCATAAAGCTTTAATGCAAACCTATTATCAAAATGGTAAAAAAAAAAAAAATCAAGTTAAACCATGAAATTGTAATAATTTAAATAAATCCTTTAAAATGTAATACATTTTTTAAATTAATAATTTATGAAAACTTTAGTTGAAATGTTTCAGGATTCTGTTTTTAATGAATTAATGCAAAAATGGTTTAAAACATTTAATTAAAGCATAAAATGTTAATCATTTAATTAAATCTTTTAAAATGTAATAAAATAAAATTATAGAAGTAAAAAATACCAGTGCTGCACAATAGAGGCTTTCTGTTGAAATTAAAACATGGCAGAAAAATTGTGTCAATATATTAATAAACTATTATTGCTTTGAGAAGTAATAAGTTTGAGAGTTCATGTGTACATTTATATCACAATTTGTGAGTTAAACTGAACTTCCGTTCACTACAGGTTGTAGTGAAGATCTTTTATGTTTATCTGCCAATAAGTTTCTCAAATGAAATGTTGAAACGCTGATCAAGTGACTCACAGAGCAGCTCTGGAGATGAAGCTCATGTGACTTCAGAATTCAATAACAGTAACAGTACAAATTATTATGAGGCCCTAAATAATTGCACCTCTGTTCAGTTTGCTTGATTGCTGTCGCATTGACAGACTCTGACTGCGAGATGATGACTTATGAATCGTTATTTGAAGGGATGCAAGGGATGTGCTTTCTGCTGGACATTCGGGAGTTCATGGGTGGTTACTGTAATCCTGTGTCTCTGTACGTGCTAAAACCAGATTAATTGTTAGTGTCACAACCTGATTACAGCTCGAGTCAGTTAGCGCTTTACTGTCAAACGAGTTTCACCGTTGTGTGAGAACATCGATTAAGTGCCCCAGGACCTGTTGAAGGAGTCTTAAACCTGTTATATGACCTCAAACTCAAGCAGCACACCAGATTGTGTTTTCCTCTCATTGCCAGGGTTTTTATGGCACACTGTAGGCTATACATCATAGGAGTTTGTCAATATTCACAGTATTGATTGGGTGAACAATTGTGTCAGAAGGCAATTCATAATGCAGCAAAAATGCACTGCAATCTCAAATATAATCATGTGTAATATTGGACTGCTAGGAGTATTAACCCTACAAACTTTTGACATTTAATAAAGTCAGTAATAAATCCTGAATTTTGAATATATTGTATCTCTGTTCTACAGTGCAATGTTTTTTTTGGTGTTTTAATTTGAAAAAGGTTTATAATAAGGAGTTAAAATTAGTTATTTTTTTTGTTTTTAACATTTAGAGCATGTGTATGATAAATAAAAACCAAACTAAAAACTAGTTTCTAGATGAAATTTGAATTGATATCCCCTTGATTTGTGTTTGTGTGAAAGTACAATAAATCAAATTGTTCTTAAATGTGAACAATCATGATTTAATAATGTTTTTTGAGGAGAATAACCATGATTATCTTTGTGCAGACCCTAATAAACAGTCAGGAATCCTTGCCAAAAGTTTGTGTTAGTTCATATAAACATGTTAATTTACCTGAATAACAATGCATCTTTTTATAGGCACAGACATTTGACTTCAACTCTGTCCCCCTCTTAAGAACTGATGTTTATTACCCTGACAGCATCACAAGAGCCGTGTGAAGCATAGACGGTAGTGCGTGTGTTTGCAGCGCAGCGCTCGAGCATTCACGCCTGTGTTTGTGTATTTGTGTGTTGTGCCTCAGGTCTGCCGTTTGCATTTGTATTTTCTAGACTCTGGAAGGAAATGTCAGGGAAGGGCTTTGAATGTACCGGAAGAGGAGTTTCCAGAGTTCCTTTCTTCACTCAGGATATTTCTGAAGCTCTTGCTCTTTTCTTCTCGGTTCCTGAAGTTGTGTCACAGCTATTAGACGCTTGTACGGTCTCGTGTATTTCAGTAGAAAAAGCTCTGTCAGCTGTTTCCTATGCTCTTACAAGTGTGTTAACACTATGAAGCTACTGTATAATATTCTAATATAGCCTCCACATTATCAGCATAATAAAAAAACTATAAACATTGCCCACAAACAAGCCACTTTCCTTTTTCTTCTTTTTTTATTTCTTTTATTGTGATATATCCAGCTTGATGTCTTTTTGCTGTCCAATATTTCCTCTTACCAAGTAAACATCAGAATAACTGTAATATATTATTAACTATTACAGTTATTCTGATCTCAGTATATGGCATACTAGTAATATTTCAGATGAACTGAAGCAGCTCAACTTTTTTTTGTTTTTTGTTTGTTTGTTTATTATTATTATTATTATTTTTTAAATAAAAATCCATTGCATCTCAAATCTGATCTGTTTGTTTCCAGAAGCTTTATTTTTATTGATCCTGAGCGGAGGAATGATCTTCACAAGCCTCCAAAACCTCTCACATTTATTTGTTCATCTTTCAATCATCGTTGGATTGCATTTTGATATTGATGCGTTACTGTTGTAGAGATCTAATTGTTTTACGTGTTCTAAGTGATCAGAATTTCATCACTTTTGATCATATCAATACCAGCATCTCCACTGAATAGCATATAGTTTGCTCTGTTTTTACCTCCACATTGTTAGGTTTTAGTCTGATGGATCAAATATGATACTCATAAAAAAAAAACGCATATGCAATTTTATTTTCTTGACACAAAATTAAAGAAGACCCCCATTGATAGAAGTTTTTAGTCCAGTTTTAAGCATTTCCTGCTCAATACAAGCTTGCAGGATTTATCACTCGGACCATGCCTGACCTCAGGTGACTCTCCCTGTTCAGAGCTGATAAATCCTGCGCTCCGAGCGAAACCCCGCTAGCGCTGCCGTTACGAGCGATGGCCCTGAGCCCCGGAGGAAGTGCAGTTGACTTAAAGAGAGCTCTATCAACAGAGTGGCGCTACACAGCAGCCTCTATCTGTGGCGGCACAATGAGGACATTATGTGGAGCGAGGGCCTGAAGTCTGTATGCAGCCAGACACTCTTCCTCTGCTCAGCTGTCATATGAGCGCTGTCCTCCGGATCATATGATGAGCGTAGATGCTTGTGGCGCTTCGGCCGCTGTCAAACTTTTTTTGTAAAGTAGTTTCCTGTCAAACGGTCATGCATAAGGACTTCGTTCTGTCATGTAGAGGAAAAGAACAAGTTCATTATGTGTTGTGAAATGTGTCTTTATAAAGGTGCTCTGGCTGCTAATGCTCTTATATTAGATTTTCAAGTCTGCGTGTTTCCCATACAGACTGTGCATGTTATTTCTAACCTGTATAATCCATCTTGGCATCCTTTCCACCAGGGCTGCATGATGAATCGTGTTAATCGTGATCACAATTTCTGCTTCTCTCGATTTATTAACCATAATCGCCGGAGGAGTTTTCCCATTGCCTATTTATTCTGAAGCAGTTCCATTTTATATGACATTTGCGTGCCTTGATGATAAGCCCCTGCAGGCTTTTACGGTTGCCAGATGTCAAGTTTTTTAATAAATCAGTACAGTTTCTGTCTGTTTGATGTGCACACGCAGGGGAAAAAATAAAGCAGATGAGCTGAGAAAACGGCAAGCATGTAAGTTTTACATTTTAAATGAGAGTGCATCATCACTGCTGTCTGAAGCTATGAGATTTAAGCTGTGTCGTCCGTTAGCTGTTTCCCATTATGCCTTTGGTCAGGGCAGTCGGTGGAGAGCAACATCGCTCGACAGTTCAATCCGACACAGCCGCCTCGCGAGGGTTTTTTGTCACGACAGTCAGCATGACATCAGAGCATGGCAGATGTAACTCAGACACTTTTCTCAGACACAGATCAACGATGATCGATTCTGCACAGATCTCCAACAAGCCTGAGAGCGCACTGGTTGGCTCTTAACTGCAAGCAGAATGTCAGTCAGTGTACTGGAGAGTACGGCGAACATAGAGAAAGAAACAAAGTTGCTTCTCAGATTTCCCTAACAAGCAACCACATTTTTTTTTTTTTTAAATAAGCCCAAAAACCTCAGCCAGGGATTTCTTTCACACAACTTAACAAAAAAGAAGCCCAAATCATGTATAATACGCCGACTTGGCAACTGTGCCCATAAGAGCTCAGATCACTGCCCTGATTAATGAAGGCTGACCACAATCTCAATTATAAAGAAATTCTTCTTGCAGTGAGGTTTACATAGAGATGACTTCAGAGGTGGCATAAATACAGTAATTAGCCTTATATGTATTAATGATGACTGCTCAAGAAACAATTCTGATTATCAATGTTAAAAACAATTGTGTATTTTTCAGGATTCACAGGTGAATAGAAAGTCTTGCGGTAATTTGAAATTGAAATATTATGAAGTATAAATTATGTCTTTAAAAAAAAAAATACTACTAACAAAACTCAGATCATCCATAACTGCATATATGCACGAGCAAGTAGCTACAGTGATTTTAAGCTTTGCAAGCCTTGCTGTAGTCGTAGATGCTTTGCAGGACAATATGAGCAGTATTTGTCATCACATGAGTTTTGTGAGTGGTGGTAGGAGGTTAAGGGCTCTCAGTTCAGTCTGAGGTTTCTCAGTGAAGATGTGTTGACTTGCATCTGTGAGATCATAAGACGCTCCCCGTGTGTCGGGACTCTCTGATGTCCCGGGGGCCTGCAGCACATGAAGGCTTTTATCAACAGATACACAACACAGAATACACTTCTGTCTGTGTGACGTTTAAGGGGATGGCTTGATAATATCATCAGGTAGGCGCTCATGTGAGCTGCAGCACGGACTCTTGAGGTTTGAGGGTCAAAATCAAATGCTTTGAGCTGATAAATGTACGTGCTTCACATTTGTAGGGGTGATAATAAGATGTTGTTCTGCTGCTTATGAGTTTAACCACCTAGCATTCTGAACGTAAGTGATCCTCAGTGGGAATGAAAGATTTTCAAAAGTACTATATTCCATTGTAGTAATATTAATATTAGTATTTTAAAGGGATTTTAGGTAACTAGACAATATTTTAATAAATATGAAATTTGTAAATAAAATGTGTACTTTATACAATTAATAAGTTAATATAAGTTAATAAAGTGCTGCGTTTATGCTGTGAGAGTGTTTTCAGACGTAATTAATTTTTTTTTTTTTCATTCATCTCCAATGGGGTATGTTTTTTGTTTTTTTTTACCATTTATTTTGGTTTTTTTTTTTTTTACATCTTTTTTTTTTTTTTCATTTATTTTTCACAACCAAGCATCCATCTGTATTATTATTATTATTTTTATTTACTTATAGATTTTTTTTATATATATATGCCTGTGTGTATACAGTATATTCCTACTTGAATGCTTACTTTATGCATTATGCATTAAGTTTTTCAGTTACAGGTTTTCTAGATGAAATGCAGTCATTTGTAATATTTTATTAATGTTACTTTGAGTTGCTTGCGCTATTGTAAATATTCCATATTTGCATGCATCCATGGTTAATTTATGTAGAATTTCATGCTAAAGACAATTGTCAAATGTACTTTTTAAAATTTATTTGTATTTTATTTATTTATTTTTATATATATTTAAAAAAAAAATCGATTTAGTGCTGTTTTAATGTTCATTGACTTGCAGCCCCATCAACACACACGACAAACACAAACAATAGCCGTTAGCACAGTCATTAGTAGTGTTGCTGCAGGGCTTGGGTGACATCTAACAATAGAGGTGAGGACACGCTGTGTGTTTGGAGTCTGGAAGGAGGGGAAATCCGTTCAGCTGCCCTCGTACACACAGGCCTCGCCCATCACTGCCGTGTTCATCTTTGGCATATGAAAGGGTGAACGAGGAATGAGTAAGCCGGGCAGACGTCCGCTCTGAGTCACTGGCTCTCTGATCAGATGTGCTGAAACTTTCCAGCAGCTGTCGGTCCTCCAGATTCTGGGCACTGCTGGGATTTCAGCTTTATGTGTCTGCTAGCAGCAGAAAGAGTTGATTTATAGAAACGACCCCTGGTTCACGTCCCACTCAGACAGATTGCTGAGATGACCTTGTATTTGCACTTGACTCTTATGTGCTCCAGAGGCCTGACCCTGCTGTTTGTGCCTGATAGTCTTATCCCATGTGAGCTATGCTTGTGTGGCTGTCCAAAAATACCGGATTGGTGCCTGAAATCATGTTTGAAATTCATTTACACGTATACACATAAGTGTGCGTGTGCATTATATAAAAATACTTCAGAATATGTTCAGCACAGGTAGACTTATTTCAAAACGTCAAAACAGGGTCTCAGTGTGAAAAATCTCTCTTTGTCTCCTCTAGAGATATATTGAGTATGAGGACTCTCAAGAGCAGGAAAAGAAAGATCTCCAGAGTCGTGTGCAGATGCTGGAGGCTCAGACCAGACAGATGGAGCTCAAGACCAAGAACTGTTCAGACCAGAGTAAGTTACCTGCGTTACCTCACCTCAGCTCTTCAGGGACAGATCATGTTCAGTGTCCACTAATCAGTCAAAGAATCGTTTGCGTGATAAAGGTTCTTTTAAATGTTTCCTTGTTTGGTTTTAATAACGTTTTAAAAACAGACTTTTTTTAAGTTGCACATATGCAACAAAATATGAAGTTTTTCAGCTTTATAAATCCCTTGCCAGTTCTTTGTAATTATATTCTTTCAGTGTAAATCTTACATCAGTTTTATTTTATTTGTGTAGTAAAAACATGTTGTTATGTAGGGGCTAGGATAGGGACTTGGGCTTGTAACCCAAAGGTTGTGGGTTCGAGTCCCAGGTCCGGCAGGGATTGTGGGTGGGGTTAGTGAATAACCA
>JAUMHP010000062.1:959545-978038 GCA_032361065.1 Enteromius trimaculatus | reverse complement strand
CAGGGATTGTGGGTGGGGTTAGTGAATAACCAGCGCTCTCTCCACCTTCAACACCACGACTGAGGTGAGACCCTTGAGCAAGGCACCATTCCCCCAACTGCTCCGCGGGCTCCCCACTGCTCCGGGTGTGTGTTCACGGTGTGTGTGTGTGTGTGTGTGTTCACTTCTCACTGCTGTGTGTCTTCACATGGATGGGTTAAACACAGAGCACAAATTCCTAGTATATAAAACCACACCTGGCCACATGTCACGTCCTTTCCTTTCCTAATCTGTATTATATTGGTGTATATCCATGCAGTGTATTGTTGATGGTTACTTGACATTTTAAGTGTTTATTAAAGATATATTTTTATGTTCATGTAAGAAAAAACAATGTGTAAAATAGTGTTGGGCGATACGCTCAATTTACATATCCTATTTACATAGCCTTTGAGATCGTTGATACATGATATCATCATGCTAATTTATTTATTTACTTACGTTTCATTGCCAGAAAGGGAACCAATTCCAGTGTAAGGCTAAAACAGACTGAGAAAGATACATAATGAAACAAATGCCCTGAGTCCTAATATTAATTAGTATTAGTTTTATGATTAATAAAACGGTGCTATCAAAAATATAATTGCTTGCAAAATATCTATATATATTTTTTACATAATATTTGTTTGTATACTATGTGTGTATATATAGGTACACACACATACATGTATATATTTAAGAAAAGTGCTGTTTATTTATATTAAATATACTTACGTAAACAAAAACTGTTATTTTGGATGTAATAACACGCAATTAATTGTTGGACACCACTATAATAAAGTTGTATTAAAACAGTATTAATGTATTGATAAATACTCTGAAGTCATCCGGCAGCAGAAACTCTTTCTGTATCTAGATGAGTGCAGTTCTCTAGATAACCTTCATAAATCAGCTGTCAGCAGGTGAACTCTTATCTGTGAAGCCAGACAAAGCTTTCATTCTCTGGAATACCTGATCACGCTCGGTCTGAGAATCACACGCAGTGTTGGGCTGTGAATGGGCTGAGCTGGATTACAGCTTAAGGGCAGCTGAACTCGCCCACATGATGGCTGGATGACCGTGTTTACTGCCAGCTCAGCTCCAGGTGGGCGGCACGTTACGTAAACGCATCTAGCGAATGCCATCGGTTCCCTTGGTGTCCTGAATGAGGATTAAAAACGTGTTCCCTGTAATAATGACGTGAAATAATTTAATCCATTGTGTTTAACCACAGAATGGGAAGTTCTTTCATAATGTAAACGCGTTTCTGTTTCCCTACTGTAACTATCCACTTGTTAAGTTGTCATTGAGTCAGAGGAGTTTACAGTTTGATGTTTTGGAGAAGTGCGTGATGAACAGCTGTCATCAACACGCTTTCATCACTCGCTATGGTCCCATATTCTCATAGCTTACTATTTATATGCCTAGATGTGTAGCAAATCAACCATATGAAGACTTTGTGGAAAAAAAACCTCAAAGCTACCATTTAGGAAACAATAATTATGATAAATCTGCTTTTGGCAGCCATTGTAGTTGCCAAATTTTTAATGCAAAAAAATAAATGAATAACTGTAGCATTAGTCAAGGCAGGAAACTGGAAAGAATTATATGTAATAATTTTTAATTACTACAATACAGTTTAAAAGTCAGGAGAGTTAAATACTTCTGTTCATCAAGGACACATTACATTGATCAAAAGTGTCAGTAAAGACGTTTTATAATGTTACAAATGATTTCTGAAGTCTGCTTTGTTTTCTATTTTCTGTTCAAAGAATCTTAGTTAATAAAATGCATCAGTAGTATTCAGCAGTACAAGTCAGCATATTAGAGTAATTTATGAAGGGTCGTGTTACACTGAAGACTGGATGTAAAATTGAACTTCGCATCACAAGAATTAATTACATTTCAAAGTAGAAAACGGCTACTTTAAGTTGCATTACTATTTTACAATATTACTGATTATAATGTGATTTTGATTGAATAAATGCGGCTTTGGTTCAGTCAGATTTATCTTTTTGAAATAAGTGTCTCCTGCTCACCAGTGTTTTTGAGTGATGGTGTGTGCGTGCGAATTGACATGAAAAAGTTTTTATTCTGAAACATTTTATTACTATGAACAAATTTGAATTGGATTTCTGAATCTATTCACTGATACACATACAAAATCTTGCCTAGTAAAGTTTACATCAGAGATGAGGATCCTAAAACTAGAGAAAAAACAGCTTTTAGGAAGCTGGATAGTCACTAATCATGTTCACAAAGTGCCTTTTTTTTTTAAATTTGATATCTCCATTAATGCAACTTGAATATTTGATACATCACTTCACCTCGTTATTTATACATTTGTACATAGTAAAGGGAACCTAGAGTAATAAAGGTTTCTTCTTAAGTAAGGAGTGATAGGGTTTGGCTCTGATTGAGGAGGATGATGATACGCCACAGGAACGTCTGCTTTCCTTGTCATCCTCCTTCCTTTAATTCACAGTCATCGGGTGACATGGGTTTTTTTCCTCCACATGAGACATGCTCCTTATCTGACCTCCTCCGAGAAGACATGATGGCGTTTACTAAAAGATTTGTACAGAAGTGGCAAGTTTTCTGGATGTATTTCATTTCTGTTGCTCTGCTGACCCCTTCTGGCTGAGTGTTGTTACTACAGCTGTGTTCAAACCCTTACAGGATGGCCTTTCTCTCTGAAGCAGAATCACAATACTTAAACAAGTGAAAATATAAATAAACATGCTGCGACGTCACTCTTGTTTTTAGTTGGAAGATTAGAAGAGCGTGAAGCCGAGCTGAAGAAAGAGTACAATGCTCTCCATCAGAGACACACCGAGGTAAGAGTTCCTTAGCATTTCAATAATGGCATAAGCGATTTATTACAAAGCCAACGACGCAGTGCCATGTGTTTAAAGCTAGATAAGGACACAAGCAATGCAGAGCACAGGAGAAATGCAGAGAAGAGAAATAGGATTATTTTTATTTTAAGTGCAAAGGTTGTGGACTGTTTAAATTAAACTATAGACCCTAAGAAAGGTTCTGGAAAGCTGTAGAAGATGCTTTTGCGTGTAGTCATCCGATAATGCTGTGTGTTTGGATTCACAGATGATCCACAGTTACATGGAGCACTTGGAACGTACCAAATACCAGCAGATGACGGGAGAGACCACAGACACTTCGAGTCAGAGCAGAACTAGGTGAGGAGGTTTCTGAGCTCATTCACAAATACTAGGCTATATTTCATCCACTTACACAGTTTCTGAAACCCGCTTGTTGCTTTGCTGTTGATGCCAGTTCTGTATAATGCGGCTGTGATTTTGTTCTTGAATAACCCTAGTGAATCTCCCACATGCATACACGCAAAATCAGTGAACCTCTCCTAATGTAGGTCAGCGGTTTGTGTGTGTCTCGGCTGAGTGTGATGAAGAGAGAGAAGCGTCTGGCAGATGTTAATGAAGACAGTGGGATGGATGGCATGGTGATTCTGACAGTGTGAAAATGCATATTTCACAGAGGCCTCTCAAGCATGAAGTGACATGGTTTCTAAAGAGCTTTCAGTGATGGCCGGCTCTAATCTGTTATGCTTATAGATGCCAGCATTGTAATTAAAAGGATCCCTTAAATTGTGATCCTGTGAAGGCAGTTATAGTTTCTCCGTCACTGATATAAAAATATAAAGAAATATAAAGGCAGTGTGTGGTATGCAAAATTAAAGGAAGTGACAAAAACATTAAAGGAAAGTTTGTAGCCAGTAAGATTTAAAAAAATGTTTTTATTTTTTTATTATTTTTTTTTTTATATGAACTTAGAAAAATCAGCGTCATAAATCATAGCATGAATCTGTCTAATAACATTTCTGATTATTATCAGTGCTGAAAACAGTGCTGCCAAATATATTTGTGGAGACTGATGCATTTTATTTTCTGGGATTAACCAATAATGTTAAGTTAAAAAAACAATGCAGAGCACAATTTCAATTAAGTTTACATGTGTATCAAAATACAAACTGCTCATTCTTGTTATTTTAGTAACTCTTTACTTACAGTCTGTATCAATAATGCGTTATGAACAACGTTTTAATGCATTAAGCTTTAAATGTGGCTTGTTTTGCCGCTTATAATGCATTAGACATGAATCTCATGAATAATAATCGTAACCACGGTTAATGCTTTATAATACCTTTAATTCATTGCTGAACTATGCATTTAAATCTTGGCGAAACTATATAGTACCTTGTGACTAACATTCAAACGTTAGTAAGACGATTTATAACATCCACATATGAATATATAATAACGGATGTATTTTAGTTATTTTAAGTATAAAAGTAAGTAAGTATATAAGTATTAAATTGCACCTTATGTTGTCCAGTGTTTGTCACAAGATGGCGCTAAACGGTAATCTTTGTTGGCGTGGCGGATTTTAAACACACAAGTAGTACCGGCTGTGCGTTATTACTTTGGAGCGGTTATTATTTAAAAAGAACGAACCTGCAAATGTCTCAACTGACCAATCAGAATCGAGCATTCCAGAGAGCCGTGTAATAATATAGTATAAGTACCTAGTAGTATAGACCAGTGGTTCTGAACTGGTTCTCATGACCCTCTAATTCCAATGGTCATCTAGCCACGACCCACTATATATATCATTTATTTATTAAGTAAAAATTGTTTTAAAAAGACTGTGAAGAATGTGGCTCATACTGATAGCAGTCCCAAACTAGTTTTTGTTAATAATATGAAAAGGTTGGTATGAGCCACCCCAGTCTCTTAAACATACAAAATGACAAAAAGTGAAAATAACACGGTTCTAAACAACCGTTACAATGCATGAAACTGCTCCTAAATAAAACCAATATCATACCTTCATGCAATCCATCTCAGTTGACACACGCAGTACCAGTTAATTACTTATGGGGACTGTACTTTAATTTTAAGTGTTTCTGCCCTTGTGATATGCAGCCTGCAAAATAATAATAATGCAACTAAATGAGACGAAATAACGGTTTAACATTTTGTTTGTCTTGTTTTGGTAAATGAAAATGTTTTTGCATAGTTTTTATTTTTGTAAACCACATTTAGTCTAATTTTTATTCGTGAACAATGTCACATTTTACGCTTAAATATGGTCATCGTCACATGAACAGCGTTTTCGTTGCGTCTTGTCTCGTTTTCATGATAAAGGTTCGTTGACGACGACAGTTACTGATGATTTTTGTTAATGAAAGCACACTAGTTTCTTTCACGCAATTCTGGGTTTATAACTTAAGAGTTTGTAACTTGCTATTCTGACTTGTAACCTGAAATTGCGTGTTTATATCTCGCAGTTCAGGATTTATTTTGCAGGCTTTGTAACTCGTTATTGTGTGTTTATCTCACAATTGCAATTTTATTTTTCGCGACTGCAAGTTTATATCTCTTAATTCTCACCGTTCTGACTTAATGTGCAGTTTCAAGTCTGACTTTGTAACACGCAATCGTGAGTTTATATCTCTCAATTCAGATTTTATTTCTCGCAATCACAAGTTTATGACTCGCAATTCAAATGTTCTGTTTCGCGATTGCAAGTTTATACCTCTCAATTCTGCCTTGATTTCTCACAATCGCAGTCACTAGTTTCTAACTCCATTCTGACTTTGTAACACACAGTTATAAATCACAAGTTTATATCTCGCAATTCTGAGAACGAAGACAGAATTGATAGAGAAAAAAATAATAATTTTTGTTATTCAGTGGCAGAAACATGCCTCCATAGTTAGTTTTATACTCTGTGTTTTTAAACCTTGCTGTATTTAATATGCATAATGCCAGAAAATGAGTGGCACTTCTATTTTACCTTGCATAAATACAATACATGAACTTCAAAGTCAAGGGATTGATTCACCTGACGCTTGTTAGCAGGTGGATTGGGCTTTTGTGCTCTCTGGAGACGAGCTGAAGTGTGTGTGTGTGTGTGTGTGTGTTTGTTGTTCTCTCTGATCTGCATATACGCACTTATTCCCACAGCCAATCAGCTCTGGGATGGACACCGGGAAGCGCATACAGAATCAGTGCATAAGAGCTGTTCATTAGGCAACAGAGGAGTGCGTGAGCAGCACACAAGGAAAGACAGCTGCTGCAAAGCTGCTCGTGTGTGTGTGTGTGTGTGTGTATGCGTTTGCTGCTCTTCGGAGTGGATGATGTCACAGCAGTGAGAGGCTGCAGAGCCGCTGTCTCACACACATACACTGATCCTCGCGCTGCTGTGCCGGTGTTGATGGGATTGTTTTTGCATTTCGGGGGGCGGCGGGCGGCTCATAGCGCGTGGCGGCAGCCATGAGTCCGGGATGCATGCTGCTGTTTGTCTTTGGCTTCGTGGGGGGAGCGGTGGTCATCAACTCTGCCGTTCTGGTCTCTCTCTCCGTTCTGCTGCTGGTGCATTATTCTGTCTCTAACGGCCTGCCCGCCATCACACACTCCCTGCCCCGCATCAGCAGGTACGCAGCTACGCAGTGTGTGTGCGTGTGTGTGTGTGTGTCGTAGCCTAGTTTCTTTTTCACCGGCTGTGTCATATCTTCTTTAAGTTAATCTACTGTTTCCCTTGCATCTGTGTTTGTATGTTACTGCATTGATGTGTTCGAGTCTAGCTGAGAGAATGAAGTAAACCGGAGCGGATCAAGTGTCAGAGAAATGCGTATCGTTCAGGCAGATTGTTTATTCTGCGTGGCTTCACTTTGTTCTGTACTTGGTGCACTAGAGTTGCTTTCAGTACAGCTGCAATTGAACACCTGATATTGTTTGCCGCTTTGAAGAGCTTTCTTCTCTTGATTGTTTGGAGATGTTGAGCAGGTTTCGTGTTTTTAGTGTCGTGTTCGGGTGATTGGAATTATAAAATGTACACATTTAAAATAAAAAAATAAATAAAAATTGTGTAAGATAAAGCTTAAGCTAACACTGTTGGATGCATATATATTATTTATTTATTTATTTATTATTATTATTTTTTAAAGGTATATTGATCAAAAATTATAAAAACACATTTAAAATGTTACAAAAGATTTCGTTTTAAACAAAATTCTGTGAAAAATCCTGAAAAATAAAATATATACTTTTTTTTTTTTTTTTTTCATCACAGTTGGTTTCAACATTGACAATAATCATAAATGTTTCTTGAGCAGCAATTCAGCTCATTTATAATTATTTCTGAGGGATCATGTGACACTAAAGACGTCTTGATGCTGAATTTGATGCTCAGATTTGATTACATACATAAATTATATTTTACAACATACTGATAGAAAACAGCTGTTTTTAATTATAATAATATTTCACTGCATTACTGTATTTATGGTCAAATAAATTCAGTCTTGGTGAGCAGAAGAGACTGTATTTTATAGTGTATTTTAGCATCAATAAAAAGACTTGGAGGTAAAAATGTGCTTAATTGTCACAAAAGTTCAAATAAGTTTCCAAAGTAGGCTTTTTTTATTAAGCTAATATTTATTGTACTATTAATGGGTGATAAAGTCTAGTACATATAATTTGGGTATTAAAACATTATTTCATTTAATATCTTAACAAATACCCATTCCTGATTGTGATATGCCACATAACTTGTAGTTGATTTTTATTGATTAAATGAAAAGTAATGAAAGTGATTTAGATAAGTTTTTTTTAAAGATGGTATCTTTCCGTTAACCACCTCGAACCGATCCTGACTCCAGAGAGTCAGCAAGAAATGAAATACTTGCTTTTTGTGTTTTGATGAAAGGGAAAATGTTTATCTTCTAGCTTCTGAAGATTTTTTTTACGTCAAGCTCTTGTATAATTTACTTGTAGATACCTGGACTTGGTTTGCTGTTCCAGTGCAAACATCACATTAGTGGCTTTTACCCAGTTTCTTCCACTTCTGGTTCTGCTTTTATAAATGATCTGAAACAATAACTGCCTGTGCTGTAATAGCTCTTCATGAATTGAACTTTGGACCTGAAGTTCCACAACTCGACCTTTTATTGCCATGACATATGTGTCTGTCCTGTGACGTGTTTGATTACGCAAGGTTTTGCTCTCAGCACGAGTATTGATGTGCGTTTATAGATCTCTCTCTCTGATATGCATGCATTTACTGCCTTTTATTTTTACTTGACACACTTTTGGGACGCTTGTTCCTAGATACAGATACAAGACACTGCTTAGTGGTGTTATCTTAGATTTTTGTGGCAGTAGTTGAATTCACACTTCCTCATTTGGTTCTTGTTTCCAACCTGCACTTGGTTTTTTTCTTACTGTACTGTTCCAGCTGAATATAGTGAACCCTGCTCATGTGAGCAGATCCGCTCTGAATGTGCAGTCAGCAGGTTCAGGCTCTGAATGCAGCTCTATGGCAACCCACAACAGGAAGACAGACAATCAGAGAAGACAAAAGAAAAGTCCCATCAGTCAAACTCTCCTAGAGGAGCTCTGGTTTTTGTGCTGTTTGCTAAGGCACATACTTCACACACTTAAAACTAAAATCCTAAAAACATGCACTATTCTCTTGAGAGATGTATAATGATCAGAAAAGCATAAAGACTTTCATGTTGACTTGTTTGCAACCGCTTAGTCACAGGTCCAAAGGCCTTACTTTAAGCACCTTATGAAATATTGAGAAAGCTGTCAGTCTGGAGTTTTTCTCCAGAAATAAATGTAAAAATGCAGTGAAGCTAATGCATAATAGTTTAAATTCCACCCTAAATTTGTTATTAGATTGTTCATATCTGGGTTAATCTAAATACTGGAGATTGTTGTTTATAATGTTTACTATTTAGTTCATATTTCGTTATTGCTGTTGTTCTTGCACCCAAAACAGACCCAAAGTGCCTGATAGATGCCTACAGTAAATGCATCATAGACTTGCATTGAGACGTGAAAAAAGAAAGAGATGCGAGTTCGCTTTTTGACTTGACAAACCTTTAAACGCCTCATGAAATACTGGGGAAATGATCAGTCCAGTTGTAGTGGTACCATCACAATGGTCAGAAATCACCTTACACATTTCCTCCATAAGGATGATTTTTATTTTTATTAGTGCTGAGAAAAATGCTTGGTTGATATCTGAATATTTAGACATTACGTAATCCATAAGGTTTCTTGCTCAAGTTTCCATTTGTGTGTTTTGTGTGTTTGTCAGGAAGGAGCGTCCAGTCTCTCTGGGTATTTTTTCATTGCCGGGAAGTGATGTGATGACCCCCGATCTGCACAGGGAGGCTGTGGAGACCCCAGGAACGGACACATGGAGATATAACAATCTCAGCCACCCGCGCTCCAACACCAGCCTTAAGGTGAGAAACACACCAGTTTGCAGATTATTTTTCTATGTTACATCCCTAGTTTGGGAGCATATGGTAAACATCTTTTAAACATGTTATATAAAAAGCCTTAAAATCTTCCTAGAGAGTAGGGCTGGGTTGACACTTGAATTGTAGATTAACCAATGTTGATTCTTACTTTTAGTCTATGCTCTTTTCTGTTGATGCATGAGTGAACCGTAACAAAATATTATTTACGATACACATGCCATCCAAATATTGGGGGGTTGTCTCTTAAAAATGCATGTTTGACCATTACTTAACACACAACGCTCTTGACTGAAGGACTATATATATATATATATATATATATATATATATATATACACGCATGTCATTTTGCAAAAGTCACGTTACATGATTTTACTTATTTTCATATGAAATGGAGCTTTACCTACAATCATTCGTTCCTCCATAAAAGCCCAATGTATAATTAAATATATGGACATCGAATCAAATAAAGAAAATTCAAAATGTGAATCGCATTAAATTATAAAATCTGTGCCAACTCCCAGCACCGCTAGTGAATCATCCGGTTGTGTCGTCATCAGGGCTATTCTATTGACAACAGAGCTCCGAGCAGGCTGTTATCTGCTTCCCAGAAAGAGAACATGAGTTTGGGGGAACAAAAGCGATGACAACACCGTTAGTTTTTATCGAGAGAGTTGAACGGATCTGAGCAGAACGTATGTTAAAGAAGCCTGAGCGGCACTGCCAGCGGGAAGGAAGCTCATTCTGAGGGCCTGCTGTGCTCTGCATGCTTAAACGGAGCCCTAACAGTGCCAAGAGCCAGACAAACAGGCCAGGGCTGATCCTGGGTCAGTTCTCAGCGTTACAAAACATCCTCTTTTTTTTCCTGCTCTGGAACCTTCCATCTCCCATAGAGATACATGCGCTAGGCCCCTTCATACATATTCATGTTAATGAAGTAATCGTTTGCCGTCAACCTCTTCCTGCCGTGTTAATGTTCACAACCCTCTCAAACCTCAAGACAAACAAACAAACCACTCAACTCACGTGTAGTTCTCACCGAGACGGTTTGGAGTAACCGATGTAGAAGTTACAGAATCTCTCGTTGGGAAAAACCCATCTTGACTGATCTGAATCCTTTCCTCTCCCCTGATTCACATTGATTTTGTCTCTCACGTCCTAGAGTAGACTGACCTTGAAGCTTGAGCCTGACGCAGGTGTTTTTTGCATATTTCAGAGCGTGCTTACACTGCTGGGGTCTGATGATGTGTGATGAGCATTTCTGCCCTTAGAAATCCTTCTTTACGTCTGTAACAGCTCAAGATTTCATTCTTTTACACTTCATACATTTTTTACAGTTCCATATCTCACTATTTTTCATGTACAAAATTTTGCTTATACCTTTTCCTCTTCATTATTATTTTAGATTCTTGACTGCGCTTTTTCTGTTACAATTGAAAAAGATATGAGAAAGATCATTTATTTACTTGAAAGATAATTTCTTTTGTGTTTGTGTGTGCACAACATCTAGAAGATAAAATAGACATTATAGCTACACATTAATAATTGAATTAATTCCCTCTTATTTTATTTATATCAATATATAATATTTTTTTTCTACTTGGTCATAGAAAAGTACAGAGCCCTCTGCATGCCACAGTTACTGTGTACTATGCGTTTCCTCATTTTAAGTTAAATAATGGGCACTGTAGGGTTGTTTATCTAAAACTAGGAAGGAAATGAATAAGTTGTGTGAGTAAATTGTTTAATCATGGAGTTTATTTATTTATTTATTTTATTGGTTTAATGACTGATAATTAACTAACTATTGTTGCACTTATTATTACAGTTAATAAGACTTATTACCCATCAATCATTGCTTTTTATGCACACTGAATGAAGATTGAGAATAAGTGTTCTGGCAAAAAAAAAATTTATATATATATATCATTTTTTTTTTTTTTTTTTTTTTTTTTTTTTTAATGTACATTATTTTATATGATAATCTTCATATAGTGTGCAAACGGCATTAGTTGTTTTGGTTAAAATGAATAGTAACCGCTCTTTCCAGTTCAGAGCTGTAGGTGCTACACCCAGACGAGAACAGCCCATCTTATCTGTTGATAAATATTATTATGTTTTCTGCTTCATCCGTATTGCCATCATGACTCACTGATGCATTCATCAGTCTGATGTCCAAAAGTTGTGAAAGCTTAAGCCACTTTTTTTAATGCATGGTCTTTTGACTTCTGAAAGTTACAGTAGGTGCACATCAAGCTCAGATCAGTGAATATTTGATCATTTGAAATTTTTCTCATTATAAGACCCCATCAAGGCCACTGGTGAGTCATCCGATTTTCAGAAGCACAAAGCTCCATCAGACTCCTACTGTGGACTGATACAGACTGGTCTTTGTGCGATCCGTGACTCTGCATTTCTCTCCATATCATCCCCCAGAATCTCAGAGCTGAGATGAGAAACTAGGCCATGACTGGCTGTCAGCCTCCCCTCAGGTTAAAAGCTCTGAACTGCCACATTGAGAAAAAGTGGGCACATGCTGCCATGGAAACTCGAGAGAGTATGGGAGCATCTTGCAGCCTGGGTTTTGTGTGTGCGCGCACTTGTGCTTTTGTTGGCTTGTGCGCATATGTCAGGGAGAAGAAAGAGCGCTTTGAAGTTTGTGCTTTCCAAACAGGAGTGTAAAACCTATCATCGGTTCCTGCCGCTCCCTGTGGATTAGTTGTACTTCTATAACCGATTGATTTTAATGAGAGCTTCGGCTCTTTTTATAGAGCCCAGTCACCAGGTGTAGTGCTGTTTGAAAAGTCACATTAATAAAACATCTCATTATCTGAAGAGCTGGAGGGCAGCTGCCTCATGCGTCTTCTGATATTCTTGGTCAATATAGAAATACGTTCAGAGCATGCGAGCGTTCAGGCTCATTTTAAAAACTTCATAAACAATATACATACAAGTTTCCAGCTGAAATGAACACAAGTGGCAGACCACAAACTTTGCTTTTTCACACAAGTTGTGATTTAAAGCAGCGGATTATTGATTAATGCAAAAAAATAAAAACACTTTAGATTTACACTTTAGATTTTTCATCTCATAACCGGCTTCGGATGTTTGTGTTTTCTGACCCAGTAAACTTGCTCGATAGCGCACCCGGTACAACATTGCACTTGAAGTGAAGCATTCGGGTACGAGTCCGTTAAACACAAATCATGAAAAAAGACCAGATGAAATGATATGGTTGTGTGTTTTTATCTAACATTTGCTTTCATTTGCGTCATATTATCAGGTTAGAGTTCAAAATGTGATGCAGTATTAACCTTTTAGTGATTTTCATGTCCGAACCTTTGTGATATGTACAGCAACCAGCATACATCCGTCTGTTTTGGATAAATCAAAATGCATTGTTTCACTTTGAAAGTGTTGCAAAAATTCAAAGAAACAATGTAATATGATTTTGTAGAAATATCGCCACAGACACGTTTCCCAGCGAGCTTGCTTTGATGTTAAGGTGTCACAGAAGTTTTCATCGCAGTGACCTTTTAAAGTCAAAATGTCATCTGTCAAGACATGAGCCTGGTATTACTGTATGTTATACATTGTTCTGTTACAGTATGCAAAAAAATACATTAGTAATATTTCATATGTAATTATTTTTAACCAAGGCTGCCAGTGGTGCTGCTATTGACTTTTTCACAGAGTACTTGGAAACGCATCACCTTATGGAAATTTAAAATCAAAATGTTGTAGCTTTACGTTAATTTTAAAGCTTTAGTTCAATTAGGCTCCATTAAGAAATAAACTTTCTAGAAACTGTCATGCTTTTTGATTGCCCATGGGAGACCGATTATGTGTAATCCTGGCCTGCCGTTCATTTTGTCTCTAGTTACAGCTTAATCCGGATTTAAAAAGCAGGCTCCTGATGCTTTTTGGAGAAGGACTGGCCTGATTTTCTTTTTATATGATGCAATTCCCATCATCCACCTGGCTGAGTGCATGACAAACAGAAACAAGGGGCAATGTGTTGCTTACTGTATGTTTCTCTCTGGGCAGCTGGAGGAGGATGAATCCCTCAGGAGAGGGGAGGGTAAGAGTTCACAGGAGAATTTGGAAGCCCAGTGGAGCGACTCCAGTAAGGTAGTCCCGTCTGCTAGTCCTGCCATAACCTCAGTGGGAGCCGCAGTGCAGCATAGTGTGTAGTGTGCTCTGTTTGACTCGTCTCCACATCCCTGTTTTTGTATCATAGTCCACAAACTGCTGCCTGCAACCGCATTACGTTTAAACATATAGGCCAACTCATGGGAGTGAGTACCAAATATATCTTACGTAATCCGCATCGCTGGCGATGTTTGAGTTAAGCTGTAGTTTTGGTTGCAGTCAGCATCTGTGTGGTTGATGTTGTTGCTTGCAATCTTCAGTGTGGTCAAAATAATATTCCCGGTTATTTATATCAAAACCGTCTTAACTGATTTTATATCCTTTTATGAAGCTTGAAAATATATATTTATTTAAAGCTTTGCTCTCTATTCATTGTATTGGAAGAAAGTCTTGTGAATAATAACCTGGAATATCTATTTAAAATTGTTTATAATGCCACTAAATCATGTGTGTTTGTTGTGTGTCAGGAAACTCTGCTCAAATGCTGTATTTTGTGTCATGATTTATATTGGTAAAAGCTCAACTGAATGTTTAAAAAGGAGACTTGGCAAGCAAAAAATATCTATATACTCTGATCATTAGTTTTGAAAAACATCTGTTCTGCTCACCAAGGCTGCATTTATTTGATCAAAAATACAGTAAAAACAGTAAAATGTTATTACAACCTGAATATTATTGCAATCTAGCCGCTTTGTCAATGTATTGTAAAATGTAATTTAATGCTATAATCAAAGCTGTGTTTTCAGCATCATTACTCCAGTCTTCAGTGTCACATGATGCTTCAGAAATCATTCTAATGTACTGATTTGCTGCTCAACAAACATTTGATTATCACTTTTGTCTGTATTTTTGTGGAAAAGGTCACATTTTATTTTTCAGGATTCACAGATAAACAGAAGGAAAAAAAACAGCATTATTTTAAAATTTAACCAGACATTTTTGACATTATGCATGTCTTTACTGAACAATTTATTGCATCCTTGATGAATAAAACATTTAATTTCCTAAATAATAATAATAATAAATCTTGGCCCAAACTTCGATATGTAAGTGAAGATTATTTATCTATATCTAATTTAAATACATACAGCCAATTATCTTTCTAAATGAATCTGCGTTTAGCATGCAGTCTGTTCTCATGGCAGGACAAGAGCATGGTGTGCAGAGCATGAGGTGATGATACTGCGTTAGTCTTCATGATTTATGTGAACCGTACCCAGTCTCATTTAGCACTTTTGTGCGATTTGTGACAGATCATTCATGAATACTTGAGTGCTTATCGCTTATGCTGCTGGTAATGCTTCCTGGGTTTGTTTTCAGGATGAACTTTCTGATGCTGGTAGGGGAGAGTCCAAATCCGGCACGCCCATGTCTGCAGCGACGTCAGATGTAGCGATGGCCTCGGTGGACACGCCACGGACGGAGGAGGCCGAGGGTTTGAACAGGAACCTGGACTCCAGCAGCGCTAAACCAGACAGCAGTAAGAACATCGGCGTACAGGACGCTGTGGCTTCAGAGACGCCATCTTCAGGTGACTCCTAACCTCACAGTAGATAATCCAAATGCAATGTGTCTCCCTCCCATTAAAGGTGCACCAAGCGATTTTTGCCTAGCAGTGTTGAGCTCTGAAAGCACCAAAATAAAAACGCTGCCTCCTTATTTTGAAATCTGGCAATGACGATCACTGAAACAAGTGAAGATGACTCTAGGGCTGTCAAAACAAGTGCAATATCTCACTCAAAGAAAAAGTTGAGTCAGATTGAAGGATTAGAATTAACTGTTCTTTGTGTGTGTGTGTCTGTATTATTTGGTATTACCGCCCTTTATTAACGTTTCTGTGTCTTTTGTACCATTTATTCTCCATATATGGTACCATGATTTGTTTAAGTTGATGTCAGCTCCCATATTCACACCAAAGCCTCTATTGTGAAAATGAAATAATGTATTATATAGAGGAATTTGAACAGATTTACTGATATGCTTTTGTGCTCAGGAGCCGATCAAAGTGAGAAAGCAGAGCAATCAGAGGTCCAGGCGATCATTGAGTCCACACCAGAGCTGGACATGGATCTGAGTGGATGCAAAGGCTCCAGGTACGTCCTGATTCTCACCGAACGTTTTTCTCAGAGGGTCTTCATTCCTTACACACTTTCAGCAACCATCTAGACAATGTTTCTCTGTCTCATGTCCGTTCTTCATCTTGGTTTGTCTCTAGCACTCCCACTAAAGGCATCGAGAACATGGCCTTTGACCGTAACACTGACTCTCTCTTTGAGGAGCTCTCATCAGCAGGAACCGATCTCATTGGAGACGTGGATGAAGGTGCTGATCTGCTGGGTAAGTTCTCTTTCTGCGAGATTAACCTGCAGTTCAACCAACAAATGAACATTTACTCATCCTGTGACTTTCTTTCTTAAATGATGGATTTTTGACAAATATCTTGACCAGTCATTAATATAATGAAAGTGAATGAGATCTAAGGCTTTTATAATTGCTTTATAATTGCTTGTGTGCTAGATTCCAAGTCCTCTGAAGCCATATAGTAGCTTTTGTTTTTTCTGTTTCCTTGCATCACCACGAGATTGACATCTGATTTTATTAATGTTCTCTTGAACAACTTGTATATAGTTCGGAAGCCGGTCTGTAGGATTCATTTAATGATCAATCTGATCGACTTCACAAGATCTGTGGAGGGTGAATTTATCAGTGAAGAGAGATTATGTGACATCAGAACATGATGTTTTGTTGTCTGACGTTAGCACATGATTCAAAGCAGGTTATTAACTAAAATAAAATAAAAATACTTTAAATGATGAAATATTAAAATGTAGCTTATTTGATCATTTTCATTTAGGTTAACTGGATATATTGCTAAATAGTCGTTTTTGGAAAAAAAATAAAATAAAATGACAAAAACAATAAAAAAAAAAAACTATAATAAACTAATAGAAAATAAAAAAAAGTTAAAGCAACATATTACTCAAAAGATTACAAAAAATATAGGCTTGTAAAAAATATAATAGTGACAGAAACACACACAAAAAATATTACAATTAAAAATAAATAAATAAATAGTATCTCAGTGATACTAAAATCACTCTGATTTCTGTGGAAGTCCAGGTTGCATGTTTTGTGTGTGACTGTTGCTGTATCTTTTTCCCTCTTGTGTTTCTCCTCTAATAGTGGAGACATCTGTAATCATTTGCTTTTATTCATCATCTTATTTAAACCCATCATTCCTCACTGATGTTCACAGCCCATCTAATCATGTTGTTTTTCCTCCATGTTTGTGGCGCTTCACTTGTGGCTTTTCTTTCCCCCAGACGAGTTCTCTGGTGTGTATGTCTCCTCTTTATTTCGTCCTCTCGTTTTTTCATGCATTGTATCCTCACCAGATGCGACACAACTTATCTGCCCACATTAAAGCAAACATTTTGGAAACAAGTAAGCAATAGCAGCTGATTAAGACACATTCATTGCTGCTTTTTTTGGTATTGCATCTGGTTAAGGTACGGTGTCAAACTGTTTTTATGTTGTAGATCTTTGCTAGTTTAGTGTCACTGACCCTTTCCTTGTTTTCTGGTTTGCATGCCAATTTTAGACCTTAATTTCTTTGGTAAGCATGATTTCTTGATCTCTTTCTATTCTCCAGAAAAGTGTTCTCTGTCTCATTAATGATCAAATCAGCATTCGTGGGGTTTTTAGAGATCTGTGCATGAGTATTTATATATTTTTCTCTGTCATGTAGGCATGGGTCGTGAAGTCGAACACCTGATCCATGAGAACACACAGCTACTAGAGACAAAGTAAGTCATGATATGGCATTAGTATGTCATCTGGAAACACCAAACGGTTTACATTTAGTCCAGATTGACTCCACATGCAATGATTTTACTGCCATCTGCTGTTTTAAAGGAGTTACAGCAATGCTTGAGAGAAAATCACATCAACCAGACTGAAAAGTAGAAAGGACTGCAGTGATCTTGTTTTGTAAATCATATTACATTCAAATGGCATTTATTACAGCAGAAGGCCAGTGTGAAATCAGTATGAAGAGTATAAAGAACACAATTCTTGCTGTGTTTGCTGCAGGAACGCTCTGAATGTGGTGAAGAACGATCTGATTGCTCGCGTGGATGAGCTGGTGTGTGAGAAAGATGTTATTCAGGGAGAGCTGGAGGTCCTGAGACAGTCCAAAGACAAACTGGAGGAGAAGAACAGAGAGCTGGAGGAGGAGCTGAAAAAGTGTGTTATTAGAGACCTACATCAGCAATCCAGACTAACACATGCTCTTTTTTTGTTGTTGTTGTTTTGAGTGAAACTTTTGTGTTTTTGTCTGAACAGAGCCCGAGCTGAGCTGGAGGAAGCCAAAGTGAAGACGAAAGACGATGATGATGTAAGACTGAGCTTAGATGCGGTGTGGATTAGGAATGCAGATCACTCCTTACTGTTCCTTTTAGATTTCAGTTCAGGAAGTAATAATAATTTCCATAATAATAATTGTTAAAAATATTAGTATTAATACTTCATGGCAAAATAGCTAAAAACATTTGATAAATAATTATATAATTTTATTATAGCAAAATTACAGTGTGCATTACTTAAACTTTTTAAATATTTGCTTCTCACTTAAAACTGCAGTCTGAGATTTAATAATATTTATTTTATAATAATTAAATAAGTTTTTAATGACTTAATTTCTTCTTTTACAGGAATTAAACCGTCAAACGTTAATTAAAACTGCTGTCTGAGATTTAATAAAAATTTGAAACTGAAAAAATACTGCTATTTTAATACAACTGCATTGTAAAATATATATATATATATATAATTTTTAATAATAATTATTTTAATTTGTATTGTAGCAACATTGCACTACTCAATTTCTTCTCTTGCAAGAATTAAACCCTTAGTATTTTCTGATCAACAGGAACTGTTAACTGCTCTCTGAGATTGAAATAAAAAAAAAAATATATAACTATTTTAATGAAGCTGCACTATAAAAAA
>JAUMHP010000062.1:945763-957704 GCA_032361065.1 Enteromius trimaculatus | reverse complement strand
GCATTACAAACCAGTGAAATGAGGGCACTTATGATGCATCAATGTATAGACGGTACTTTAGATGATACTATTTCAGTCTCCGTGTTACTGCGCTGAACAATATATATTTTTTTTTTTCTTTTTGAAGCAGAGTGACGTGCCGACGGCCCAGCGGAAGCGCTTCACGCGGGTGGAGATGGCCCGGGTCCTGATGGAGAGAAACCAGTATAAAGAGAGACTGATGGAGCTGCAGGAGGCCGTCAGGTGGACCGAGATGATACGGTCAGTCACTGTAACTCACTCAGAGTGCTCAAACCATCACAGCTCTTCCCTGCGTCCACTCAAGAGTGTGTTTTATTCAATGCAGAGCATCAAAAGAGAATCCGGCCTTGACTGAGAAGAAAAAGTCCAGTATCTGGCAGTTGTAAGCAGCTCTTTTTCGTCCTCCTCAAAGTTTGTGTTATATTAGTTTGTGTGGTTTGGCGTTCAAACTTTGTTTTCCCCCTCTCATTTTATGTCCCTCTTTTATTTGTTTTCCTTCTAGGATGTAGGTAAATCTTAGAAATCCTAGTAAATCTTGCACTTGGTTTGATCCTTGAATCCAAAAATGTGTTCTTGGACATGGGAATGGTGTTTCTTTAAAGCTTTAACAGCGATATAACAAAAGCATAACAGGAATTTACAGCCAGACCGTTACATTACATTAAACTTTACTAATGCTCAAGCGTTTATTACACTTGTTTTTAAAGGACTTGGCATGTCGGTGTCAGTAAGCGGCCTGCGGGGGGCTTGTTTTTGTTGGTTTGGAATGCCATTCCCGGGTCATGCTGGTCTAGCTGGGGTTTTGGGGGCATTTAAGGTTTTGCATCTATTTTAAACCCATTCATTCTCCTCTTGTGTGCTCCTTTGTTTTCTGTAACCCCGTTCGTGTTGTCTTGTGTGTTTGCAGAAGGTGTGTTGTGTCAGGGGACAGATCAGATCAGACGTTTGTTTAGATCTTTGAATGTTTGTGGAAGGATTTGCATGGTGTTGTTTTCAGTGAAGTTCAGTAATAGAAGAGCTTTATGAGTTTCAGGTCAGGTTTAGCTAAAGCCTTTACGATTAAGATCATTTAATTACATAATAAAATACCAAGATATTATATTAGTTTTTATCTGTTTATTTAATTTAAATGTAATTGTTTTTGTTATTTTTATAAAATTAGTTTTCAGAAAAGTTTTTTTAATAAGCTATTTTCCTTTTTTATTTATTTATTTTTATTTTTGTATGTTTTCTTAAGCAACTGTACACTACTATTCAAAAGTTAGGACTTTGTAACATATGTATATTTCTTGAAACTGTCTTCTGCTCACCAAGGCTGCATTTATTTGATCAAAAATTAAATTAAAAACATTTATTGAACTGCAATTTATTCCTGTAATCCAATTTGAATTAGTTTAGCATCATTACTAATAAATAAATCATTCTAATATGCTGATTTGCTGCTCAACGTTTATCTGAAATCGATTCCTTGGCAACATTATAAGTGTCTTTACTGTCACTTTTGATCAGTTGAATGCATCGCTGATGAATAAAAGCATCGCAGACTTTTGAGCAGCAGTGTACTGAATGAGAGCGGAAGGTTTATCTTCAGTGATGTTCTGCATGTTTTGGTCGTGGTTAGATATAAGACAGTCGGGTCAGTGGTTTGTCGCAGGACTGTGTGAAGGGCTTGGCACATGTTTGGGACGTGACCCTACAACCCCATAACGGTTAACCTTTGACCTCTAACTGCTGCTGCGCTTGTGTCCGCATATGAGTCTCTGTGTCTGTGTCTCTCTCCGCACATCCCTCAGTTTCAGCAGGCTCTTCAGCTCCTCATCCAGCACCACAGCGAAAAAACCCGATGCGCCGGTAAACATGAAGTACAACGCCCCCACCTCACACGTCGTCCCTTCGGTGAAGAAGAGGAGCAGCACACTCTCTCAGCTGCCTAGTGACAAATCCAAAGCCTTCGACTTCCTCAATGAGGAGTGAGTGACTCATTCAGATGATCTTACATTCCGCCGCCTTCTTTGAGGTGATCAAATTTCTGTTGTCTGTTAACTTTCTGTGTGTTTGTCCGTGTCCCGTAGAGCTGAGGTCGAGAGCGTAGTGTCCCGTAGAGAGCAGAAGAGAGCTCAGTACAGGCAGGTGAAGGCCCACGTGGAGAAAGAGGATGGCCGGATGCAGGCATACGGGTGGAGTTTACCGCCAAAATACAAGGTAACCTCTCTGACCCTGTGGAGCACAAAAGCAGAGATCACAATGAAAAGTTTAATATATAATACAACACTTTTATAAATATGTAATGGGTTGCTAAAATGTTTTATTTATCGTTATGCTGTTTTCAAAGGTTGCAAATGGTGGACAAGGAGATGGTAAAGTAAAAAACCTGCCAGTGCCCGTCTACCTCCGACCGTTAGATGAGAAGGAGGCTTCCATGAAGGTGAGGCTGTTGTCGGAGTGAGTCCTGAGCTCAGCGAGGGTTGTAGTTTGACGCCGGTGCTTGTTGTGTGTAGCTGTGGTGCGCTGCGGGAGTCAATCTCTCGGGGGGAAAGACACGAGATGGAGGCTCCATCGTGGGAGCGAGTGTGTTTTATAAAGATGTGTCTGGAGGAGAGAGCGGCCCCATCAGCCCCAGGAAGAAGAGAGGATCACAGAGCAGCCTGGAGAGACTAGAGCAGGAACTTAAGGTCAGGAGCCACAAAAATCACATACAAAATAGTGATATAGAGTGAACTTATACATGATGCATGCATGATAATAAAGTATGTTTTGGGATTTGTCTTCCTTCAGGCTAGTAGAAAAACACACGTTTAAGTGTTTATTTCATTGCACTTCATCTATTTGCATTTCTATATTTCAAATCCAATCCATATCTTCAAAGGCTGTGAGGGTTTTTTCTTTTCTCCACTTTAGCATCGCTTGCATGCACTGAACTTAACGGTTTGATTTCTATCTATTATATTTGCATATATCTGAGGGGTTTGTCAAATATTTTAACACAGTTCTGTTTCTGTCTGTTGACAGTGTTTTCTGATAATTGTATACTAAATATGCAAATAAACAAATGTTTAAACAAAAAATACACAAACATAAAATTCCCAATGTATTTTGCAGATTTTTGTCATAAAATAAATAAAATAAAAATGTGCTTTTTAATGTTTTGTCTTGCTTTTCAAAGAAAAAAAAAAACGATAACAAATCAATAATATGAACTTAACAAGGAACATTTTTTTTAACAATCTAGCAGAAAATATTTCAGCAAAGCACAATTTAAGTCAGTAAAACAATCTTTTTTGGCCATTTTCGAGACCCCCTCCTTGAATCAGCCATGTTTTTTTAAATTATTATTATTTTTACTTTTTTTAGTAATAAATGCATATATTAAAATATTAAAACATAATACAGATCTCAATGTGTGCGCAAATGTAATAATAAATGTTAATTAATGGAGCTGTTGTAATTATTTTGATCCTTATTTCGGTTTTATTTATTTATTTTTTATGTTACAGAACACTAGAATTACAATACTAACATTAACATATTTATTAGATAATACTTTATATGCAAAACTAATTTCATAATGTAAAATAATCAAATTAATGCACATTTTATTTCTATTTTTCCAATGTTTACATTTCTTTTATAGAACATACATGCCCTTACTATGTACTTCTAATGTACGTACCTAAGAAAGTACTGGTCATTTAAGGTTGCTACATGGGGTAGGTTTAGATTTAAGGGGAGGTTCTGGGTTAGTACCTAGTTATTAACTAGTAATTACTAAGAACTACATTGTATTTACATATATAACAGGACTGTAAAATAAAGTGCTATTGAAACGTGTATGCAAATATTTAAAAACAAAACATGTTAGGAAATAGTCATGTTACACGTCAATATTTCAACATGACATTTCAGAGCACTTTTAATACAAAACGGTTAATGTAGTGTAATTTAATCTGACGGGAAAGTATAGTGATGTCTGTTCTTTAACGTGTGCTCTGCTCACCTATGGTGTCTTTAATGTTGTGTGTGTGTTATCAGGAGCAGGAGAAGGAGCTGCGGCATCAGGATGAGCTCTCCAGCCTGGTGTGGATCTGCACCACTACACACTCCACCTCTAAAGTCATAGTCATCGACGCCAACCAGCCCGGAAACATCCTGGAGAACTTCTTCATCTGCAACTCTCACGTGCTGTGCATCGCCAGCGTTCCTGGTCAGAAAGTGCACCAAGGCCTTACTGATAACCTCCGTGAGTGTTCTTGGTTTGAGCCGGTTCTGTGTGTGTTCATCAGGCGCTCGTGAGACGGACTACCCCGCGGGAGAGGAGCTGAGCACAGACGGCGAGGCATCTAAAGTCAGCTGCACGGCCGCAAACAGCTCGGCGGGAGCTGACGGAGGTCTGGAAGGCATCACTGTCGTGGGCTGCTCTGCTGAAGGAGCTGTGGCGATCCCTCAAACTGTCTGCACCAACTCCATAGAGTCCTCAGACACTGGTACCACAGCATCCCCCTACAATAACACTAACAGACTAAAAACATCACTTTATTTTACAGTACATGTACTCTCCCGGTGCATACATGGTAAACTAATTAGACACTTCACTGTACTTACTGATGCATATATACATGGTAAATATGTAGCCTGGTAGTGTTCCTGAATTGGAACATAAGCGTGCCCCGTCTTCACTTAAAGCTGAAGTTGAGCGTCATTTCGGTTTTTACCGAATGCCTGGAAGCACTGCGCTGGACATGACACACACAGTGTGCAAGCTTTGCAAAACGAAGACCAAGTACTTCGGCAGCACAACAAATGTGCGTGCTCGTATTACTAGGCATCACCCGGAGCTCAGCGACACGGAGCAGAGTCAGCCGCCGGCTGCAGACCAACTTTCACTGCTTCACGAAACTCCCTGCCAACTCCGAGAAAGCTCGCTTGCTTCATTGCCAAAGACCAGAGAGTTTAACTTAATAAATGTGAAAAAGACACTTTAATGTCTCCGTTTGTCATTCTGTATAGCAAAGCAGATGAGAGTAGATCATGATCAGAAACCCGATTAGAAATCATTATGAATAAAATCGAATCGAAAATCGGTTTTTGAATCGAATCGTGGCCTCAAGAATCGGAATCGAATTGAATCGAGAGATGGTAAAAGATTCCCACCCCTACTAAAAATTACTGTACACAATTATGATATGTACATAGTAAATGTGTAGCACCTGAGAAAATGAGCTATTATAACAAACAAGACACATACTCTACTTGGTAAGTACACATTTGTTTGTAAGTACTACATATTTACCACATATATATATATATATATATATACCAAGTACAATATGCGTCTTGTTTGTTACCGCATAATAATAATTTTCTGTGGGTGCTACACATTTTCAGTTAGTATGTTGCATTGAAATGTATGCATTTATTACATTTAAAGTATTCTTTGTTAATTTTGGTTAATAAAAATATTCTTAATCGTTGGTTAATGGTAGTTCACTGTATATTAACTAATGTTAACAAACACATTTTATGATTTTAATAACGCATTAGTAAATGCTGAAGTGATCTAGATTATTAAATGCTGTAGAAGTATTGTTCATTCTTAGTTCGTGTTTACTATGTTGTATGTTAACCCTCTGAGGTCCGAGGTAATTTCGGGGCAGTTGAGATGTTTGGACATGCTCTGGTATTTGTGCTTTTTTCAGCTACTTATAACATATTCTTGACCAACCTGTATTTTTCTTGTAATCAGCACAAACTGCTCTACAATAATATGTGACCAAAATGAATTTACATGTTTGCATTTTTTAGGAAAAAAATATTATGCGTGGTTAGGTTTTGTGAAAATAAAACTAATGAACCTTACCGTGAAGCGTTACCGAAACTTTCACTGTTTTATGGCATTAGCATTTAAAGTATTGAAAAAAAATAAGCCAGCCCCACACAAAAAACAGCACTTCGCAAAACTTAAAGCATAAAGAAATGTTTACACACAAAAAAAGAAACGTTACCCACAAAACAAGTGCATGGAGAACAGTGTTAATAAATATTCTAAAACAATTCAATTTGGATTTGATCGAAAAATTTATTTTTAATAAATAGATGTGTATTCATATATGCATAATAAATATACACAACACGCGCATATATTATGTACACAAAAACTTTGATTTGATATGCGATTAATTGTTGCCTAGCGCTAGTTATTTTACATATACATCTGCTTACATACACTTTTTGATCCAGATGTTCAATACTCTTTGAGATCCTACCATACACCATTGAAAACACACAAATGGGAAATTGTCAGTGGAGAGGAAAGGGTTAATGTGAAGCTGCATTGAAATGATATAAAGCACTGTAGAAATGAATGTGACGCTACGTCTCTCTGCAGATGAGGTTTTGGGCCAGCGGCAGCAGGACGGGGTAACGGCAGCAGAAGAAGCTCTGGAGGCCACAGAGAGCAACAGCAACACCCCCGCAGATGAGAGCCAGCCCGGGGTCTACACCGAACACGTGTTCACCGACCCGCTCGGCGTGCAGAACAGCAGAGACACGCCGTCCGGCTACACACAGAGGTGTCTCTGTCTGAATCAGCACTGCTTTCGATACGATTATCATGTCTACGATTCGATTCCATATCATGATGCATCACGATAATATCAAATTTATTTATAGCATTTTTATTAAATTATATAAGCAGGCTACTGTTTAATGTTAAATTAATATATAATTATTAATTCAAAGTAAACATACAAGCAAATGTGATGTAATAAAGGCGGAAAAAACAATTAAAAGTGATAAAGCACTTCCAGTATCTAGGAGTGCTTTAAGGATCGAAAGTTTACAGACAACCGTAGTTATACGTTTTCTTTTTTAATCCGCATTATTGCAATTTTGAATATTATTGATGAAATCATAGACACTGGCAGCTTTAATAGATTGCATTTACACCAATGCACAGATCCACTCCCACATATCGGATGTTTTGTCTGGTTCTGAAAAGGTAACTGACTGTTTACAGTAAATGCAAGTGCGTTTAACCGCAGCCGTGAGCTTCAGGAGAACGAACACAAAGCGCATGTGAAAGTCTGTCAGTACGTGAGTTTCATGCATCATACGTACTGCAGTCCTAACGGTAGAAATTAAAGCATATCATATCACACGTGGAACATGCAAAAAAAGCCAAGCTCGTATTTTTAAATAATAGAGTGCATTTTTAATACTTGTGTGACATGTGCATATGCAAATAAGGCTATAATAGGCTGTAATTGATTATGGTCTATTACTGCAAATTAATGCATTCAACACCCCTAGTATTGAGGTTTACTGAGATGCAGTGTTGGGGAAAATTACTTTTAAAACTAATGCATTACGATATTACTTTTTAAATATGGGCGGAGCTTTAGTGTTTGTTTTTAATATCAGAACTTGTATTTATAACAAATGTAAAAGCACACCAGAAAGTGTCACGAATAAACCTCAGGCTGAAGAAAAGTTCAGTACTGTCCAGAAATAATCAATCAATGAAGCACAATAGTTAGTTTTTGCTTGAACTGGATCATCAAAGGTCAGCAGCAAAGACAGTGATTAATAAAATGGGATTAGATACATTTATGTAAATTGATTTTTTTTCAGGTTTGCATCGTATTCTGAGTTTATTTTATTTTGATGAATACTAAATCAGTTTTTTGAGAGTGATATGAATGAATGCACGTTTGGTCTAGAACTACTCTGTGTTCACACACCGCACACAATGCTCTGTGTTTCTGATTTCTCCCAGCATGTCAATAAATAAGAAAACAAAATAACTTTTTTGAAAGAATAACTCAATTATATTACTCAAAAATGTAAAAGTAATGCGTTACTTTACTAGCTACTTAAAAAAAAAGTAATATTATTACACAACTCGCGCTTCTTGTAATGCGTTACCCCCAACACTGCTGATATAATGTCTTTGGCTCTGTAGGGAGTGCGATCTGGTGAAGGACGGCGTCAGCTCGATGCCCGAGGAGCAGGATCTCATGAGAGAGGAAGCCAGCAAGATGAGCAGCGTTCTGCCTACAATGTGGCTCGGGGCTCAGAACGGCTGGTGAGTGTCTCCACCAATCACCTGCAAGTGTGGAAAATAAACAGGGTTCCCACTAGGGCCGCATGATTAACCAAAAAAAAAAAGTAATGATTATTAATGCGTTGCAGAAAGAAAACAGATTTGAGTTATTTATTACTAAACTAGTGCTTTCTCAATCATTGTCAGATGCAAACATCAGGGCTGACTCTCCATCTCCGCAGTAATGGACATGCCTTTAATACAGAAATGCACCACCTTCATACGGACTACATAATCAGACAAATTCGTTTAATAGTAGAAATTTTAAGCTTTCTATACATTTTATTTCTTATGTCTTTAAGCCGGTTCATTATTGTGAAGCGCTCCATTCACAAAGACTGCATGAGACGGCAGAACGTACGTCTGAAAAGAGTTTTTTTGTTATTTCTGCAGGGAAAATGTTTTTTTGTCCGGGGGTGCTGTGTCATACAGTATAAAATAATGTATTATCATTATTCTATTGTATTGTATTTTCTAGTTCTTTAGGTTCAATCAATTCATTTGTTTCACAAATTGCTCAAAAACCAGCTAAATCTGTTGTTAAGGTCATGTTAAAGCATCGGTTAAGAACGTAGACGTATTGAGTGTGCTCTGTTGCAGTGTATACGTGCACTCATCTGTGGCGCAGTGGAGGAAGTGCCTTCACTCCATCAAGCTAAAGGATTCCGTCCTGGGCATTGTGTAAGAAAACTTTCATCATTTGAGTACATTGACATGAATGAACTAAAGCTCTTCCTTCAGCCGCAGCTGCTCATTACTCTGTTTTCTTCTGTGCAGGCACGTGAAAGGACGTGTTCTGGTAGCTTTGGCTGATGGCACGCTTGCAATCTTCCACAGAGGTGTTGGTAAGACGTATTTCTAAGCGTTAATGTAGTGCATTCACCCATACTAGATGTATAAAACACACCACACCAGACCAGAATAAATGCTCTTAATGATGTATTTCTGTGTTACAGATGGCCAGTGGGATTTGACCAACTACCACCTGTTAGATCTGGGCCGCCCGCACCACTCCATCCGCTGCATGACTGTAGTGCATGACAAGGTCTGGTGTGGGTACAGGAACAAGATCTTTGTGGTGCAACCCAGAGCCATGAAGATAGAGGTATGACTTCTGTCATTTTATAATACAATATGCATGCATCTAACATATCTCCCAGAAACACTTCTGTTCAAAATTCTTCATTCTGACAGCTTTAAATCAGATTTTTTTTCAGCATTTTGAGTTTTTGCCCTCTCAGATTCCAGATTTTTTAATGGTTGTAAAATAAATAAATAAATAAAATAAAAATAAATAATAATATTTTTTTACTGTATTTTTAAATCTTCTTTCAAAAACATTAAGAAATAATACTACTAATTAAAAAAATATTTAATAACACGTATTTTAATAAATATTTGTTGTTTTTCTATGTGGACACACCTCCAAATGAATTAGAATTAATATTGTAAATTATTTAATAGAAAAACCCAAAGCTTCTTAAGAGTTGTCCATGTTTTAGCATTATGATTTTTTAGTTAAATTATTATTTTAGTATGCTGTTGAATTACTCAGTATTAATATTTATTTTTTAAAATTTATACTTAAACATTTATTTTCATTAAATGATGTGACATGCTTAAAATCAGTGTAACTTATTGGTTTACTTTGCCGTTCCTCATGTACAGAAATCATTCGATGCTCATCCTCGTAAGGAGAGTCAGGTGAGGCAGCTGGCGTGGGATGGAGATGGTATCTGGGTGTCCATTCGTCTGGACTCCACCCTCAGGCTCTTCCACGCACACACGCACCAGCACCTGCAGGATGTTGACATCGAGCCGTACGTCAGCAAGATGCTGGGTGAGTGCTGCGTTATCAAATGATTGTAGAGTCCTGCAGTGCTCTTTAGAAGACTGAAGCTGTGTGTGTCACAGGCACCGGTAAACTGGGCTTCTCTTTTGTGAGGATCACCGCTCTGATGGTCTCCTGCAAGCGTCTGTGGGTAGGAACCGGAAACGGCGTCATCATCTCCATCCCTCTGTCAGAGAGTGAGTCAGCCATGTGCTTCCGGTCGTGTTATCGGTGGTAATGTAACCGTCTGAGAGTTGTGTTTTTTTTTTTTTATTATTCCCCCAACAGAAACTAAAGATTCAGCGTCGGCGGCGGGGTCGAATCATCCAGGTGGTGAGATCCGTGTCTACGGCGATGAGAGCGGAGATAAAGTCACGACAGGAACGTTTGTGCCCTATTGCTCCATGGCTCACGCCCAGCTGTGCTTCCACGGACACAGAGACGCCGTCAAGTTCTTCACCGCAGTCCCAGGTACAAGTTTATGGGCAGTTTCCAGAAAAAAGGGCTTACAACTATTCCTAGATTATACTAAATGTTAGAGCTGTCTAAACTATATGTATATGTGTATGTGTATATATAAAACTTACTTTTATTTTTTATTTTATTTTTATAACTTAATTTTTTTTAATAATAAATGTTTTGTTTAATTAATTTATTATTATTATTATTTATTTATTATATTTTTAAATATTCTGTGATTTTTAGGAATTCGTGATTTAATGCAAATTTATTATCCTAAATGGTATTTTATTGTTTATCATTGAAACTAAGAACCACTTCATATGCAGGTTCTGTGGCAAACATTGGACTTTGTTAACTACAGACTCACAGACAAGGCTTAAGCTAGTCCCAGACTAAATTGCATGTTAGAGCTGTCTGAGATGAAAATATCTTGCTCTGATATATCTTAAAACACGTCAGTGTCATTGTTCTGTGTTAAGATGCACACCTGTAATATTTTCTAATAAGGCATTTTTGTAAAAGTTGCTTAAATATCTTAATTGAACTAATGCCTAGTCCTGGCTTAAGCTAAGCCCTGTTTGTGAAACCGGGCCGTAGTGACTCTAACTGAACGTATTGTATATCTCATGTAAGAATCTGACATAAAAGAAGCTTAGAAAGAATAGAGACAGAAATTATTTGCTTTTGTTTCTAATACAATGTAGTTTTGGATTCTAAAGACCCCTGTTAAACATCTGTGGTGTTTTTTCATTTTGCAGGGCAGGTGATTCCATCTACAGGGTCAGGGGCCGAGGCGGCCGCTGACAAATCCTCGGACTCACCCTCTCCAGAGCTAATGAAGTCAGTACTAGTCGTGAGCGGAGGAGAGGGTTACATCGACTTCAGGATGGGTGAGTCAGATGCCTCCCGTTACTGCAGTTCCCTTTAAAGTGGTCATATGATGTTGTTATAAAGAACATTATTTTGTGTATTTGGTGTAATGCAATGTGTTTATGTGGTTTATTTTTTTCCCCACATACTGTACATTTTTGTTTCTCCTCTATGCCCCGCCTCCTGAAACAGGTCAATTTGTAAAAAGCTCATTGTTCTAAAAAAAGCGAAGTGTGTTCTGATTGGCCAGTTATCCAGTGCATCATGATTGGCTGAATACCTCAAGCATGTGGCTAAAATGTTAGACCCCTTATCATAACGTGATGCTGTGTCCCGGCGCAATGACACCAAAACAATAACAAACACATAACAAACGAGGCATTTGTTGATCCAGTGGAGACATAATTACTGATGATCATGACTTAGTTCTGTATTTTTACACGTGGTGTTGCATCACGCCTCGTAAACATAACACCATGTCTGCATTCGAGATCAGAGGAACGACAAACAACAAGCACTACCCTACACTGCTCAAAACTCACGTTTGAATAGAAAGTAGCAGCTTCTTTTAAGAAGTAACTTAAAGGTGGTGAGTCAGAAGCGCCAGACTGTTCTTGCAGAGTTATAGTTGCCTCTCTTTCTAGTCTCTGTGCACAGCC
>JAUMHP010000062.1:921883-932112 GCA_032361065.1 Enteromius trimaculatus | reverse complement strand
ATGTATATATGTGTAAATGTATATATGTGTATATATATATATATATATATGTATATATGTATGTGTGTATATGTGTATGTGTGTATATGTATATATATATATGTATAGAGGACTTCATTTGCAAAAACAATTAATTCCAATCAAACTGATTTGACTAGGTTAAAAAACATTTTGTATGTGTATATGTTTTTGCATTTATACTTTATTCACACACACACACACACACACACACACATATATATATATATATGTGTGTGTGTGTGTGTGTGTGTGTGTGTGTAAATAAAGTATATATATATATATATATATATGTATATATATGTGCATATATGTATATACAATTAAGCTGTAAATGCTCAAATATACATCCAGACATGTTTGGATATGAAACCATCTGTAAATGAGGTCTATGTAATATGTCAACTCTACCCAGAGTACGATTTAAGTTGTTTTACACTATGTCAGTCTCTAAGTGCTTGTTTAATATTGTGGTTTATATAATGACCCCCAAGAATGTGTCCAGTATACACAGGACAGACTCGTACGTCTGCATGTTGACATCCTGAATGACAGAATGACTGTATGTTTGACGTCTCAGCAGAGTTTCTCTGAACATCTCCCACACACCGTGGCCTCTGATTGGCTGGCGTGGGGCCGGGCCGGAGATAAATGGTTTGTCTGGTTGGAGTGTCGTTTGGTTGTGCTGAGCGCAGAAGCCGTGTTCCTGGTGTGGTAGTTAGTATGTGAGGTAACGAGATCTTCCCTGCTCAGGTTCACTTTGACCTAATTCTGTCTCCACCAAAGGAGTTTTTCCATATCTATGCTGGACGCTTCAACAGATTCTTCGATTATGACGTGTCGGTTGGTCCCAAATGTACAAAAATGATTTCAGCACCTGTTTTGCAGCTCATATGTGCTCAGCTCAACAGGCTTCTGAAAACAAATAGATCGAAGCGAATGATTGTGAACATCAGGTGAATCGCAGCCAAATGCGCAGCTGTTCGGCAATCTTTGAAATATACATGAAACGCTCCTGAGCGCCAGACAACTTAAACAGATGGTGAGGGTTGTTGTTATGTTAGTTTTGCTCATCAGGTTTTTAATGCTTCAGCTATTGTTGTGAGGCTCAGAGCTGCCCTAGATGTGACCTCTTGACCTCTCGACACACCCTTCAGTCCACTGTTCCAATCACGCGGCTCATTTCCATCACAGCGCCTGGCTACATGAATGACTGCATGGAGATGGTCACCATGACAACATTAAAGGACATATGGCAGAATAATTGGACAGGTGGACAGTGTTTGTGTGCATGTCCTCTGTTCATTAATATGTGATTTCTGTATATGTGCAGTTGCAGTATGTTTGCTAAATCAGTACGTTTGCTTACAGCCTGAAATTCTATAACATTTATATGGCAGTTCAACAATCATTACCAGTACAAAATAGTACTGTAAAAATAGTGCTTTAAATGATTAATCCTATTTAATTACATCTAAAATGAAAGTTTACGTAATAAATATTATACATGATATTTATTATTTATATATACATGCACACCCATATAGAAGAAAATATTTTGTTTATATTCTAAATATATTTGCTATATAAAATATATAAACGTTACTTTTTTCAAAATGTATACTTAATTTGTACATATTTATATATACATAATAAATATACACAGGTCACACACATGTATTCTGTAAAAAAAAAAGTTTTATATATATTTAAAATGTCACCTCTACTCAGAGTCCGATTTAAGTTGTATTATGTCAGTCACTATGTGATGCATTTATTTTTTCTTAGATATTTTATAGTACAAACAATATAAGACATATTACCTTTTATTTTTTTACTAGTTTGCGCAGTTAATTTTTATAGGTGAAGAAAAATTCTTCATACAGTGGACTACCAGCAAAAAGTATACATATATATACATGTGTGTGTGTGTATGTATATAATACTGTAAACATTTAATGTATAATGACATAAAACATTAATTTGATATAATAAATTGCAATTTCCAAACATTCCAATGTGACTGACTTCTAGATTAAAATATGATGTAATTCAGTTATAGTATATCACCTGTCTATGAGAGAAGCCTCCTTGGCTCCTCTCTGGTCACTCAGAGAAGAACAATAGTGTCCTGTGGATCAGACATCCGTCCAAGGACTCGTGCCACCTCAGGCATGCAGAGTACAGCTGCCATCTGATCAAACTTTCATGAGCGGGAGGAACCGCTTGGAACACGCCTTCAGAGTAATAAAGCGTGGAGATGAAATGACAGCAACCTTGTCTTATGATGAAAGGAATCATTTTCCATTATCATATAGCACTAAACTATAAAAGCTTGTTTCTGCCATGGGGAAAAAATAATAATAATGTAATTGTGACTTTTTATCTCACAATTCTGATATAAAGTCGCAATTGTGAGCTATAGTCATTATTGCTGGGTAAAACTCGCAATTGCACATTATAGTCATAACTGTGATAAAAAGACACAATTGCAATTTATGGTCATTGCATGGTAAAATCTTGCAATTGTGAGTTAAAACGTTAACTGTATGATATAAAATCGCAATTGTGCGTTAAATTCATAATTGCATGTTCTAGTCATAACTGTAATAAAAAATTGTGCTTGCAATTTATAGTCATTATTGCATGATAAAAACTTGTTAAAAAGTGTGATATAAAGTCGCAACTGCAGGTTTATTCATAACTGCCTTATATACTGTTGTCGCAATCACGTTTTAGTCATGACAGTTGCAAAGTAATAATTGCATATAAAGTCATTGTGAGTTACAGTCATATACATTTACAATTGCGATGTTTGTGATATAAACAATTGTAAGATAAAAAGTCGCAACTGTCTTTTTTTTTTATTTCAAGGTGGAAATGGGCTTCCATATTGAACTAACTGATTTGGCTGAACAATGGGCAAGTTCTGGCAGCCATAATGGTCCAGAGAATGAGACATAGCCCTTGTCTTTGAGTGCTAATGCTAAGAATAGAAGTGTCCTGCTCAAGGCCACTGACCCATAGGCCCAGAGCAGAGGGATTGAGGTCAGCCGCACATAGTGTCCAGGCCAAAGAACCTCTTAGAAAGTTGCACGATTAGCACTGGGCTAAGATTGGCCTGCATCTCCCGTTGATCCTCAGCAAGACTTCACCTTCCAAGAAAGTAAGAGACGTCTGAGAGAGGCAGTTTTTGATTGCAGCTGCAGGAGTTTTGCAGACTGAGTCTCACAGGTCAGCGTGTTTATCCAGATGGTGAACATCAAGATCCACATGAGAAGTGCTAATTGTTTTCCAGTGTGATGCTTCGCTGTGATCGCTATCATTGTTCAATATCTCCCATCTGTCTGGAAGCATAAGGAGGCTGCTGGATCCAAACAGTGGGCTCGCTCCTCACTCTCAGTGCTAATGACTGGATATCAACAAGTTTTAGAGCAATCCCAAAAACTAACAAGGACATGACTGTGGTTCTTCAGTTCATAAATCTTTGGATGAACTTTTTGCCTGTGATTGTTTTCGATACTTATTTTTGCAGCTCAGGAACTTACTGCTTTATGATCTTTAACACAGTAGAAAAGAGATTGTGCATAAAAGCCTACTCACGTGGAATAGGAATGCAGTGGTGGGAAAAGACACCAGTACAAACCTTTGCTTATATTGCTGAACATGTATAACCAAGTGATTTAGAATTCATCATAACTCCTTTTAATCTATCTGAGCAGAATATTACATTACACATTCAAGGCTGTGAAAAAGTCTCCCAGAAGGCATTAGCAGACTAGACGTTTATTTACACGAGACTCGACTGGACTAACAATCAGTATGTCATTTGTCAAAGCCAATGGTTTTCTGTAGAAATCTTTTTTTATTCTGGTTTATAAGATGGACAACTGTCCTAGATTCAGAGAACTCCAAGAGAATATTTTATCACTCCAGTGTTGCATATTTTTCTGTGTCACTGTTTAACAATATTCATAATATGGCCTTAAATATTTTTTAAATAACAGAGCGTTCATATATATATATAAATATATATATATATATATATATATGTATATATCAATAAATAATGAGACACACAACATAAACTCATATTTTTTTCACTGCTGTTTCCAGCTGGCAGTAAAACACCAAGCGCTTATATTATTTTTGACATAAATTATAGTTATAGTCAGAAATGATAAATTAATAAAGACCTATTTTTGTGTGATTTCTCTCACAATACTATGATTTGAGCTCAAAACTATTTTATCATAGTGCATGATTTGTAAACTCATACATTTTGATGTTTGCATCACATAAGCAGGTCCTTATGTTTGTCTTTTCTGACGTAGTAAACTTGCTCGGTAGTGCACCCGGTAGAGCACTGTACTGGTGATGTAAAGCCCTCCTGAGAAACACGAGTCATGATAATCAGTTTTTTTCCCTCACCCTTGCTTCTAATACCATCCGTTATCATTATAGGGTCAAGTTCAGTTGCGTTATTTTCAATCGAAAATCACTGGACGGTTTGTTTCTGCACCGCTGCGATTTCTCCCAGTGAACCCGAGTTAAAAAATAATGACTGTTTTCAAATTATTGCCTGGATACATTCATTTTTCACTGGTCAGGCAGACAGACCAATAGCCCCACCCCAAACACATGCAACTTGTTGTTTGGATACTAAATCAGAGTAGCCAGGATGAATAGAGAAAACATCAGTGCCACAAATAACTTAATTATATGCATAATATAATATATTACTAAAATTAACTTTCAGCAAGCACTCTGTGTTTCTAAAGTATTCCATATGGAGGGCTGTAAGGAGTTAAATGCCCCAGGCATGTTTAGTCACATATATATTTAGAGGCATAAATGGGATATGACATTAGTGACAAGTATATTTAGGCGTTCACATCACATGGTGATATTAACATGCACTGTAGCTCCAGCAGATTCTCTTGTTTATAGCGGACAGCTGCTGTGTCACACAGTTGGAGGCGTCTGTTCGTAGCTCAAGCACCTCTGACCTTCTGACAGCGCCAGGCCTCGCCAGTCCCTGAACATTTAGGAAACCCTGCCTGCATTCCCGTTTCACTCCATGTACGTGAGCCCGTGACGACACCTAATCTGTCAGCGGTGCTCTTGTGTAAGAGAGTCAGGGCTGGAACTCCTGATTGGAGGTAATGGTGGTACGCCACAGATCTGCTGAGGTGTCACAGCTGTGTACGAGAGCCTGACTGATTGCTGAAGCTCAAGGTTGCCAGCACTGATACCAGCTGCTGTGAAACTCCAGGAGTCAGAGGAAAATCCTCAGCACAGGGATTCTCATTTTTTATACGGACAGTGCTTACATTGCAGAATAGACACTCTGGTTTTGGATGTCTTTTTATGCAATTCAAGCTAAATATCTTGATTTGCTGTACACTGATAGAAGCATTCAAAGCACATCTTGTTACATGTAAAATCAAGTGTTTACTGTTGTTCCTTGAATTTATTGACACACTATTTTCCTTTTTGATACTGTAAAGCTGCTTTGACACAATCTGCATTGTTAAAAGTGACTTGACTTGACTTGACTTGAGTTTCAATGATGCTGGTTGTATGTCAGTGGTCAAAGAACGTAAGGGTCAAATGCATTCATACCAAACAGCACACCCAGAACATTTGAGAAGTTCCTCATCAAATTCAATATTAAAGTATGCACATTACAAAACAGAGTTAAAACGAGATATGCTGAGTGAAATGTACCACTATCCTAACTACATATGACACAATAAAGCATTATATAATGAAGCAAACCTGTTTCTTTCGTATACTTCTGATTTAACACAGACTCATTGTACAAATGTGCCTGTTTGACATGCAAACTTAAATTATGTTGCTTCTTTTACTGTTTGCAACACAAGTAAAAGATCCAGTGAGTATTGATAAAAGCTCATTCAGTTTTTAACATGAATCTGAAAACATTTTATTACGTTTGTTGTTGGTCGCACTGCAACAATTCGAAATAGAATTAATTTATGGGGCTTTATATAGCACTTTATTGTGTATTGCTGTAATGATGATTACCACTAAAAGGTTAATGTTGAGTCATGTTTAAAAATATCGTAAAACCTGTATCCTAACAAAGTATCCTAAACCTGACCCTAAATAGTTCACCCAAAAATAACAATGCATCATCTACTCACCCTTCAAGTAGCTCCTGTTTTGGGTCAGCATTGACTCTAATAGTATTTTTTTTATTTTTTTTTCCTACTATGGAGCTCAATGGTGACCAAAACAGTCCGATTACAAACTTCCTTCAAAATATCCTCCTTTGTGTTCTCTTTTATTGTGACTTGTCCTTGACAAACTCATACCTGCAAGTGCAATGGTGTACCGGGTGCGCTACCGAGCAAGTTTACTGCATCAGAAAAAACAACATACAGAGCTGGTTATGTGATGCAAACATTAAACTCTGTTAGTTTACAAATCAGAGACTATGGTAAAAGTGCTTTAGCCATGATCTGTGAGAGAATGAAAGTTGGTTTAGTGTTCATTTCAGCTGGAAACTGCAGTGAATTGCATGTATTGGTATGTGGTCTGCGTCTACCAACCCTAATAAGGCTCATTTGGTATTAATAGAGTGGTTTGAGGACAAATCCTTGGCTCGGTCTGACCGCTTGACTGACCTTAGTGAGCCAGTTAGTACAGTTTCAGTTTGCACCTGCTGTTGCTGAAATGCTCAGCGTATTTCTGCTTTCTTACGTAAGATGTATCATAAACATTTCAGCAACCAGCGATGGGGTGCTTGCTTACTTGTAACTTTGAGGCTTCGTTTCAGAGCATTGGATGCTGGCTGAGAAACAGTAAATAATCATGATGTCTACTGTGTACTGAAACTCTATATCAATAATTACTGAGAGCATGTTTGCTATTCTGATGCCGACGGTGACTCAGCTAAACCTACGGAGGAATGGCGATAACTTAAACAGCTGTTTGAGCTTTTCATTTCCCTTTCAGCCTCCCGTGGTTTGATTCACCAATTGGCTTAAGAAAATCCTACTAGTGATCGCTTTGCGAAAGTGTTTGGCACGAGGCCAACCCCTTGCCTGGAGCAGGAAAATGCAAAAGAGAAAAATACGCTCTTTCTTCACGATCCCCTGAAGCGCAAACCTCCTCATGACAGTTGCCCCTACAGTTCACCAGATGTCTAGAAAACACACGTCTGGTTTCCCATCCAGCCTGGTGTGTGTTTTGTGTCAACAGCCAGATTCATCGCAGTCTGCTAGTCGACAAATTAACTGTGGATTTAAAAATGTGTGACTTGGCTCAATGCGCCGGCATGAGAAAAGAGACAAATTAGCTTTGGGCTGCTCATCTAAAGCTGTGTTTACCAATTTCTTGGGAGAAAACATCACAGAATACGTGCAAATCTGCATATATTGCCGTTTGTTCTACTTAACAGGCCTACATATGATTTGGGGTCTGCGTGTTAACCTGAGGTGCTTAACAAAGAGTCTTACAGAAGAGCTAATTGCGTTTCAGACATGTGAGAACGGCTGAAAGCGGATCTGTGTTCCGGGCTTAAAAGCGGGACGGTTTGAATGTGTCCTGTCGTTCTGGTATCTGGTATCTGACAGGCTCCAGCACTTGCTGATGGCTCAGCTGCTGCGAACAGCTGACGCTGCAGGCTTCAACCAGAACACAACACAAGCAGCAGGTGCCGGGACAAATGCTTCCTTCTGCGCGGTGAGGTGCGGGTCCAGTAAATGGCCTTATCATTAACCAATCACTAATGTGCGTGTTTGCCACACAGATATAGCGTGCATATGTCATTCCACCTGTTGCACTCGCTGCCTCCTCCACATACAACACCATAGAATATGTTTTAGAAAAAAATAATGTTTAAGAGTAAATGAAAATGTGCTATAGTTAAGAAGTAGTTTTCTGACCCACTTAAGTACATGTTTATGGGTAATTGCATAATGCATTGACCAGCATTTATGGTCAATTAGAATATACATTAAAGCAATTTCTTTTGATGTAGTATTGCATTACAAACTACAGTCACAAATTCTAATCTAGTTCTTTACATGTGGTTCAGTATGTTAGACAACACATAAGAAAGTGCACTTCTTTAATGCACAACAAACAACATACTTAATATAATTATTTAAAATGCATAAAACTTTTCATTTGATTATCATTATTATCATGATGTACGCTTAAGTTACATTTTCTCTATTCTAAAACATCGTGTTTTTTTTTACCTCTTATATATATATATAAAAAATGTACTTTAATATAAAACTTTCAATTTTATATTATTGCAATGCATGCATATTATTTCAAAAGTGTACTTAAGCACATTAAAAGTTGAAAAAAAAACTACTTTAAAACAATGATACAGTATATAAAACAAATGTGCATATATATATATATATATATATATATATATATATATATAACCCAGTACATATTTCTGCCCCAAAAACAGTATAATTTTTTTATTATTATTGCTGCAGGTAACTTTAAGGTACAGCTTTTAATTTGACATTACACAGTACTTAAGTGTCTTGCTCAAGAGTCATAAAGGTGTCTCTCGTTAAGCCTCTCAAATGGCCTTTTAATTTATTATTATTATATTAACTGCAAGTATCACTGCAGCTTAAATATATGTATACATTTAAAATCTGATGTGTACATTCAAAACAATAAAACATGATTGCATTTCAAAAGGCCATTTGATTCATGAATGATCATTGCGTTTGGAGGCTGTTTATTTGAATAACCATTAGAGGAGTCCATCACTGGAAAGGTCACAGGACTTATTAAAACACATACACCTATTGAAATGATAAACTGGACACTGAGGGTCCGGTGTGAGAGAGGGTGAGGGTCATGTGACTCAGGCAGGTGCTTTAGGGGACAAAGGGTTCAGGTTTGTTGGCTCTGTGGCTCAACAGCAGCGTTTCTTTTCTGTTTAAATGGCTGATGGCGGCAGGAAAAAAGAGTGGGAATTGTCTAGACTTTTCAAAGCTTTCGCAAATGTTTCTTTTTCAAAGCGTACTTTAATTCAACACTGCCGATGGCCTGGGAGAAGATAATAAAGGACGAGGCATATTGTTATTTAGAAAAGTACATGCTGGGCCTGTAAATGAAGGATAGAAATCAGTTTCTGTTCGACTTGAATTTAATCAGTAGTGTTTCTAAGGGTCTACATTTTCAACAATAACTTTACTTTATTCTACTTTTTAACCTCCTGTTACTGTGAACCATTCACTGTGCATATTATTTCAGAGAACAAAACACTTTGCAGTAATCTTTAGTTAATTCGTCATCTGAAATATCAATGAGGATGTGCAGGCTATTGTATAATGTTTACTGATAGCCAAATAGCTATTTAATGGGTGTTTCACACATATCCGCCAATTAACAGAAATCTGAAATCAGTGAGAGTAGCTCAAGCAAGTGAGCATAATCAAAATATAATTCAATTAAATGACTTAAAAAAAGTAGTTCTTGTTGCGTTTTTTTTAAGTTAAAATAATGGAAAAACATGCACTACCATGATTTATTCATCACATCATTTTTATAGAATTACAGTTCTAAATGATTTTTGTTTTTCCTTTAAAAATAAAATAAAATAATACAATTTAATTAAAATACTTTAAATTAATTAAAAGATAGAAAAAATACATAATATTAAATATGTTCAAAATAAAATAAAAATAAACAAATATATAAAACAGCTGTCAGTGAAAATAACATATTTAGCATCATTTTAGCAGGGTCATTCATGTGAAATACAGTGGGTACGGAAAGTATTCAGACCACCTTAAATTTTTCACTCTTTGTTATATATCAGCCATTTGCTAAAATCATTTAAGTAAATTTTTTCCCCTCATTAATGTACACACAGCACCCCATATTGACAGAAAAACACAGAATTTTTGCAGATTTATTAAAAAAGAATAAATGAAATATCACATGGTCATAAGTATTCAGACCTGCTGTGACACTCATATATTTAACTCAGGTGCTGTCCATTTCTTCTGATCATCCTTCCCTATATAGTATGCGAAGGTATTTCCTATATCATATTCGAAAAATGGCGGAAAGTGGAGACGTGGCTGATTTCAAGTGTAAGTACCTCAAAGGAAAAAAACGTTGTTTATTGTGATTAAATTACACTTGTTTAACACAATCTAAATAAATGGATGACTTATTGAAAGTTTACATTTTCG
>JAUMHP010000062.1:895229-910058 GCA_032361065.1 Enteromius trimaculatus | reverse complement strand
ATAGTTTATTAGATTAGAATTTTATCTATTAAATACTAATATACAATTTTTTAGAAGATGCTTTTTTTACATTTCTATAAAAAATACATGTTTGAAATACTTTATTGAACACTGTCAAGTATTTTCACTTCTATTAAATCCTTTCATTCTAGTTAATAAATGTATAAAAATGTGAATAGTTTAATACTACCTAGTAAAAACGAGAATAAACTGTCTATATCATCTATTCACCCAGATCTTTTTTTTTTTTAATGTTTAAATGGTTTTTCATGAAAATGGATGCCTTTGAGTTTTAGTTAGAGGTGAGGGCATCATTATATTTGGGGTCCGTGGCATCAAAAGTTTGAAAACCCCTCAGTGTAAAAAACTATATGAATCCATCTTTATTTGCATGTGTCTATAAACAGCTACCAAAAGCTCATTTGCCAAGCAGACCATGTCAATGTCTGGAGGATGAAGGAAACTTGAGAATGTTATAACTTTTGAATATAGGGAATTACTCACACATGCTTTATTTTGACCCTTGCTTTTGATTCTCTAAAGGAGATTACTGTTATAGAATATACCAGAATATTAATTTGTTATTCACAGAAGAAAATCTAACTAATCTAAATCCAACACTGCTGCAGCTGATATTAACCCTGTAAAGCCTGACACACACACATATATGTATATACTAATGCAACAATTTATTGAACCATATTATCATATTTGAGTCAAACTGGCCACTCAGTGCATATGCTGATGTTTATATGATGCAATTCTGATGCTTAATGAAATAAGATCTTTATAACAGTACAGCAGATGCTGACATATAATCATATGAATATCAGTCGTCACTATAAACTATCTATCCAAGACAGAAGGCATTTAGCAGATTTGTGACAGCTTCAGCAGGCCTCTTACTCTATCTATATGACATTTAATCATTTAATGTGTTTAGGAAATGTCTGATTATATCATATTCAAGAAGAGCATGCAGACAGGTTTTGCGAATCTGGCCAGAGACACGGTCAGACATCGTCCCTTTGAAGACGGCCTTTGTTTGTTTTCCTCTTCTTTCAGGAGAGATGAAATATTCATATTCTCTCGTTCGCTGCTCTGTTTTTAAACAGATGGGCTTATATAGTCGACTGACATGTGTTTCCCTGAAACACTGGCAACGCTCTCGCTTTCTCCGTTTCACACACATTCACATCGAGTTTCTGCTAAATACTCCTATTTTTAGCGTCGAAACAAAGTCTTTTTTCTCCTGAAGAATATTCAGCGATGAGAAGAAGAGAAGTCAGTCTGGATTATGTGCACAGGCCCTGTTTACTTTGGGCTCAACCTAAACACAGGCTTCCCAGGAGCCCCGAGTCTGAGGAGAAGGAAGGGCTTCAGTCTGTGGATTGGGTGATGAATGGCTTTTCGCACCGGCCCTGAAGCAGTTAGCACGGCCACGCCACATTCTGAGCTTAGCTCATCTCTACAGACAACAAGCTCTGCAGATCAGATTTCAGAGATCTGCTGTGGATTATGATTTCATTGTGACGGCCTTAATGCATCTGAATCCTCGGTGAAGAGAAAGTTCACCTAAAAATGATCATTCTGTGATCATGTCATTCAACACCTGGACGATATTTTAAAAGATATAACAGAACAACTGTTTTTCCTTAAAAGTCAGTGAGGTGCAAAACAACAACACTTTAATTGAAAAAAAAAAAGTTCAAATAATGTTTTTTTAGTACTTTTACTTAATTTTAAAATATTTTTATTTTATGTTTAGTTATACACTGAAAAAAAATAGTGAAAACATTTTCACTCGGAAATGGCAAACAGTAATTGAACATCATTGAATTAAACGTTTGAAACTTTTAAACATTACATTTCTTTAACTTAAGCAAAGTAAAAAGTAAACTTCTTCAAAACAGTGAATTAGTGTCTTTGAGTTTATAGTTTTTTTATATTTAGAATTTTATTTTATTTTTATTTTCTGCTCTTATGTTCATTTTCTAAATGTTTAGTTTGTTGTGTTTATTATTATTATTATTATTTTGTCTTTAATAATTTTATTTCAGCTGGCAAAATACATTTTATTCTATGTTTTAATGTTTTTTGTTTTATTTTTAATTAATCATCCTGCTTTTAAATATAATTTTTAAAGTTTCGAAAAATGGATAATGTACTGCCAGAAAGTACTGCAAGTACATATGACTTAAATTTACACATATTTCAAACCTTAAAACATAGAAATATTCAAATAATTTTGCATTAAGGTGCATTGGACCCTATGAACTTTAATTAAAATGTAATCCACAACCGAATCTAAACTAAGATTTAAAAAGATGTAACCCAAGATTGAGTGTGAAACAAATCATTACTGAGCTTTAGAATGACAAGGAGAAAAAGCATCAGATTCTTCTGACTAGAAGGTCAGTGTATAGCGGTTTGGTCCAGACCGCTTCGGTCCCCCTGAGAGAGCTGAAATAACAACTTAATAAAGACAGGCTGCGACAAAAGGAGCTGTAATTGAATTTGAGGACAAAAACAAAAAGGGCAAGATGATGTGCTCCTGAAACAGCCTTTACATTTCATAAATCTCTCTGACATTTTCCTCAGTGAAGAGGCTGTAATTAGACTGTCCACCTCGAGCTCAAGCACACATAATCAGCAGCACGCTTTAAACCAGAACCATCATCAGAGAGACACAGACGCTAATAGAGACGAGAACAACTCACTAAAATCAAATATCATAACATACAGATTCATGAGTGTTTGGTTTGAGTTCAGCGTGCTGGTTTTACTTCTCATCTGCTGACATGAATCAGTGCTGTATACAGTTTGATCGAGAATCTAATTCAAACCTGGAAATAAAGACATCCATAGAAAATTAATCAAAGAAATACTCTCAGAATTCAAAATAAATACATTTGTGAGTATTTAAAACTGAAAGATCTTCTTTGGATCTCAAATCGTGGAGAACTTTATCATCAGGTTTTACATGAACTTGTTGAGGTCAAACTAAATACATTATAAAACACATGAAAATGTGTCCATCCTTCACTCAGCTGTTAGGCTGATAATATAATTGGTCATAAGGAAAATATATTAAATGAAAAGTTGTAAATAATACAGATTATTGAAGATTTTACAAGAAAATATTACTCCTTTCACATTTCGTTTGATGTGTTGCTAAAAAAAATGGTTTTGTTCAGAAATAATTAATAATTAATACAAATTACAAAGAAACATCAAATGATGAATTGACATAAATATTTAAGCAGACACACTGAAATAGTATTTAGTATTGTTATTGGTAATGTATTGTAATTCTTTATATTTTTGGGTTTTTAAATGTCTGTTTTTACTAAAGTATACATATTTACGTTATTATTAAAAATTCAATGATTTCAAGTATTTTTATGTTTTAGTTTCTTAGTTTTGATGAACTATACTACAATTTCTTACTTTATTCATTTTACATTAAAAAAGTGAACATTTTACAAGAAAATACCGTTTTTTTTCTACTTCAAAATGTCACTGTTACAGTAAAGAATCAGCAATGCCCTGAATAATTCATGAAATTTACAAGTAGATACTAGAAATGGTATTTTCTTGCACACCAATATTCTTTACTTTATTCACAATATTTAAAAAAAAAAACAAATTTTATACCTGTTGTTATTTTTGCAGTAACACTGAAAAAAAGGTAAGTGGTTGCAAATGATTTATTTTAGCTACATTTACATAAACTAATTTAGTTTAAAAAGTCAACTAAATGTGTTTATTTAAATGCAGCTAAAGTAATCGCCTTAAATTCAATTAATATTTTTTTCAGCTTATTAGTGAATTGTAGACTGATTCTCTTATGGCATCACTGAAGCTTTGGCATGTTCTGTGAAGCTGTGAAAGCTTTACTTTTAAGACTTAACACCCAGAGAGGACTTCACTACATCCTGGAGGTCATTGTTAAGGCTCTGTGTGGTGGTTGTTAGATAAACAGAGTCATTCTTCTGCAGGACGTTGGGCTTTTATCACTAACTCAGCTGTTGGCTGGACATGATATGAGCTCTGGACTCGCCCTGAGAGACAGGTCAGACCACACTGACCACTTTATCATCCAGATATTTATCATGTGTGTCACATCAGTGCACAGCAAAACACATTATCATATTATTATAACTGTAGACGGAGGCTCAGAGTCACCCTGATGATGTTATATATTAATAATATTAGTCACTTAATGAAATTGTAAAGTAGCAGTAAACCTGGAAATTGGTTTACTAAAGTAAACTGTAAGTAATGTTGTATTTACACTGTAAAAAATGACCTTGATTTTGACTGTAAACCTGTAAAAACCTGTTAAATGGTTAACTGTAAATTGCTGTAAAATTTACAGGGGAAAGCGTTAACTGAATTTCATTTAATTTTTGTCTCATTTTCTTAGTTTTTTCTTATTAGTGATGCTTATGAGGGTTGTATGTAATGTTGTTAAATGAATGTTTATTGGATATTTGAGTTTAATGAGTCTCACGATGATGGTGTTTAGTGTTTGTGTGAATGACACTGAGCACCTTCTACATATGCTCATATTTAGCTGCTTGTGATGAGCTTTGATTCATCAAGTGGCTTTCTCATCATCACTTGCATTTGGTGTTTATTAGTGTATTTCAAAGCTATAAAACAGATTTCAGTACTTTAATAGGTTGGTATATTGACATTATATCAGTTAATGGCATTACAGTATTTAACTGTAAATTTAACTTAAAACTGTTAAACCTAGAATGCTGTTACTGTATATTTTTACGGTTGAATTCTGGCAACCACAGCTGCCATTTCTTTTACTGTAAATTGTCTGTTTGTTTTTTTTACAGTGTAGAAAACAATAATATGTGTAGAAAGCGTTTGTAAATCCAGCTCCACCTCTTCATTACACTTGCAGTGTGTTCACACGAGAATAAAAGATTTGGAGTGCTTTAGGAAGCATCAACTTCAGTCTAATAAACACCAAAACTTCACTTCTTTCGGATCACTGGCAGGTGTTATGTGTCGCTCGTCTATCAGAGTCAGGTGAAAAGCCATTTCTGAACAGTGAGAGCAGAGCAGCTCATCCTCTGGAGATGCAACAGATGGTAAATATTTTAGAGTCTGTATGATTTGTACGGTGGTGTTCAGACCTTTGGCAGGAGCCGACTCCTCAATAAACTACTACTGAAGCACTTTCTGTTTAATACTGCATCTCAGTGTGAACAAGACTTTGAAATATGAAGATAATAATAATAAAAAAAGATCTGCAAAAATGTATTTGCTTACTTATTTGATTCTGTTTTTCAGTAAAAGATACATGTATTAGAGCTGCAAAATGACTTGAGATGCTCATTTGTTTTCCAAATTAAAGAAAACAAATGTACATTTTTGATTACAACAAGAAAAAACATCTGCCAGTAGTATAAGAAATAGTATCAGAAAAGAGTATTATTTTTCTTGCTCCCTGGCATAAAAAAAAAAACAAAAAAACAACTCAGAGTTTAATTTTTCAGAAAACAAGACTTATGATTTTTGCTTCTCTTTTTTCTCTTATGTATATCACATTTAAATACACTTAGCTATATAGTGTATAGAAAATAATAAATAAATAAATACTGCAGTTAACAGTTTTAAGGTCAGTAAGTTTTTTAAAAAGAAATTCATACTTTTATTAATCAAGAATACATTAAATTGCTCAAATAAATGCAGTTTTTTCCCTATTCATCATAGAATCCTGAAAAAAGAAAACGTATCACAATTTTTTACAAAAATACTCAGCAGCACAAATGTTTTCAACATTAAACCTGATCTGAAATATTTCTTGAGCAGCACATTTCAGCACATATTAAAATGATTTCTGAAGGATTGTGAGACACTGAATGATGCTGAAAATCCAGCTTTGAACTCAGGAATAAATTACATTTGAACAGATATTTACATAAAACAGTTATTGTAAATTGTAATCATATTTAATATTTTCTTTACAGTATTTTTGGTCAAATAAATGCAGCCTTGGTGAACAGAAGAGAGGTCTTTCAAAAACATAAAATCTTACCAACCCCAAACCTTATAAAGCTAAAAGACATGGACTGAAATCTACAAAAGTGTTATTGAGATTAGACTGAAAGCACATGCGCGTTATAATTTGCTACAGTGTTGTGTTGTTGATGCTCTCATCACTTGATGTAAACGTCCTGTTCCACCTCCACTGGCCGAGCTCCAGCGAGTGAGTCAGTGAATGCTGGAAACGCTTCATTCACACCCCTGCAGAGGAGCAATCTGGGATCTCGTACCCTTCTCTACCTGTTTGTCCGTCTAACAGCATCTCAAACTCACCAGAACAACGAGGCCTTCCTTACATCTCACTGTATCAGCGACAGAAGCACTAGCAAACAGATGAAATGAGCAGGAATGAAACATGGCTGGAATGTAGCTAGGCCGCTCTTTCTTTAGACCTATGTGTTCATGAAAGAACGTTAAGAAAGGGCAGGGTGTGAGCCGTGCTGACTTCACATGTGTGTCATGAGTGTCATTGTTTTATCTGAGTGTATTTATTGTTGCTACGCTACAGTGTCAACGTCATATTTGTGTAAGGAACAGTAAAGAAAAATTTCACTTTAACGTCATCCGCCAAAAATACATCCAAAAGCTTGCGCAAAATCCTAAAAGAAAAGCGTAGGTCATGTTTTGTAAATATTCATCTAAAATGGCCATTTTCATAATTTCTTCATTCTCATGTTGCTCAAACCTGCGTGACTTTCGTTCTCTGGAGCATAAAAGAAAATATTTGGTAATTAAACAGTTTCGGTGGCCTTTTGTTTTTCAGAGAACAAAGAAAGTCATACTGCAAAAGAAAAACTATAAATAAATATATATATATATATATATATATATATATATATACCAGCATACATTTAAAACTAGGGTGAGTTTTTGGTTAAAAAAAGATATATTAATTTTGTATTTATTTATTTGATGACCACATCATTATTTTTCTATTCATCTATATTTCCCTGTTGGATGACAAAAACACAGATTTATTTATTTTAATAATTAATTTTAATAAATCTTTCAATAAAACAACAAATATTGGTTGTCATTTGTGTGTTCATTTTAATCAGCATAAACACATGATTTTTTGCTTCTCAAGTAAATTACTTTAAAATTTTGATGTAATTTTTATTTTAATTTTTTTTTATATTTGCATCATAAAACAAGACTAAAACACTAAGCAATATAATTTTTCCCCAGTTCCCGAACGATAACAGAATGAATAAATGATCATAGAATTTTTAATGTCGGGGTGAACTATCACTTTAAGTGACTGGCTAACTGCTTTATAAAACAATCAAGGTCTAATAAGCAATAAAACAGATTTAGCATATTGATATTGGATAATGAAAAGCTCATTTGAATTACGAAACAGGGTTTTACAGCCTCAGCTGTATGACAGTGTTTGGCTTCCTAGGTGACATAAAGCCATTGAGTGTTTTTAATTCCACAACAACCTCAGAGAAAGGCCGTCAGGTCACATTTCTAACCACCTTATCAGCAGTCACTAGTCACTAGAACCAAAAAAGGTTGTAATAAGCAGGCAGTTGATTGGCCGAGCAGCTCCTCCCTCCTCCTACTCAGGCTTTCTCTGAACTTTGAACGTTCACAATATCCCTGCTAAGCAAATTAGCTTATCCTGACCGCCGAGTTTAGATTTCTGCAGTCATTAGCATGTTCCTCTTGTACGGTGTAATTAGGCCAATGAGAAAATGTTGCTTAGACAAACACCAGAGTAAGGGAATAGATGCTAAAATACACAACTTGGGAGTGCATTAATTTCTGTCCAAGCCCAGAACGCAGCTCGCTTATAAAAAAGAAATGTCTCATCGGGACTTGTCGGTATACAGCTCAGAATTAATTTTAAGCATCATGGTGTTGTTTTGTGAGCCTGGAGTCATTTCCCAAATGTAGACAGAACCGGAGTGTACCCATATGGTACAAAGCCTATATTTGGAGGGGCTTATAACAATTAGTGACGCCAAAAACCTTAAACCTCTTGCATACGCGAGATTGGTTTACCCGGCAAATGAAATCTGAGACGTGTAAGGCGTCAACATACTGATACTATAGAAAAAGCAACACAACACGGCTGTATCATGTTACTATATATGTAAGGTTTTGATTTACACTCTGCTATAGACTATGCTTTAATATAAAACTTTTTTTTTTTTTTTTTTTTACTTATTATTATTATTACATTATATACATATAGCATTGCATAGTGCATAACTTGAAAAGTCAAAAGGTTAACTTACAGAAATGATTGTAGGCCCTACTAGTGTATTTGCATAGATGATGATGACGAAAGCACGACCAGCCAATAGCGTGGCAGTATTTTTTCCACGCAAAACACACAAGGGCAGATCACACCTCAGTGGACAAATGACCAAATCCGCTCTATCCTTGCACTTAATTTGTTTATTTATGTACACCTTTTAATCTATGTAACACGTCTGAAATTAATTAAAAACAATGACGTATTCAGAAGCTTTTTAAATTAGGTCGTATAATAAGCTGGAGCGCTTGAATCAGGTTTAGCGATAAAATGTAAACATCGCGAGGTGTCTCGATAAATCAAATACACAAAAGGAGACAGTATATTATTGTTATTATGTTAAAATCGCCTACGTGTGGGAGGAACACATCATACATAACTAGAAACGCCAGCCAGAAATGCACTAAACGCTTATTGGTCGAAGGGCGGGTCTTTTTGTTGATCGACGTAGGAATCAGCCAATCAGCATGGAGAATTCGGAGGCAAATATATGACGAAAGCGCGTACGCCCAATCGTAAGCGCCGCTTGGGTTTTGACCTCTGAAAACCGCATCACCGCCCCCATCATGTCCGTGGCGGAGGAGCGCTATAAAGGAGATCCAGTCAGGAGTTTAAAGGGCAGAGTTGTAAAAACTCCCAGGCAGTGGGGAGTCGGATTGCCTGACTATAGACTCCAAAAAAAAAAATACACCACAATCCCCCGAAGAAAAACGGCTAATATCGATGCAACATAACTGGAATAATCTTTTCGATAACTGTTAGCTAGGAACCGAAGCGGAAGCCACCAGGAGTGAAAGACACGGTCGTTTAATGTAAGTATCTGGCACTGAACCGTCGTGATGTGTCATCCTGAGGCGTTTGCTGTGGGTTTAGCAAACATATATACATCGTTGCATCTCAATGGCATTGCGTCAAATCGGTTGTTTACTCCATAAATGTGATATATAGGCGGTAGAGCACGAAAAGAGGCGTCAGGCAGAATGACAGCCTCGGTCACTGTTCGCTTTATACAAAATGCATCGTGACCGAAGCTGTCAGTAGCCTGAAATGTTAATTTTGTGCTCCACGAAAGCAAGAGCAACGACGGCAAACATTCGAGTGAATTTCCATAATAGTGCGCTGTCTCTTTAAGAAACTGATTAATTCAGATTCTGTTTGCCTGCTTGGCTGTTTGTGATAAATGATCGGTTTTCTCATTAATTCGTTTTGTACAGGCTCTCTAAAAGCGTGCAGTCATGTGAACCCTCCCCCCTCTCCAGTTTGTGAACGCTGTCTTCTGTTAAAACCCTACAATATTTATAGCGTCAAAGTCCATTGTTACACGAAACCCGTCGTTTTATTTCTTTGGAGGCTCTGTACTGTAAACCTCTATAGCGAGCGAGTCTGTTTACAGAAAGCCTCCAGAATGTTCCCAATCCATATTCATAATAACAATGGCCGTGTCTCAATAACTACGTTCGATGCTCACTAGGCGCAGCCGCCGTCTCAACAGCCGCACTATTTTACGTCTTCCGCTCGCTCTACGTGAGCAAACATCGAATATTTGGCGTTATATTGGATGTAGGGTTATATCTGGCGTATGTTTGGTCAAGGCTACACACCCCAAGCGGAGCGTCACGCTATTGGTCGCGATCTTCGGGAAATCCGATCGCCGATCTGTTGCGCAATATGTGTCGCATTGTGTTCGCATGCCCTATATTCACATAAAGCGAGGAAGAGAATCCGTGTTATGTAATCTCACTCGAATCCTGTAGCTGCACGGTGCATTTAAACCGACTAGAGCACGCATTCAGGCCTTTTATTGAGCTGTGTTTGTTTACATGGATGACCACAAAACCAGGGGTTCATTGAGATTGAGATTTATACATCTGCTCTGCTTTCCATTGATGTGCAGTTTGTTAGAATAGGACAATATTTGGCTGAACAACTATTTGAAAAAATGGGGTGCAAAAACATCAATATATTGACGTTAAAGTTGTCCAAATGAAGCTCCTAGCCATGCATATTACTACTAAAAAATAAAGTTTTGATATGATTACGCTTAAGAATAATAACTTTGACCCATGCAGTGTGTTGTTGGCTACTGCTACGAATACACCCATGCTGCTTAAGACTGGTTTTGTGGTCCAGGATCACATATTTAGGCTGATTGATCTCAACACCTTGCCTCTCTTTCCCCTTCAAGGAGCACGAGAAGATTTTCCTGCGGAGTAGCAAGCATTTCTCGTCCACCAGCACTTCTGAGTCCCCACTGATCACTACTGCCTTGGAGGTTTTTGCACACTCAACGAAAGCAGCTATGCAGCTTGAAATCCAAGTAGCGCTGAACTTCATCATTTCATACCTGTACAACAAGCTCCCGCGGCGGCGAGTCAACATCTTCGGCGAGGAGCTGGAGAGGCAGCTGAAGAAGAAATACGAAGGACACTGGTACCCCGACAAGCCATACAAAGGATCCGGGTTCAGGTGCATCCACGTGGGTGAGAAGGTGGATCCGGTCGTGGAGGAAGCAGCCAAAGAAAGTGGGCTGGACATCGAGGACGTCCGCAATAATTTGCCTCAGGACCTCAGCGTTTGGATCGACCCTTTCGAAGTGTCCTATCAGATCGGAGAGAAGGGAGCGGTCAAGGTGCTATACGTGGACGATAGCGGTGACAACGGCTCCGAGCTGGACAAGGAGATCAGAAACAGTTTTAACCCGGAGGCTCAGGTCTTCATGCCAATCAGTGACCCGGTGGGCGTCTCGTCCGAGTCCAGCTCGCCGTCTCCGCCGCCGTTCGGCCAGTCGGCGGCCGTCAGCCCGTCCTTCATGCCCCGCTCCACCCAGCCTTTAACCTTCACCACCGCCTCGTTCGCCGCGACCAAGTTCGGCTCCACCAAGATGAAGAACAGCGGCCGGAACGGCAGCAAAGTTGCCCGCAGCTCTCCCACCAACCTGGGTCTGAATGTCAACAGCCTCCTCAAGCAGAAAGCCATCTCCAGCTCCGTGCATTCGCTCTACGGTTTCGGCGTGGGAGCTTCGCCTCCGCAGCAGAGGGCCTCTGCGCTTTCGCCCAACGCCAAGGAGTTCGTGTTCCCCAACCTGCAAGGCCAAGGGAGCTCCGGAGCGTTCCCGAGCGAGAACCCGCTCAGCCTCAGTCCTCTGCAGTACAGCAATGCCTTCGACGTGTTTGCGGCCTACGGGAGCATCAACGACAAGTCGCTCATGGATGGCTTAAACTTCAGTCTCAGCAACATGCAGTATTCAAACCAGCAATTCCAGCCGGTCATGGCTAACTAATGATTGTTGGCAAAAGGAAAACGAAAGGCGAAGACGCACAACTGTGGATGTGGAAACCAAGATCCCTATTAGTCCCTGATAAGCGCATGTGCCCAAGGGTGTTTGTTTCAATTTTATTTGATTATCTTATCTTTTTTTTTTTTTCCTTCGATCTCTTACTCTCTGCCCCCTTGAGTTTGTACTAAAGCTTGTGTTACACACACACACACACACACACAAACACACACACGTACACGTCCAAGCTCGGTCAACATGCGTCTGTTTTCTTTTCCTTTTTTGCCAATAAAGCAAAAAAAGATTTTTTTACTACCTTTTTGGAAGAAAACTACTCTAAAACATTGGGGGGGAAAAAAGCAGAAGCTTCAAGTTCTGGCCTCTTACAGTATTTTAAAGTTGGTAAGACTTGGCTGATTTTTAAGAAATTGGCACTCATGCATATATATATATCTGGGGTTACGTGGTCTTTTTTCTAATTGTATAATTTAATTGAGTACAGAGTTTGTAAAATATCAGAGTATATATATTGTTTCTACAACATGGTATTGCATTTATATCTTTTTACTACTCCAGTGATCTGTGATGGCTGCAGAAGCTTTATGTTATAATATATTTTGTTTTTTTTTCGTTTTCCTTTTTTTTTTAAATTGTTAAAGAAATTCATCTTTAAAAAAGAAAAAAAAATAGTTCAAAAATTCTGAAGATTGTGTACAGAATATTCCTTAGTGTTGGAATTTCAGTGTAGGAATATTTGCTTTTTTGAAACAAAAAGAGTTGTATTTTCTGTTAAGAGTTCAACAGATTTTTGCTATATTATGGGCAATGTAATCGTATATATTAATTTTGTACCTACATTGTGCAATACTTGATAAAAATATGGTATAACAAAGTATTTTGAGTCAGTGTCTTACATGTCAAGAGGGACTGAAATAGTTTATATTAAGTTTGTATTAAAATGCTTGAAATATATGCTTGTCTTTTATTTTTGTTTTCTTTTTTTATTTGACATTTGCACCCTGGCCTTTTTCAATAAAAGAAAATTTAGGCAAGAATAAACTGCTGGCGTTCTTTTTTCTTCCATGTCACGAAATAAGCACTGTTTATGAAAGATTCGATAGTTTTGGAGGCTCTCGCTACCTCGACATGCCTAAATAAAGCTTTTCGTATCAGAGAACATGACTTGGTTTCAAATGATTGCACAAAATGGCTTCTAATGAGGAAGAACATGTAAGCTGTGATGTTTTTCCTTTATTCTTGATTGTTTTTGGCAGATTAGCCTTGACTAGAGCAAACGATGAGCCATGCAGAATCTCGTCTGACCTGCTCGTAGATAAACGCGTGCATGAGGATGGACTGAATGTTGTGCTACACAAAGTCAAACAGTGCATTGCAAAACGAAGCCTGTGAATGTGTGCTTTGGGTGCAGGTGACCTTTAAAAGACTAATAAGAGCTGATTCACCCCCTCATTCTGTTATAACTATAACTAATGATCGGGTGACATTTCCTCATGGCTTTCAGGTGATAAACTCTTCAAGATGGGAAGTGCTAACCATTTTGGAGCACGTTAGTCTCAAATGCGGTGAAGGTTGAAAACAAATCACTCGTGTTTGCTCTTATTGCATTGCAGTCCAGCTCCCGCTGTGAGAGGCTTATTATTGCTATAGTGCAGAGCAACAATTAAGCTTCAAATGGCCACTTTGTTTTCTCAGCTGAAGTGCAAAGCCTTTGTGAGAGCGAGCGTTTTGAGATTACACTGGTCATGGCATTCACAATGTGCACTTGTTTATTTTTAATACTGCAGTTTGAGACTTCGCTGATGCCAGCGTGGACACAGATAGAGCACCATCTGCTTATCTCGAGTATGTTTTGGCAGTGGGAATTATTTTGGTAGCAACTTAAGCACATCGCATGAGGAAAAATCAGGTTATTCGCCTTTGATAATGTGTTGGCTGTAAGCGCTGGGCCTGGCTCAACAGTCACGGATGAACACTGACTCTTTAGATTACAGCGACCCGATAAATGTTTGCTATTTTCTGGAGTGACTCCAAACTTAAAAGAAAGTACACGATGCATATTAAAATAGATGATTTATAATACCCATGTGGCAAAAATACACAAGTAAAAAATATATTTCAAATTACAAACGAAAAAAATATTTGCTGAATATATTACTAATGTATTTTTCTTTTTGTATTTTTAAAAAACATTTTTTACAAAGCATTAAACATTTATTTCGCAATGCATTTCAATCAATTTGGAAAAAAATAAAATAAATGTATATGTATGTATTCTGGAATTCTGGGAATGGCAAATTACCATTTTTACAATCTTTTTCACTTCCAAAAGCGGCAAAAAAAAAGTATATTACAGTTTTTCCACAGTAAAATATATTTTATGGGAACTTATCATTAACCATTAAACATACTGTAACGTTTTTACATATTTTTACCGTTAAAATGCATTTTTTTGCAACTCGTTTTTTTTTTTACAATTTCAAAAATATATTTTATTGAGCTTCACTGCTTGTAAATATATTTAGCATGTATTGAAAATATATTTTGGCCAGGAGATATGTCATATGAGGCACGCAGCAGGTGATATTGATCCATTTCCTTAGCATCACGGTTTATTTCAGGTAGAATATTTTGTACCTTTTACACAAAATAATCTATATTGAGATTCCAGCTCCTTCTGATTCATCGCCAGTGTCCTTAAAAGGTAAATATACTAAGTGCATGCGTTCTAGTGTGTTTTGGCACTTGGACAAACCTTGGTCAGAATCATTTTGAAGGCAGTGCCAAGTCACTTTACCACAACAGGATGTTTCCCAGCACGCTGTAGATCGTTCAGAGACACACTGTACCCTATGAAAGCACTCCATCAAGGTCAGTAACAGGTCATGATCTGAACACAGTCGGATCATAATACCTCATGCGGGACTGTGCCTTTACATCAGCAGCATCACACTGTCCACTGCAGACATGTAAACGGGTTGAGCTGCATCTGAACTGCATTGGCATGTTAAGTGTTACTCTCAGTCAGAGGAGTGTTTCCTGTAGTTCTTAGGTGGAGTTTTGCTCTTATGCGTGAGTGAAGTTCAACACCCTCAGGAAAAATGCGTGGCATCTGTATGAAGAAGAGCTTGAAAGTCAGGAACATCTGGTGAATAATACTGAACATTCTTGTGTAACATAAAAAATAAGAACAATGATT
>JAUMHP010000062.1:875447-894180 GCA_032361065.1 Enteromius trimaculatus | reverse complement strand
AAAAATCTTTGTACTTTACATTTCATTAATTTATAATTGACTTTCATAATTAAATTAAATCTTTATATAAAGAATTCCTAGCAATTTCTGAGGGAAAGTTGTTTGTATGTAAAATGTTTTGGACTAATTCCAAAAAATAAAAATTTGGTAATAACAATAAATAAATATAATAATTATTATAAATAATAATGTTTTCTAAACATATTCAAGTAAATATTGTTCTTATAAATTAAAAACCTTTTCTGATTTTTTTGAGGTCATATTCAATGGAAATGATGTAGGGCTGGACTGGATTTTATTCATTAGGAAGCAGTTGGCTTGTAACATGCCAGTATGTGGAAAAATTATGATGAAATTACTTTTTTAGCGCTTTTCCCCCTCTTAATAACGTGCTCAATGTTAAAAAAAGATATAGATTACATTATTGCACAATGATATAAAGTCAGATATATAAGTATATCCAGCTTCATCCGCAGATATACTATACACTCAAGTGAAGCGATATATGATATCAAATCTCTCCTGCTTGATTGCTAGAATTCTCTCTAAATGTAATGATATTAGGCCTATCTGCTAAATATCTATATTCAGATATTAAACGTTCACATTACATTTCACATATTTTCAGCCAAGCTGCTTTGCAACAACATACTGTATAATGTGAAAAGCACTATGCGAATAAATTGACTTCAAGAGTCATTCACAAGACGATGAGAGGAACATGCAACTTTAAGGTAATGTTGATTTGATCCGAATCAAGGTCTCGTAAGAGTTCCAAACACTTCATCTAGAAGCAGTATGTATGTAAACACAAACAAGATCTTTCACAAAACACTGCCACGCACATTTCAGACCCGATTACGGCAGAGTTTATGACGTGACGTGAGAAGAATGGTTTGTACAGATGGCTTATAGCTCAGCTGGTAATAGGCCGCAACAGCAGCGCTTAAGAGCTCAAACGGCTCGGTGATATCGCAGTTACGACAGACCCTCTTACACAACCAGTGACAAGCGGCTGATGGATTCTGGGGCCGTTTCTCTCGGCCTATCCCGGAGCTGTTTGTGTAATTCCATCTGGACGCCTCCCTAAACACCTGCACTAAGTGGAAGCTGCAACACAACTCCTCGTGTAATCTAGCTCAGGAGAGACGCTTTGAGAAGCCTGTGTCTGTAAACCAGGCTTGACTGCATCCGAGTTGAGCTGATCCTGGCCCTGACGTCCAACTTCTGAGGGCCCTGCTCACCTTGACTGGCAACTAGTTTACATTTTTAAACCCTATTCATTCTAGAGAACCAGTTCATTCTAATCTGTCCATCTCTCTTGAACTTAAAAAACAACAACAACAGATGCACAAAAAACCTTTTGGATTTGAAATAATTAATTTATTATTAGTAATATTTTGTTTTGCATAAATAACGTTTTTTAATTGTAATATATTTTATTGGATTTAGTATATAAATTACCTTCTCAGGATTTTGAGATTTAGTGATTTATCATATTTAATATAGTTTTTGAATGAGCAAAAGTACTCAAGCACTATTTGCTGTTTTGTATTATTATAATTCTATATTTCATATGTAAATATTTATATTATAATTAGTTTTTATTCTAATTATTTATATCTAATTATATATGAATATATGTTATTAATACTGAAATATTTATATTATAGTCAGTAATAAATTTAAATATGATTATTTATACGATATTTATATATTACTATGTATTTACAGTATAGATATTTTTAAAATTGTATTTAATATACAGTTTACCTGTTCATGTTTCATTCGACCTCCTTTATTTAGTTAAATTCCTGTACAATGTACTGTGCTTTTTTTTAGTTAAATGTTTATTCCATTCTATATTTATTTATTTAAGTTGTTTTAATGTTTTTTAAACATTTTCTTTTATATAGTATACATTTGTGTCTGATTGTGTCAACTTTATTGAGATTTTATATGTTAAATATACATGTGTGTGTGTGTATATGTATATATATATATATATATATTTATTTTTTTTAATTTAATAATATAAGAATGATATATTTAATATATTATATTTTAGATATATAAATATTATAAGAAATAAAAAATATATTTAATAACTAAAATAAAAACTAAAATAATACTAATATATATATATATATAAAACACACACACACACATTATATATTTAACATACGGTGTGTATATATATAGTATTATTTTAGTTGCTTTAGTTATTTTAGTAGTAGTAATACTTTATACATGCCTTTGACTTGTAAGTTTTTAAGGCAGTAACTTGATTGTACTTTCAAATGATGATTTAAAGCAGCTTCTCAACTCTGTATATATCAGTAAGCTCCTGATTTAAGCCTCCTTGTATGACTTCGTAAGCTTTCCTTTAGCTCTTTCTAAATGTGTTTGAGTTCAGGAAGCGTTGAGTTGTAATGTTTATGCCCGCTGAAGGCTGTCGTGAGGAAACACCCCGTACGTCAGACCCGAGGAATTCCTCACTGATTCAACACAAAGGAATCCCGGTCAGGTGCTTTGTGATGTATAGGAAACCAATCGGCGCTTTAACGCAGGGCATGACCTCAGTGTCACATGACACATGCTGCACTGAAAATATTAGGCTTTTCTTAGCCAGAGGGCCATGTTTTGGCTCTGTGTCTACGAGATAACTTGTGAAACCTCATCTTAATGTGGTCTAATGCAACTGCAATGTCATCCTCGGATCCAGCGAGGTAAGTAAATCAGTGCAGCACTCGGAGGATCTCACCCCAGTCTAAATTATTCAGCAGCACAGAAAGCCAAGGGCTCACTGATGTGCTATATGATTTTCAATAAAGGTCATAATAGGATGGAAAAATCCATGACTCTTATGAATTCTCCTGAATGAGCAGAAGCACATATCATTGCAGCTTTAAATATTATGGCTCGGACTATTTAAAAGTGACCCAGTTATTTGGAATTGGGTGTAAAAGCCTGTTTTCCCACAAAGTTTAAACTACAAAAACTCTTTTTGTTTTTTTACAAAACTAAACAATCCCCCAGGTAAGACATTTATGTTGTTGTGAGAACATTTTGAAATGTTAGAATTAGAATGTATATCAAATATTAATAAAGTTATTAAATGTCCCATAAACATGGCTTTAAAACTTTTTTTTTTTTTACTTTTATTATTTTAGAAGATATTAAGTTTTGCTTTCTCAAAATGTATTAAAGGTTTATGGTTTAAACTAGCAAACGTATCTTCCAGTGCGTCAGAAAAATATAAAAAAAAGAGAAAAATATGATTTTTCTGGCCCCATTGACAGATATTTTTTCCAATTTTTGCAGTGTACCAATTAAGTGTTTTTGAAATTATGCAAACGCATGCATTGGTGACAATATTGCAAAACTATTAATAGGTTAAAAATAATCTCAGTACAGATATACGCCAAAAATATATCTTAAAAGAGGAACAATGTTCACAAGTCTAAGCAAATTGAGAAGGAAGGTTGCTAAATACTATATAAAAAACAAATGTAAGAGATGACTACATAACTAAATAAGTACTTTTTTTGGTTAACCAATATGTCATGAGATTTAGAAAAAGGCGATTTATGACGATGAGTTAGAATCTGTTTCTTTATAATATAAACAGTGATGTTGTACGACCCCCGGTGCATGGAAAAACACAAAACTTTCACCCTATGTCAACATTTGAAGAACGCCAATAGAGGCCTTCAACCCGTAATATACATGGCCAGCTGTTAAACATAGTAAGGAATCTGCAGATGGTATGGCCGACCATAATGTGGGAGTCGCTTGGTCAAATGATCGGTCTGTGTGGTCATGTAATGACCGTGGAATATGAGGCCGTTCTTAAAGCCATCTCTTTTTTCCACTCTTAAAAATAAAGGTTCTTTTTGGCACCAATTTATTATGGAATCTTTCCATTCAACAAATTGTTTTTGTTGTGGAAAGGTTCCTTAGGTTATTCAAATGTATTTCACACTAGGAGAATTTCTATTTCCTTTTTTTTTTTTTTAAAGAACTGTTCATTGAAAGGTTCTTTGGGGAACCCAAACTCATTCTTCTATGGCAGGGGTCACCATACTTTGTCCTAAAGGGTCAGTGTCCTGCCCACCTTCTTTGATCCAAGATAGTTTTTTCCCAGTTTGTTTCTCATTCAGCCTAGGTCAGGAAAGGTACAGTAGCAACATCTCACTATATATATATATATATATAGATGAGCTGCCACAAAATATATCCGCACCTGTATGATCACTCGTGGAGAGAATTTAAAATAATCAACAAAAGCAATTAATTCCTACTAAGACATTACAAAGAAACTTGTGTCTGTTGTTGCCCTTCTTTTAAAGAGAATTTAAAAGAAATACAATAAAACGTGTTTTTTCAAACTAATGCGAGCGTCATGAGTCTGGTGACCCCTGTACTATGACATTGCTGTGGAAACTTTCCACTGTAAAGAGCCTTTTGTCCAGTGGAAAGCTTCCTTAGATGTTAAAGGTTCTTCATGGAACCTTCCATGCCAGTAAAGATCCTTTAGTTTTGTATGCACTGGGCGGAAATCTAAGGGCCACAATAAAAGGCTAAAAAAGTTTCATTGTTCAGAGAACGGCATAGATGCAACATTTTACTAGCGGTCTGAGACTTTTGCCCGGTTGGCTCCCAGGGTGTTCTCGGTTGTGTGAGAACTCGAGCCGAATACCTGGCAACAGCTCAAGCAGGATGAATTACCGGCTAAGCGTCAGTATTCAGCACTCGCCTTTCATTCCTGTTTGGTGCTCATGATTGCTCAGCCCCAGCACATTCACTCAATAGTAGGCACATACTTAAACTCACAGCTTGGCCCAGCGATCAGTCAAAAGGAGAGCTGAGGTCACTGAAGGACTATTCAGAAATGAGCGCACATAATAATTGCCTCCATGCTGGGAAGCCTTTTAAAGAGCCTATTCTTGCACATGAGAAACCTTCTCTGAGATTATTGATTCCCTTGTGTTTGTGTTAAGAACAAAGGTCTTGTGTGACTCACAGTAATACACTGCAGATTTACGTTTTACGGGAGATTTTTAAGTATCAAACAGTGTGAAGTTTTCTTCTCCATGTAGATTATTAAAACAACTTATTTTTTACTCAAGGTTTTAGTTTTGCCATGCATCGTGATTGTACACTTGCTACACTGAAAAAAAAAATGGCGTAGAAGTTAATCCTTTAAGGTGCAGGTGACATTAGAGGGAGGGGCATGCAAATCAAACAGAGCAGCTGATTGGAAAATGCTTTTTGCCACTCCCACAAGTACAATATGAGTCACCGATATTTGTGAGGCTTACATGCTGAGTTCGCTCTCCGGTCAGCGGCGACTGCATCGTCACAGAGCTGTCTTTCTGAAGACACAAAGAGCCTTCTGCATTCCAGCAAGATCTTCACTGAGTGCACAGTTGTGCCGCGAAGGTCCTCCCTGGGAAAACCGGGACGGAAAAAGAGCAATTTCTCACAGCTGGCGAACATTCTCCCGCTATGTCTGTCCAGCCGTGCGCTTCTGGGTGCAGTAGTTTCCTCACCTTTTTGGACGGCCACGATCACTGCCTCACGTCTCTGAGCCAAGAGCATGCCGGGTCAGCAGTTTGTGGATGGACCATGGCTTTGTTGAGGTCACATCTCTCGTTTGCAAGATGAATCCCCTTGCTGAGCTGCAAAGGTTTCTTGGCTGCCACGGCGAGGCCTCACGGGGACTGAGTCCCCGCACGGCGGGTCAAGTGCCTTCTTTGCTGGAAGAGGAGATGTCTACTGCAGCATCAGAAGGAGAGTCGGCTAGTGAGGCGGACGACTCAGTAGAACGACGGCCCTCGGTGGTCACTGCCCCATCCGAGGTGGACGCCGAACTGTCGGCTATGCTCCTCCGAGCCACAGAGGTGGGATTGGATTGGAGGTGCCCAAGGTGCCCCTGTCTGATCCATAGAGGCTAGATGATTGGTTTCTTTGGACAAGGACCGCCGTGTTCCCCCCCAGAGTCTTTATTCCCGGAGGTGCACAAGGAACTGACTAGGTCATGGCGGGCCCCTTACTTGTCGGTCAACGTCTCTTTGATTCCCCCCTTCAGTTCGTCAGGCACCCGCCCAGGTGCATCTTGTTTTTACTACTGTCCACGGACATGGATGCTGCTGTCCTGCATGTGGAGGTTGCAGTCCTACTGGCGAAGGACACAATAGAACCTGTCCCTCCAGCTGAGATGAGGTCAGGGATCTACTTTTCCTACTTCATTGTGCCCAAAAAGAGCGGTGGGTTAAGACCAATCCTGTATCTGCGAGCTTTGAATCGCGTCTTGATCTTACCTTGACACAGACTCCTCCTACGGTTTGCTTTCGAGGGTTGGGCATACCAGTACAAGGTGCTCCCATTTGGCCTGTCCTTCTCTCCCCATGTCTTTACAAAGGTAGCGGAGGGTGTCCCTGTCTCGACGACTAGCTCATTGTAGCTTACTCACGGGATCTATTGTGTGAACACAGGGACCTGGTGCTTCAGCCGAGAAAAGAGCAAACTCTCCCCAGTGCAGAGGATCTCTTTTCTCAGCATGGAGCTGGACTCCGTCATCATGTTTTCCTGCCTCACCAACAAGTGCAGACGTGCTGGTAATACGATCGAGTCCCGAGATGGGCATGGCACCGTGGCACTCTCCGGATTGGCATTTCCCCGGAGTGTCGCCACCTATTCAGCCCATGGTCAGACCCTGCCTTCCTACGGGCCGGATTCACACTGGCAAACAGCTGGTCTCCGGGGCTCAAGCATGCCTTTCCTCCAATGAGATTCTTTGCATAGACCCTGTGCAAGATCAGGGAGGACAAAGAGCAGGTCCTGCTGGTAGCGCTGTATTGGCCCTTCCGGACCTGGTTTGGCGATCTCATTTCCCTCACGGCAGCCCCTCCCTGAAAGATCCCCCTGAGGAAGGGCCTTCTTTCTCAGGGGATGGGCACGGTCTGGCACCTGCGTCCCCACTTATGGAACCTCTCTGGCCTATCTCAGGCCGTGATAGAAACTATCACTCAGTCTAGAGCTCCCTCTATGAGACAGGACGACACACTGAGGTAGGGTCTGTTTATCGACTGGTGTTTCTCTCGCGGCGATGACCCACGGATATGTCAGATTGCAGTAGTGCCTTCCTTCCTGCAACAGAAGCTGGAGAGCAGGCTGTCCCCTTCGACTCTCAAAGTGTACGTTGCTGCCATCGCAGCGTATCATGATGCAGTGAAGGGAACATCCCTCGGGAACATCCCTCGGGAAGCACCAACTGGTCGTGAGGTTCCTCAGAGGTGCGAGATGCGTTTACCCCCCTAGACCACACATTGTACCCTCTTGGGATTTATCCATTGTCCTTCCGGACCTTGGCCTGCTCATAGAGGTCAGCAGAAAGAGAATGCTGTCTCCAAACAGAGGTTGGCCAATTGGGTGGAATAAGCCATCTCCCTGGCATATTTAACTGATTATTATATTACATTAAGGTTTGCTAGGCTCTGTTGTGAATGTAAGGTGGACTGAGTGAAAGACTGAACAATAAAATAAATATTTTAACGTTTAAAATATTATTTTCAAAGCATTACATAAAATCATATGGGCCTATTTAATAAATTGTTAATAGCAAATTTTAGTTTGATAATATACAGTTGCGGTAACTAGAATAGGTAACTATTAACTATAACTTTTTCCTCAATAAACTCTTAATTTGCTTCATATTAATAGTTAGCGCGGTAGTTGTTAAGTTTAGGTATTGGGTAGGATTAGGGATGTAGAATAAGGTCATGTAGAATAAGGCATTAATAGGTGCTGAACTAGCACTAATATATATAAATATTCTAGTATGCATGCTATTAAGCTACTAAGGTGTAACCGTAGCATAAAGTGTTACCATAATTAATTTAGTCTAACAATTAAACTGAACATGTTTAGCATTTGGAGGTCGTTATTCATTTTTTATTTTGTCAGTACATGTAAAAAGTATCATAAACACTAACATCATGCTTTAAAAACAATGTGAAAGGCATTATTTTTAGCTTCTTACTTTAATTGTAATTGTTATTGCTTAAACTTTTCTTTTAAATACATTTTCTGTAAAGCACTTTAAATTATCGCCCTGTATGAAAAATGCTATATAAATAAACTTGTTCCATATATTGAGGTGACTCTATAATATTTCTGTCCATCTGTGTTTTATTCTGATTTAGTTTAAGCCCTGCCTGTCTCACTAGTAGGGTATAAACTACAGTTAGATGGGAATATTTGTGCATCATCTGACTGAAGGACAGTGTAAAGAACATCATATATGTCATTCCTTAGCTCTCTGGTTTGAAGTTTACAGTGATGGCAGTCGTCCACTGCTGGACTAAACCGTGGCCCGAAGTCCTCACCTTATCTGACTGACCAGAGCTTGTCGTGTCCAATTAGAGAAACGCAGCTCTGTTCTAATCCCAGCTCCCTCAGGCCAGCGCTGAATTAAAGTCCTAGATGAAAGACACTACATAATGGAGCTCTTCGGGGAGTCTGAACCAACGGTATTCCAATCTTCAGCTGATTCTGATTTAATGTCAGGATATTGGTGCAAGTAATTTCCAAAATATGTGTAATAACATGACTGCAAATGACTACAGGAGATAAAATTACTCTGTAGATTCTATGCAGACACCACACAGTTGCAATTACTCTCGTTCCTCATTAAAGCCAAACACATCAGCACAATACATGTAAACAGGGACACATTTGCATGTGAACAAGACTGAATATGTTATGGGTTCATGGGATGTTTTTGTTAGGATTTTATTATTTGGCACACAGAGGAATGGTACAATAATTATAAATGTGCTGCTGTTGCAAACAACACGAAAATAAGCACATTGTTACCCAGCTAAATATGAAAAATATACTCTGAATACGTTCCTGTTATGTTATGAAACATTATTTCTAAATGTTCTCTGAATGTTCAAAACATGCAGTTTTATTTATTTATTTATTTATTTATGGTGTTACTGGTCAAAAATGTCCTCAAAAAGCATTATCGGTGGGTAATTTGGGCCAAAACTGAAGTGCATGAACTAAAATGAACAATTTATTGATCTTATTAAAGAATTACGATCAACAAGACAAAAAAAACTAAATAAACAAACAACTGTAATCTGTCAGTATAATTAATATACGTTCTTGTAATGTTGAAAGAAAAGATTGTTAGAAGTAAAAAAAAAAAATAATTTAAAATAAATTTAAAAAATAATTTTCAGAACTATTTCCTCAGTTACCCTTTCAGTCGAATCACTTCGACATTACAGATGGGAACTCGCCAGAGACACCAATTGCCTTTGAGATTTTTACAAAAGGCCAATGAATATTAGCGTGCACTGATTGTGCTTAGGTGCACCTTATCACTGCGTGAGTATGAGAGGGCCCGAGCAGAGTGCACATGCAGCTTTTCGCTTCAGAGCCTTGCCGTTTTGGAGCTGGAGATCCCCTGGGCTTTTTGGAAAGTGGTGGTGCGATCTTTTGGAGGAGTTCCCGCAATTCCGGTCACGAGCGCTGGCTTACATGTCTGGACCGAGAACACACTGAGGCAGCATTCGCGGATGGTCAATGCGTTCATTGTGAGCATATGACCATGGCTGCGTTGAGGACTCACCTCTCATTCGTGAGACTGCTCCTCTTGCATGCTTCCTGTGGGAAGTCGTTGGACCGTAGCAAGTTCACGCTACCATGGCGAGGTGCCTGGGGGACCTCGAGGTGACTGTTCAGAATGCTCCGTCTGGTGTAACAGCCACACTGACTTCTGCAGCACCGTGTGGTCCTCCCGGAGGAGACCGCTCCCCTTGTAACAGAGTCGAGTGTGTCCTTCGGGGCGCCTCGAGAGGTAGAGATGTCTTCTGCGCCATCAGAGGGTAAGTCCGATGGCGTGGCTGGTTCTGCTCTGGATGGGCGTCACACCACAGCGTCCGTCCCGTCTGCAGTGGATGCCAAGCTGTCCGAGATGCTCCTCCGCACTGCACCAGGAATCGGTCTAGAGGTGCCCCGTGTACCCCCAGCCTACCCTTCGCGGCTGGATGAATGGTTTCTGGGGGCCAGAGACGCGGCTCTCCCCTGGTTCCTTTCTTCCCGGAGGTGAACAAAGAGCTGACCAGAGTGTGGTGAGTGTAGTGCTATGGCACCTCAGCCATTTGGGTCTTCAGGTCAACCAAGAGAAGAGCAAACTCTTCCCGGTGCAGAGCATCTCTTATCTCGGGATGGAGCTGGACTCGATCGAAATGACTGCCTGCCTAACCAGCGAGCACGCGCAGAACACGCTGAACTGCCTAGATACATTCAGGCACAAAACAGAGGTTCCTCTCAAAACTTTTCAGAGGCTCCTGGGGCATATGGCAGCTGCAGCCGCGGTCACGCCGCAGGGCTTGCTTCATATGAGACTGCTTCAGCGTTGGTTACACGATCAGGTCCCGAGATGGGCATGGCATCGTGGCACACTTCGGATCGGTGTTTCCCCGGAGTGTCGCCGCCTATTCAGTGCGGGGACCAACCCTGCTTTCCTACTGGTCAGAGTACCCCTGGGACAGGTGTCGAGGCATGTTGTGGTCAACACGGATGCCTCCTCCACGGGCTGGGGTGCTGTATGCAACGGGCAAGCAGCTTCGGGGTACCTGGACAGGTGTCCGATGCTTTGGCATATCAATTGCCTCGAGTTGATGGATGTGCTTCTGGCCATCCGTCATTTTCTTCCGATGCAGCGCAACAAGCATGTCTGGACAGACAACACTGCGCCCGTACAACAACAAACAAAGTGCTCTACGCTCCCGCCGTATGTCACAACTCGCCCGCCATCTGCTCCTGTGGAGTCACAAGCGGCTGAAATCGCTGCGTGCTATTCACATTACAGGGATACTCAACCGTGCAGCCAATCAGCTCTCACAGCAGTTCACCCACCCTGGAGAATGGCGGCTCCACCCCCAGGTAGTCCAGCTGCACGATGGCAGTTGTGCTTTCTTTCTTGCAGGAGAAGTTGGAGCGTAGGCTGTCCACTTCAACTCTCAACACGATGCAGTGGAGGGCGCATCCCTCGGGCAGCACCAGCTCATCGTTCAGTTCCTTAGGGGTGCGTATCGGGTTAACCCCCCAAGACCACACCTCATACCCTCTTGGGACCTTGTCGCTGAAGACAGCATTGAGCTGGCCTCCATTAAGAGGGTAGGGAATCCCCATAAAAGAATAAAAATAATTTTTGCTATTATTATTAATTTGGATTTCTTTAGTTTTTTTTTTTTTAGTTTTTTTTGGAAACCCTTTTCCGCCACTGAATAAAAAAAAAGGTAATTGTAACTTTGTATCTCACAATTCTTTCTCTAAATTGTAAGATAAAAACTCACAATTGCAAGTTATAAAGTTAGAATTATCTCGCAATTCTGACTTTATATCTCGCAATTTTTACTTTACATCTCGCAATTCGGATTTTACATCTCGCAAGTTTTACTTTACATCTCGCAATTTTGACTTTATATCTCGCAATTCTGACTTTATATCTCACAATTTTTACTTTAAAATCTCTCAATTTTTACTTTATATCTCACAATTTTTACTGTACGTTTTGCAATTCTGCCTTTATATCTCGCAATTATGACTTTATATCTCGCAATTATGACTTTATATCTTGCAATTTTTACTTCATATCCTGCAGATCTGACTTTATATTTCACAAATCTGACTTTATATCTCCCAATAGCAAGAAAATAAGTCACAAAATAAGTCATTGTGAGTGTGAATTGTGAGCCCTACCGAACTCTGCTACTAATTTACAAATGTTCCTTGTCTGTTCGATTACGTCATTAATTGATCTTTACTTCACATCTATGCCATATGTACATGTACAAGCTACTACTACATATACTACATATATATATAAAACATTACTTTGTTGTAAAGCTGCTTTGCAATGATATGTATCATAAAAAGTGCTATACAAATAAATTTGAATTGAATTGAAGTGTGTATCACACAATTCTGAATTGTCAGAATTGTGAGATAAAAAGTCGCAATTACTTTTTTTTTTAATTCAGTGGTGGAAACGGGCTTCCAAAGTTCTCTGGGTCAAAAAACCCTTAATCTAGGTTATGTGAATGGAAAAAAACATCAAGGGAATGTTTTTATGTTATCATTTTGCAAACATTACGGAAATTTTACTTTTGGGTTCTGTGTTACTTGTTACTTTAGGTTCTATGAACATTCTGAAAAACCAGTAACATTTAACAATGTTAGACAAACGTACAACTAAAATATTACGTGAAATAGTATGCTGACATTCTGAGAACGTAAAATGAAATGTTTTGGAAGGAGATTTGTATATAAGTCCTCCTTGACAAAAGTTCCCAGTTCCCTGTAAAAGCTCAAAGTGGCACCAGCCGACTCTCTGTTGACCAGCAGGAAAGGTTAGTCCGGAATTTATTACCTCAGCGCACACTAACTGCTGGGCTCTTGTTTCTTGCCTGGTTTCAAAGGTCCGGGGCAGCAGATTGTAACCAGAGAGTCAGAATGGGATGGAATGTTCCAGCACCTGAAGCCCTATTGTGTCAGAGCCTCAAGCTTGTTAATGCTGATATCATCATAATCCCTCAGGCCATGGATGGACGGGTATATTTGTGCATGCAGTCAGCAGATATACAGTAGACTGTGATCCGGTGACTCTGGTTTTGGTGCAGTATCACTCTAATGGGATGGCACGAGCCAAACACTCAAAGAAAAAAAAAACTCAGTAATGAGATCTCTTTAACATCTCAAGTGATTCTCCTGGACGGAAATATGGGATTGAATGGAAAGTAAACTGAGGCCTTCAGTGTCTCTCCTGAGAAAAACACCACAGATTCTCACATGGGTCTCAGAAGAGATCTCAACAATGTCTCAAACTAGACTCAGATCTGAGGTTGAGTTCAATATACTTCTAATCGGATTCTTCCAACATCACATTAGTGGTTTGCATTTATATGCTTTTATGATGTGACATCAGTTGCCTCACTGATTATGTGATTGTGAGCAGAAAGAAATAAAATAAAATAAAATTTCCTGTAATATTTTCCTTACACCTTATATAAATGCATCTACACATAAATAAATAAACAAATAGTTTTTTCTAACTAAAAATAATTAATTAATTATTACTATATAAGTAACTAAAATAAATCATTACTTTATAAATATCATGTTTTGAACCATGTCATTTTACAATCTGAACTTACTGTATTGTTATAAAATTTGTAATTATCTGATTTTTAAAAATAATATTGCAACATAGTCATATTTACTTATTTATTTTTTTATTGGTTTGTTTATTGCATGTATATTGATTTTGCATGTTGTTTGCATGATATGGATGGTTTTCAAAACTTTTAAAAAACTAGTAAGCGATTTTGTCAAAATAATATAAAAATAATTATAAAGTGTTATGCCAAAAGGTTTTCTTTTTTTAATTTATGCCATATGATTTAGTTAATAAGGCTTTTTCTACATTATGATATCAGGATAGTAGAATGTCCCCCAAAATTAATTTGAATAAAAAATATAATATTATATAATAATAATTCAGATATCACAACAAATAAGTTACAATATGTGTGCATATATGTATTTTATGCATTTTTTAAATTAATCATTTCACAATTTGGACTTTGTTAATTGCACTTTTGAGAAAAAATTAAAAACCCACAATTCAGATTTTTTTTTTTTTTTTGCCTTGGAAATTTTGTTTTTTAAGGCAATTGCTACTTTTTAATTATATATAAATCTGAACTTATATTGAGCAATTCAGAAAATAATTCAGAACTGTGAGATAAGATTATTACATTTATTTATTTATTTATTTATTAATCATGGCAGAAACAGCTTTTCCCCTGGATTGTCTGAAAACATTTTTCATTTTCATTCACTTTAGTTTCAGTGGACTCACAAACACGAGACAAATGCTTTATGGTGTGAAAGCTCTGATATAACGGTGAGAGTCACTGCGAGGTCAAGAGGGGTCACTGCCCTCCATATACTTTTCGAGCTAAAATTATCTGCGTTCCCTTCACCCTCCATATTTCAGTCATCCGAATGTTAACCAGCACGATCAGCGTTTAATGGTGTCAGTGTCTGATCCTGACTCTGGTCTGCCTCCTGTCGTGTATGTGCGTCTCAAGCCAGCTGGACGGTCGCTCTGCCTTTAATTTTAGCAGTAGGCCTCACACTCACGCCGGTGTGATTAATTGAGCCGGGCTGACTGGGTAATAAAGATATGTTCCACTAACTCCTGTTTGTTTTCTGGGAGCGAGTGCGCGCCGTGCTGTGCTGTGCTGCATACTAAACAGTGAGCATGAGTCCAGTACATGAATGTTAAAGCGTTGTGAAGCTTACAGGCTTGTTCCGGGTAACAGGAGCTGAGCGAGGCTGAATAAAAACAACCCTTAATGTAACTTCAGTCTGCGAACGGGGTAAAACACTGCTTTAGTGCTTTCATTTCACCTGCTGGTCAACATAAAAAAAATCACTTTTATTGTACCGCTTACGTCAACTACAGATGCTTTAAAGAACACTAACTAACTTTTTGTGAGTTTTAAATCTAAGTAATGAGCAGTGGACCTCAGTCATACTAGTGATCTAAAGTAAGTGTTTTATTACCATCACATCACCTAATAGGCTGAATAAGAACACATTTGTCTCATATTTTAAAAGCATACATTAGTGAAAAATAAATACACTTAAATGTATATGAATTGCATGTATTTCATGCTCAGTAAACTACAAATACATTTTTATGTTTATGTACTTACTAAAATGCCATGCAATACCCTGAATGCTTTTTATTTATTTATTTATATTTACTTATTATTTTGCATTCTTATGACATTTTATTACAGTCATTGTCCTACTGCAAAAATAAAAAAAAGTAAATAAATAAATAAAAAAAGAAACATATTATAAAAAATTAAAACAAATCGCACATTTTAATAATTCAATGCAAGACACGACTGACAATATTGATTGAATGTTTTCTTTCAGTCTTTTTATATTCTGAAGGTTTTATATCATTGACACCGATTCATATTTCAATCATATTTCATTCCTAAAACATATGGTGATTTTGGATCTGTTGACAGGATTTTCTCGTTTATGGAGTGATAAAAAGAGAAATACAAAATCCCTATATGTCAACACATTTATTTATGCAAATACTGTACATGCAAATTAGTGCATATTAAATTAGAAAATAAAAACATGACAGGAAACTTGTAATAGCTACGAAACAAGTTTATATTTCCTGATGCAGGTAATCAGCTGGGAAAGGTATTAATTGGTTTTCATTTTTACCATATGTATTACCTTACCATATAAATAATTTTGCACCGATTTAATATAAAATCACTGTATTTCTGTACTGTTTTGCTATCGTTCAGTATGCCTTCATTATCATACTACTGCACAATCTAATTCCGACGACTGTAGTTTTAATACATTCTTCTAAATGACTAAACACATTTCTATTTTTTTTTTAAATCACTGCATTATTATTTTACTTTACTTATTTTACATAATATTATCATACTGCTAAATCTCACTCACACCACTGTAATGAACAAGCAATTATAGCCTTACTACTAAACTTCTTTGATTTAACTTCTTAAAAATCACTGTTTAGTCACAATAATCATTATATTATTAAAAACAGTAAAATGACATATTACAGTATTTGAGGACTAAAAGGACACATTTCAGGCATGCTGTGATTCTATAATTGCATGCAATGATGTTATTTATACCATTTGTATCCATTTTCCAAGCCATATTTATGTATTTTTCCAGAACTATAATAAAACATTTTTTCTTAGCTCTTTCTTTTCTGATTTTCTTTTTGCTAACAGAGGATAGTTTTGTCCCACGCAGGGGTGAATTCAGGAAAACTGGGACACTTTTTGCTGGATGATTAACCAACAAGGTTGTCATGTTTGAGCAGCATTATGAGATCAAGCAGCATGACTGTTAATGTGTGAAGAGGTATGGTGTGGACTGAGATGAAGCGATACGAGAGCATCTTTTGAGCACCTGGCTGAGTCTCTGCATCTCCTCCAGGATTATTTTTAGAGTCCTTGTGTCACAGACAGCGACAAATGTGGCAGATCTTAACTGGCATCTAACATCTCATCCCAAATTACCTACGAGACGGAGGAGAGCAGGGCTGCTCATTAACCATCATCAGCCGCATTACCCTCGTTCCTGACGACAGGAAAGTGATGCCGCCCTATATCAACAGCAGCCTCCTGCATGCTCAACTTTACAGTCGTGCCAGCTTTTTATTTGTGCTCCGCAGCTCGTTAGTTTGTGTGTGATATGTTACCTAAACAGGCGTCTGGATGTGAAACGGGGACGGGACGCTTTTGGGGTTTTGCTCCTTTATTCAGAAAGCGCTCTACGCAAACCTTTGAAACTTTGCCTCAAACATCTTTGACATGCAGGGGGTTAGACAGAATCTAGAAGTATATACATATATATAGAGAGAGAGAGATAGAGAGAGGTGTATATGTATATACACATAAATACTAAACATCCTTAGGCATCTGTCTTTATGATTACAAAGGCCGCTATGATATATATTTAGCTCAAAATCCTAAATATATATGTTTTAAATCAATAAGAACCTCCATAAATTACAGCCTTAGTTTAAATACATTTATTATGAACATTTGTGCCAAACATCGTGTGTCTAGAGAGCTGTTGGAAACAAGAAAGTTACGTTATTAAATGAGGTGCATACCCAAAATATTTGAGGGAATGAAAACGGTTTAAAATGGTGTAATAATATAATATTATATTATATCCAGTGCTGTCAAACAATTAATAGCAATTAATCACATCCAAAATAAAGTTTTTGTTTACATTATACAGTATATGTATTATATATAACTAAAATATTTACTTTTATACATTTATATATTTATATTCTTATATTTTATATTATATTTAAACATATTTAATATCTGAATGTAACATATTTTTCTTAAATATATGCGTGCATGTGTTTGTATTTTTTTATACATAATAAATTTATACAGTATATACACATATATATGCAAACAAAAACTTTTATTTTGGATGCAATTAATCACGATTAATCAGCTGACATCACCAATTATATGACATGACATTATATTTTATTACTATAAATAAAATTACATTTAAAAAATATCATAATGAAGAACATTTTAAAACAAATAAAAACAGTCAAATTCATTTTTTTTATATTAAACACTTTATATTATAAATATTACATGATGACGTTATATTATATTATAAATACCATTATGAGGATAAAATAAAAATTAAAAAAGTGTTTATTTCTCATTACTGAAACACTTTATTAATTCATATTATTAAGTCACTATTGCCTATGACTTTTTTATTATCTATGCTGTTTATTAATAGTTAGTAGGGTAGTTGTTAAGTTTAGGTATGGGCTCCAAATAGGGGATATAAAATCTGTTAATAAAAAGTATAAATAAACAAACAATATACTGATAATATGTAGTTAATGGTGAAAATTGGTCTCTAAAATAAAGCACACTTGTTATTTATAGAGGGCTATATTGTTTAAAATGGCCTTAATCAATTTATTAAGCAGCAATATTCCCTGCATTTACAGAAACATAATTACTGTACAGAAATCACCTTCTCAGTTTGACTCTCGCTGTCGACTCATTAAAACAATCATTCATAGAATTCATTCAAAGAAGTCCAGTATAGAAGTGATGAACAGCTTCATTGGCACACAAATGACAGGAACGACCCTCGGGTGCAAACTGCTGCTGTTTATGTCACTGCTGATCAATGCTGATGAACACTGACTGTAAAACAGGCCTGCGTACTGTATTGCAAAGATTAGTGGAGATTTTAGCTTCATACATGAGCAAATATTAAATATGGAAAGGAATTGAACCCTCCTAAAATCTAGCAGCAGTTGGACGGTATTCAGATTTGGTGATGGTCTATTCAGGTCTCTGTCTAGCTAATTTTCATGGATTGAATTTATTTCACAGCGAATTTTTTTCTGCAGCACAATGCACTGATTGACTCGCTTCCACACCGCGGAAAGTGAAATTGGAAAGGATTCATCACAACTTTCTAGCAGCAGGCGCAGACAGAGTCTGACAATCTGAAGTGCTTCTGCGGAGGAGGAGGAGGAGAAAGACACGAGACCAGCCGTCTGCTTTCTCTGGGCTTCAGCAAACCCTTCCACCGCTAAAAATGTCTTAAAATTAAGTCAGTTAAAGAAGCATTTCCCGCCGAAATGAAAATTCTGTCATTATGTTCTGGATTTAAACGCACGCAAAATAATTACATGTATAATTTGTAAAGGAATCATCACAGAGATTAAAAAAAAAACAACTTAATAAAAAAGGGAATGTTCTTTTAAACGTTTTGTTTTAAAAACCTTTTTTTATTTGTTATGAAAAGTTCAGAGAACATTCCATTTTATAATTTTTCAAACATTAATTTAATGTTTAAAATAAGCAAAACATTTTTACAAAAATGAAAACTATAAAGTGGAAAAACTACAAAAATTCAGAAATTAGTGTAAAACTATTCTAATTTTTATTAAATTGTTATTAATTAAATTGTTATTAATTATTTAGCAAACATTAAAGCAGTTAACACCCAATAATCAGAAATGCGTGTAAAAAAATAAATATATAAATATATA
>JAUMHP010000062.1:851984-865317 GCA_032361065.1 Enteromius trimaculatus | reverse complement strand
CGGGGTCAGCGGAGCTCGTGAAGATTTAAAGGGGAAGTACACAGAACAGAGTGATTTCAAAAGAGCTGTTTTTGACAATGAGCGTTTTAAAACAAACTATATTACAAATTTTCCATTAAGACCCTAAAGAATCATATTAACTTGTGGAAAACTGGGTTTGTATGACCCCTTTAAACTATGTATAAATGTTTTTGTGGTAATTTTCACACTGAATGTGAATGTGAAAATTCGGTGAGAATGTTTGCTGTGATGACGCAGATTGTGTTAAAGAAGCTTTACAGTATTAAACAGAGAAATAGTGTGGAAAAAGGCACAAGAGCCGGCTGTTTCTGACTGTGGTAAGTTTTAATAAAATACAGTGAAATCCTAACATAAGAAAAACAGGCTAGATGCTGTGTTTAAACGTGCTTCCACTTGCTTTAGCAAGATAATATACAAATCTGTAGCCAAATGCATTCATTATGTCCTTTATATTAATTGAATTTAAACGTAAATATGTTTATGAAAGATTGTGTAACTGTGCTCGGATTGCAATGCTAAAACAACACTTTCAGTATAGACTAACAAAATAATGGATAAATGTTGTGTTTGGAGTGGACTGCAAACACATCCCATGTGAAAGCAAAATAAGTCCGGACTGCACACGCACTGCAGACGGAGCATGTGTGAAACAGGCATAACAATCCTGGTACTAGTAATGACTCTAGCTGGAGGAAAGGAAAGATTGTTATCAAGCACCACAACCTAGGTTCTAGAACTAAGTATCATCAGCATAACAGTGAAAGCTAACACCATGTTTTCTGAGGATATCTCCCAAGGGTAATTTAAAGTGTAAAAAGTAATGGTCCTAGTACTGAGCCTTGAGGTTCTCCATACTGTACTTGTGATTGGTATGATATTTTTCATTCACTGCCACAAATTGATGGCAGTCAAAGTATAATTTGAACCATGCCAATGCACTTCTTCTAATGCCAACATGATTTTCTAGTCTATTCAAAGGAATGTTTTGGTCAATAGCCTTAAACACCGCGCTCTAGTAGATCTAGTAGCACTAATAGAGAGATACAAGTATACAGTATATATATATAAATGCAGCAGAGCGAAGTGCTCTGTTAGCTGCAGTCACATGCTGAGGGCTGATATCATGTTCGACGTTGTACGTTATAAAGTGAGAGAGGAATTCGATCTGCTCAGCCTGGTTAACAACACAGCCAGATCTGCTAATACTCCACTAACAAGAGAGCGATTACATGGGATCTCACTGCAGAGGCGCAAACAAGCCAAAGCCAAGCAAACAATGCATGAAGGTCAGTGGCTCTGCTCACTTACTGAAATGATCTTTCTGACCTGTTGCCCACAGGGTAAGTGTCATGTGACACGGCCCACACTGAGGGATGTACAGTGTATGTGTGTGTGTGTGAAGCACGTCTGAGTGCACTGGCACAGACGCGGACACTGCTGTGAGCTAGTGCGGTTAAATGTTTTAAGTTGATTATCGGGTTGATCACTTCACTATCAGTTAATTGTGCTTAAAGGCCCCTCCCTTTGCTCTGGATTGGTGGGTAAGACACTAAGATCCTCTCAAGGTCAGTTAGCATGTGAGAACAAGTGCATGAAAATCGGCATAGACAGAATATTTATATATTATTAAATGCAACTGCGTTGTAAATTCTAAAATAGTAAACATATGCTTTAAATATATGTTATAAATATATGTTTTAAAAATGCAAAAAAAAAAAAAACAGAGACTAAAATACTGTGTTGATAAAACATTATTGTATTTATAATAAGAGAACAACAGTCACTGATTATGTAACAAATTTTGTTGTGCTCTGTTTTATTTATAGCATGTGAAAATGTATGTTTTTTCTCTTAATGTTTTGTTATAGTTTCTTGGAATGGCACAGTATCTGTACATCATTATATGTAAATTTTCCAAGGCCTTTGATAAGTACTGGTTAAAAAGGACGCCTCAGTACGCAGCTGTAAGTGCCTCAGAGCCCTTCGAGAACCTATAGTAATAAATGGCTCATAAATTGTCTGATGATAAGGGATCTGCCGGAGTCGTTGCTAACCATATCTCCATCAGCTGAGCTGCCTGCTATCTGTACAGGTGGAGTTTAATCAGAGGCTTATATTACTCTGAGAGTTATTGATTAAGCCAAAGTGCATGTACAGAGTCTCTAGCCATTTATTACCTGCCATTTACTCAGACCCTACATTGGAAAGTTTGTGAGCCTGAAGAGTCAGATTAGCGTTTGTCAGCAGGTTTAAAAACAACCAGTCTATAGTGATTATAGAATTGGCTTACTTTGATGTAAAATGTGCAGAGCGTATCCTTTGCATCGGAGAGATGTGCCTCTTCTGCTCACAAAGGCTGTGTTTATTTGATCAAAAACACAGTAAAACAGTAATCTTTTTTCTACACATTTCAAAATCTTAAAAAACTAATAACATAATATTTAAAAAATAATCATATCAGAGTGATTTCTGAAGGATCATATGACAGAAGACTGGAGTAATGATGCTGAAAATTCAACTTTGATTACAGAAATAAATTATATTTTAATATAAATTCACATAGAAAACGGCTATTTTAGTTTGTAATAACATTTCACAATATAACTGTAATGAAGGGGACTGAGACGTGCGCATCCAAACGAAAGGCATGGTCATACAGGCAGGGTTGAACACAACAGTAAGACAGGAATGGTGGAGGCAAAGCCGGTACACGAGTAAACAAAAAAACACAAGGCAAGACAAAGAAAACACAAGGGAAAAGCTTTACATTTGCCTTAATGCTCGGTGCAGACTGGAACACAAACAACTCTTTAATCGCACATGATAAACGAGGGGATGAGATTATAAGGGAGGAGGAGCTAATCAAAAACCAAGGGAACAGGCATTTTCAAAATAAGAGTTTAAGAAACACAGGGAAACAGAGACACATACAACATGGGAGTTCACAAATGACTAGACAGGGGAAGACTGACTGGAATCATACAAATAACTTGTGTAAATATATGCAGCTTTGGTGAGCAAAAGAGTATTCCAGAAAAAAATGATCATAATTATTCTAATCTTTTATCCAAAATGTGATGCTTTTATAGCAGTTACTAAATTCTCACTTCTCACTTCTGTCTTTGTAGATTCAGAGGTTTGTCCTCATGGATGATGTACCGTCATACCATTTTTACCAGAAAGGAAAAGGTATTGATCAAATATGAGCGCTTCTGAGTTTCTTCTCAGCTCTCTTTCTATTCCCAGCTGTCGATGCAGGAGAAAGTCCACTTGGAAGCATTTCGCAGTGTGCTGGAACATGTTTACACTGTGCAGTTTATTTGATGAATATTTCAATTGCAAAATTAGTCCCAAAGATCAGATTTGAAACACACAGGGGAGCGTCTGTCCTCCCTGCGGTCTGACTCACTCTTTCTGTCATCAGCTGAACTGAAACGCACTGATAGATCTGAAGCTGTGGGAACTGCGCTGGTGTTCAGATTTAACATGAAAGACAAAAGAAAAACATTTCTGATGTCTAGCAGGACCTGAAGAAGCTGCTGACCACTAGGTCCTAAAATTGAAAGACTTCTGTAAAGGAGAAGTGTTGAAAAGTGTAGCCAAAAAAAGTTGCATAAAAGCCAGTGTGATACAGCATTTGCACAATGTATATATATATATATAAATACATACACATGTTCTTATATGAAACGCTTTTTGAAACATTTTTTAACCTTTAAATAACATTCTACAAGAAAAGCTTTTTACATTTATTTGTCATTTTGTTATTCTGCACTGACTTCTCTCCTCTGAAATTACAACATCAGCATCAGAGTTTTTTGTGGTGGTTTATCCTCTTACTTCCAGGGCATCTGAGATGTAGGTGACTGTTTCTTCAGCAGAACACAAAACAAGATTTTACCGTTGCAGTCTGTCAGTCATATAATGGAAGTCAATGGGTACCAAACGATCCAAAGCTTTACATTAAACAATAAAACATATAACAAACTCAGTCTGGAAGCAAAACCTCAACACAACATCATAATGATGATAGAAATTAAACCATGAATCCGAGTCATCTCTTGTTTATAATGTCTTTTCCAGGGTATTATACAATGTAAATTTACACCCTCACGTTAATAATGAAAAAAAAGAGCAAATAGAAAACACAACATTAATAATAATAATAAGAAGAAGAAGGGCACAGGCTCATTGGAAATACGGGCCTCTACATACATTTCTTTAACCTCGTAATTATGTACCTGACTGCACGTTTCGCCAGTTTCAAAGTGAAACGTCCAGAGAGTGGCGCTAAAACACACATTTAATACACACCTGTGGCACGTTTGTAGGTTGGTACAGGTACGTATTGTTTTTATAGTGCTGCTCGAGGTACGTTTTGTGGCCGTTCAGACTTCAAATATCCAGTGAGTGTCGCTAAAGATTAATGCTCTATCATGTTGGAAATATCCTCTAAATCTACCAAATAGTGTTAACAAACGCAAAAATTTAATGAGAAACACTCCCCGAGTTAAAAGACTGTGTTCACATCGTGCCGAATGTTTAAAATGGTCTGAAGTCAAAACATTACATTTTGCAACTAATTGTGTGAAATTTGGCCTTCAGTAATGAAAAATGCACCTGTAAATCATACTTTTGTGTGAAAAGGAATAAAAGTCCTGGGAGTTTTACTGTCTCTACTGGACACTGCAGCACTACGTATGTAAAGGTACTTTTTTTTTAGTTTTGCAAAAATGTATGAAGAAGCCTAGGTTGGAATTATAACTGCCACCATTTAGAATTTAAAAAATAATTGTTTCTGTGATGACCCAAGCTGGTCAAACAGTTAGTTGTGAAATGTTTGCGCTTTGGTAGTTCAGGCATTTTCATAGGATCTAATCTGTAAAAAGACTTTGATTCTTGAATTCATTCTTATTTAGTACGACTGCTGTCATCACCGGAAAAACCTTTACCCTGCAAGCGCCAATCCAGAAGCCAGGAAAAGGCTAATTGCTTTATGTCCAGTTTTCTTATGATGATTGCAATGTTAATTCAAAGTTTAAAAAAAATTGTTTTTGGAACAATCTTCAAGAACAAAGTACATTATGAGGATTTTTTGAAAAATGTTGGTCTATGAATGCTTTCATTATAGGAACATATATTATATATTAATATAGTTGTTAATTAATAAACAACGTTTCATATAATTTGTTAGTGAAAGTTGTGAAAAAGAACCCCATCCAAGCCTACACGGAACAATCATCCGCTGTTATGGACTGTATATGGTGTGATAAAAGTTAAACAGTTATTAACACAAAACGTGAGGCCAAAACGTCAAGCTCTGATTGGATGTATACGCCTGCCTCTTGAGATGCACACAAAACATCCAAAGCTTAATTGACTCCAGGCACCCCAAGACTACGTCACCCTCTTTTTTTGGCTGTTGGACTAAAAGCCTGGAGATAAACTCCAGAAATAAACTCCAGGAGACAGAGAGAGAGAGTGAGTGAGAGAGTGAGTCATCCGTATCAGCTGCACTCATCCCTGGGTGAACGTTAGCCTTAATGCCTTTAACACACAAACACTTTCAAAAATACAGTAAAATCAGAAATATTGGCAAATATTATTAAAATTAATTCTTTGTGTTAATATACATAAAAATGCATCATTGCACCAGTCTTCAGTGTAACATTAAATGATTTCTGAATGATTGTGACACTGAAGACTGGATTAATGATGCTGAAAATACAGTTTTGATTACAGCAATACATTTTTTTTTATTTTACTGTGTCTGAAACAACTTACAACACATACTTGATGAGCAGAAGAGCAGGCTTATTGCTGGTAGTGTATATATATTGTATATGATCCTGGCATCAGTACACCATTGTTTCTTATTTTCATGTTCTCTGCTGTCAGATGAACATACATTGAATGATCCTGATGAAAAGTACAGTACAGCTGGCAAAGAGCTTCTGGCTTTGTCTGGGCTAAAGTTCAGCAGTGACCTGTCATGTGTGAACAGATGAGACTCTCCAAACCTCGCTCAGTGTCACTACAGTCATGTGGTCCGGTGTTTTTTTGTTTCCTACTAAGCATTTGTAGGTTTATTTGCAAGGAAGAAAACATTTATGTAAGTGGTGCACATATTTTTGTCACCACCCTTCCCTTACAGCAAAAATAAATGAATTGTACAAAATATACTTTAAACATTTGCTAAATATATTGTAAGTAGTGAAGCTCACTAGCATATATAATAATGTATTTTTGAGGTTGAAAATATTTGTAGTTTCAGCCTTCATAAACCAAAATATGTATCCAAATTTATGTTAGGGACAAGAAAATACATTTTCAGATTAAAAACTAAATTTATAATGAATTAAATATGTTTAATTGTTCATATGTCTTACGTCTTGCTGTGCAGAGAAAAGAATGTAGGAAAAAAAATATATATATTTATTTTATACATTTACAAAATATGCTCCTTGTTGATTTATTTGTATTTATTCAACTTTCTTCTTTTGTTTATGTTTTTATTTGTAAAATAGACCTAAAATATAGAGGGCTTTACTTAAGGTTTTTTCTTTTAAAAAGTAAATAGTTTAATAAATGTTGAAATATATAAATAAATTGTTAAATACGTAATGAAATAATTAAACAAATAGTAAATATATAAATATAAATAAATATATAAATATTTTTCCATTCATGTAACTATTTATTTATCTGTTTATTCCTTTATTTATTCATTCATGTACATATTTATTCAATCAATCATTTATATATATATATATGAATAATTAAATAAATGAATAAACAATTAAAATAAATACATGAATACATAAATGAATACACAGATAACTAAATACATTAATACATATATAATTAAATAAATGAATACATTTATTTATTTCTGTCACGAACCGGAGGCAGGGATAAACAGCGGATTCATACGCAGATTGTTTATTTAAGAGCGAGGTCTCACAAGCTGGGTTGATCAGCAGCAAACAGGAATAACGTAGAAAAGCAAGTAAGTAGTCAGTGTCCAGGCGTGGGTCGGTAAACAGTAAATACAATACAAAGGGCAAAACAGAGATGTTCAAAAACAGGCGAGGTCGGTAACAATAGATCAAAACACAAAGATAAACACGGAGTAGCAAAACAACAGGAAGACAGTGCAATGGACCACAAACACTCAAACATATGGGGATTTATACACATAAAACTAGGTCAATGGGTGGAGCCAACAATGAAATACCATGACAACTGACAAGCAGGGCGGAGACATGAGTACATGGAGATAAGTCCTGACATGAAAACAGAAGTAAACATGTTACCACGAGATGCTCCGGCGCGCTGGCGTGGATTTACTTTTATTTAGGTCTACACTCACAATAAAAACAAACAACTTTGCTTAAATGTGCCATTTCACTGTGTTCACTGTTATGCATGTCTTCACACAGAGGATCGAGCGCTTCGTTCTGGTAACAAACATTCACACGAACGTGTCCTTGCTCTTGATATACAATCACTTAAATGAACAACGCTTTGTTTTTAATTAGAAAAAAGTCCTTTACGAGGGTGAATTAGAACCTCAAAACACTAATCATTTATTCTACTGCTAGACCTTCACATGATTATAAAATTGCACATGTATATTTTATTGTTAACATTTTTATATGAACACTTTTATTATAGTGAGGTTTAATGTTAAAACATTTTTATATGAATTTTATAATTAATTAACGTTAGTATGTAGGCTACATTGATTTTATTTTAGGCAAGGCATAATGATATGAAAAGGCATCAGCTCACTTTCTGCCGCTGGTTGCTGGTCGTTGCTTTTAAAAAATAAAAACATAGGCTATTTAACAAACAAAACTGCTCCAAACTAAACGAAAAATAGTAATTTTGTATACATTTGCAAATGCTTTTATATGTTCTAAGTCACGTAATTGGTATAAAATGATTGTGTCAATTAACCCATTTTATCAATTCTAAATTACTAGCAATGTTCTTATGTGTTGGTGTGATACTTTGTAGTGTGCAATTTAAAACAACAACCTCTAGGGGTCGCCAACGGACATAAAACAAACACGCACAAGAAATAGACGTACGCCAGACATGGAGTTGACGTGGACCAATGCGCATTCTCACGTTCATTTCATAGTAAATCCCAACGTGAGCATGAAATCTGGCACGCAGCGTTGATACATGAGGCCCCAGGTGAGAGAGCCAGAGTGTGAGCTCGCCACGGGGGAGAGCACCACAGACAGCGAGAGCGCGGAGTGGAGCTCCGCCCACCGCTCCATGACTGAGGGTGAGCTGGTTGGTATGGGGGAAATCGGATAGAGGAGCGGTTAGACCGAGAGACTCTGACACCTGCTCCTCGAGTGGGCCCTCTAGTACCTGCACCTCGCACAAAATTTAAAAACCCACACTCCCACCCAGTCATGCCCATGCCACTGCTGTTATCAGTCAGCCCCGTTGCTCACCCTCAGCCTACCATCTGCGTGCTGGCCTCGCCACGGGTCTACCAGCTTCCATCGGCGTCATGGCATGAGAATCCCTCAGCACCACCTCCAGCCTCAACGTCCCGGACTCTGCCTCGGCCCTCCGACCCATCAGCTGTACCATGGCCCTTAGCTCCCTCCTCTCAATCATGGCCCGTCTGTCCTCTAGCTCCGCCTCCTCCGGCTCCACTTTGGTCTGTCGTCGACCATGCGCTTCCTCTGGACTCTATTCCTTTGGCTACGCCTCGTCCCTCCGTCCTGCCAGCGTTGTCAGGCTCCTTCCTGTGTATTTGAAACTACAAAACAGATTTCAGTACTTTAATAGGTTTGTATATTAACATTATATCAGTTAATGAAATTACAGTATTTAACTGTAAACCGTAAAAAAAGTGTTTAACTTAAAACCGTAAAACCTATAATGTCATTACCATATTTTTTAAGGCCAAGTGTGGATAAAAATAAAACAGAATGTTTAATATCATTACACTTTATTTTGTGAAACCTTACTACAGTATGTACACGGAATAACCGTTTTATAAAAATCAGTGGCTAACAACGCCCCTTAGCTGTTATGAATTCACTTTAAACCACATCTTCTTGTGGCTTATTGCTTTATATAGTTGTTTACATAACATTTTAATCAAAGCAAGAAAAAATTAAATAAGTAGAACTTTCAAAATTCTAAATGTAACCTTTAAATAATGTTCTAATCACTGCAACATACCTTCACATTTTAATATTCTAGGGATATTAAACATAAACGTGAAAAATAACTATATTTTGGGTGAAAATAAAGAACATCTTGGTAACCTTTAAATAACGTTCTAATAACGGCAAGAAAACTAGACATTTTAGCATTTAAAACAATGTTCCTAGATTCTTTTTCTAACCTGAATGTATTACCAGGTGTGATTTGGACTTCAAAGTGTCTCTTGTAAGTCTTGTCTTCTCTCTCTGAATGCCTCTGGCAGACGTTTGCTTTCATTTCATGGACTCGAGGCAGTGAGAATGTACCTGGGAAATCAGTTTGTAACAGGATTAGCTGCAGTAAAAATGAACAAATTACTCTGAAATGGCAAACAACGAAGTGGCTAAATAAAAGCTTTCTATAAGCCAATGTTTTAATAGGTTGAGAGTGTCACAAGGGTTTAGCTAACCATAAAATTACTGATTCACAGAAATTGCATAACACACATACACACACACACACACACACATCACAGAGTAGTACAGCATATCACGCAAGATGCTTATAAAACAATGAATCACGTCAATTACCCTATAATTATTTTTTTTTTTTTTAAATAAGCCATCATCCATAATTGCTGAGTTTAATTAGTTTTGGTAAAAGGACGATTATTTTGCTAAATGATAGGTTGTTTTGGTCTAACGTGTTAAAGAGCAAATGCATGATCTCTCTTGCAAAACAGTGAAACGTGTCCAGAACATGCTGAGGTAATGAAAACGATGGTATATGAGTCTATCAGCATGATCGCTTCAAATATAGCTGCTGCTCATCCACACATGCAGCCGACAGCGTCAGTGTTTCCATGAATCCTCATATTCTAGCAGAAATACCCCTGCTACAGCAGGTGAAGCTACCTGATCCAGCAGAAGAGACAGTGGATGTTTAAAACGTTTGATCAGTGTTTAATAACTTAGTAGTTTGGTCACTGTCAAAGAAACCTGGATTCTTAGAAGTGCCACAAACTGATCACCTCCATGCCATGCTGAACTGAGACAGTAATTAAAGCAAAAGGATCCCCTACCAAGACCAACGATTCACTAAAGATCATCACAATTAAGAGAAGCAAGTGCTTAAGCTTCTTCAGTTACGTTTCACAATTTGAGTTGAATTACTGAAATAAATAAACTTTTCCACAACATTCTAATTTACTTACATGCACCTGTATCTAAACGCTACTTAAGATGAATTTATGAGACAAACTGTTTAAATTCTATAACTGTGTTAAAATCTCTATTACTTCAGACATTATATTGAATTATATGAGCATTTTAAGAGAAGTTGGCCTTCATCAGGGTTAAAATTAAAGCTGCAGTCTGTAACTTTTTTTTTTTTTCTCAAAACTATCGCCTTATCTTACCTCATTAATTATGTCTAATTTAAAATGGTAGGTTTTCGTGGGAAATTCAAACATGGTATTGTGTTATTACAGACTCTTTATGTTTGATGAAATTTGTTGTTAACTTTATAAATGAGGATTGTTTATAGCCTTTTCTCTTGAAGTTACATTGTGTTGTTTAAGTGTTCCCTTATATTATAATTTATATTATATTATTATTATTATTTGAAGACTTGTTTTCAGATCATCTTAAATACATCTTTTTTAACCCAACTTCCTTTTGCCATTTTTTTGTTTTAACCATAAATATCACTAAACCTGATTTAAGCTTAAAATTTATCAATGGGATAAAAAAATAAATTAAGTTTCAGAATGTTTTAATTTTAATTTTAACTGACTTAATAAGTCTTCTTTAGTACAGTTTTAAAAAATATACTAAGATCTTTTTTGAGAATACCTTGAATAAATTGTTATATTATATTAGTCAATATTATATTAAGACTTTTCAGAGGACCAATCTTTAAAACTGTTAAAACATATTTCTCACTAAACTTAAGAAAAGGGGGTAGAAAAAATAATACTTTTGCATACAGTATATGATATAATAGCCTACACATTTAAATAAGACTTGTTTTCAACTTTCTTTTTGAATAAAATATTAAACTCTAGTATTATATTAATTATATTATATTTATTAACATTCGGATATTATGCTGAAAGCTAGAGGAATAACTACATTTTCCAAACAAACCTTAAATCGTTTACCCCCTAAAAAAATGTCATTACCCAAGGGTAAATCCTTTCTTTCCCTGTTTTTAAAGCATTCTTTATTTTGGGGAGATGTTGTTTTGCTATTCCACTCCATGTCCACTCTGTAGTCTATGTTTGGTTGTTTTAGAGAAAATTGATTCTGATTATTTTGCAACGATCAGGTGTGAATGAGTCTGAATCAGCTGATTATGTAGGTTCAGTCCGAGAGGTCATGTGCTCCTTCTGTTTCTGTGCGTCCTCCTACAGTGTGTGTGAAGCTGATTGCGTAATTGGAGAAACACGGGCAGTAGAGTTTTGGAGCAGCTTGTGTGGCTCAAACCCTGATGAGTGAGTTATATAAGAGAGAAGAGGGATGAGTTCAGGTCGAAGAGCGGCGAGAGCGTGAGACGGAGGCAGACCGAGCGCTCGAGATCTAACGAGACACCCTGAAGTGTCGCATGCGCAGAGCTTTTGATAGTCTTGGTGAGGTAGGCTGGATTAACCCTAGACCTGGTCCCGCTGGATTAGGACGGTTCTGCTCCGACACGCTCTATTCCTGACTACAGCGCGTGCTTGGGGCAAAAATAAAACGCAATAACTGGCTTCTTACATGCCGCAATGTTGTGTTTTGGTGACGTCAGTGTAAATCTTTGCTTAAAGATAATGGGTTTGCGAAGGTGGTCCGAGAAGAGCGACGCTGCAGCGCCACCCAGCGGTCATCAGCTCAAATCTGCAAACATGGTGGTTCAGATGGTAAATATGAGCAAAGGTTATTGCAGGAGCGCGTGTTTACGTTTGAGATAGTCACAGTGAGAGGTTTCAGTGTCAAAACTTTGTCACATATTACGTAACAAACTGAGACATGTGAACAGAAAGGGCATAACATTATCTGTGTGCACATTACCATATGATAACCATATTAAGTGTCATTATATGAGCAGTTAATAATGCGTGGTACGATTGATGTAATATTTATTTTAAATTATATATTTATTAACTTATATTAGCCTACTTATATTAAAGCCAATTAATTTAAGGCCAATTAATTTACCGACATTTTTATATTAAGGATTTAAAAAAATTTAATGATAAATAAGATCAAATATTATTAACATGAATATATAACAAATTGAGACAATTATTTATATAATCATTATATATAAATATATATTATGTAATTGTAAACCTGACAGATAAATTAAAGACTAATATAAATCCCATCTGATCCAAGATCTCCTGGGTTAATTTTACAGTTATCATGTTTTATATCACATCGCTCTATAGCTTTTATGTAAAAAGAAACAATGAAACATTTTAAAACACTGGGTATCCTGGTGCACAGGCTGCATGTTAAAGAGCTGTAATGAAATACTAATCATTGAAGAACACAGTCTGTACAACACTGACATCTACTGATGAGATCAGAACATGACATAGACCAGCAGAAGCTCTATAAATAAAATTCACCATGGAAAAACAACAGGTTTTTTAAACCTTTATTTAACTGTGAAGGATTTCAACACAAAACTGTATTAGAAGTGTTTTTGGCAAATGGATTGGGAACAGATATATATGTAAAAAACAATTCTATAAACTACATCAGAAGTTAAATACTGATACTGAATGACAACAAACTCATGGTTCTAAAAAAAAGTGAGGTGTGCTCTGATTGGCCAGCTATCCAGTGTGTTGTGATTGGCCGAATACCGCAAGCATCTGATGGAAATTTTATGCCTCTTATAATACAACTAGTTAGATCGTGCCTCGTAAACATAACACCATTCGTGATCAGAGGAACGACAAACAACAAGCACTACCCTTCACTGCTCAAAACTCACGTTTGAATAGAAAGCAGCAGCTTCTTTTAATAAGTAACTTAAAGGTTGTGAGTCAGAAGCGCCAGACTGTCCTTGCCTCTCTTTCTAGTCTCTGTGCACAGCCAGCATAGACTGCTCTGTCAGCTTCAGGAATCAGTCCTCCGTAAAT
>JAUMHP010000062.1:841425-851884 GCA_032361065.1 Enteromius trimaculatus | reverse complement strand
AACGACACACAGCGTCTCCAGAACATGGCGCCCGCAGCAACACTACAGACACAATAATAGCTCCGCCTTCTTTCTTTATGGAAACATTTGGGTGGTGTTTGAAAATAAACCCACTATTTGACGGAGAAAAGTGGGGTTGTGTTTAAAGAAGCCGTTTTAGGAGGATGTGGACAAGTCATAACTTTTATAAAGAATATCTCTTTGAGTTTGACACTTTGAAAAACTTGAAATCTTGTTATATGACCCCTTTAAAGCCACCAGCTGGATATGAACTAATGCAAATAGATGCTAACAATCGTGACTGTAAACATCTTGCTTGGAGTCGGACTCGCATGTGTTGTATGACATGCAGGAAAAAAATTAGGTAAAATCATGCACACGATTTGGCAAATCAAGGGAAGGAAAAAGTAATTGCGTGCACATTTTAGTAAATTGAGCGCATGATTTTTTCATATTTTTTTTGGCTTGCATGCCATGTGCAGGGCTCCATATTCCAGGAATCCAAACTCCATCAGTCGACCTCTTAATGCAATGCTACAAATTATATTTTTATATGTTCTGTTTTCACTTTTATTTTAATGAAAGATTTAGACATTTTTAATTCTTTTAATTTTATTTTAATGTGCCCCAATTACGAATTTTTGATAATTAGGCCACCTTTCATGCAGTGTGTAACACAGCTCTAAGTGAATACAAACATCCTGCAAAGTTTTAAATCTGAAAGAGCTCCGTGTATAAAGTTATTGTCTCTCAAAATAAATAGTCGACTCCGAATCACTGAAATGAGCCCGTTTGATGTTGACATCAAGGTGAGTCATTAGCATATTCCCGCCCACTTGTTGTTGGTCTGAATGAAAATGCAGATTCATTCTTTAACACTAGGTGCCGCTTTTAGAGCGTTAGAAGCTAACAAACACCAATCACTGGAGGAGTTTGGAAAAATTAGTCCTTGAATAAGTGGCTTCCGAGTCAAAACTCAAAACCAAAATATGAACCTTTCACTTTAAAGTTTTAGATGATTTAGTTTGAGTTATTTTCAGCTTTAAAAGAAAATGATATATGTTACAATCAGTTTAAGTTGGTAAAGAGAATAATTGTGCAAATTAAGTGTTAATTTTGTTGTTTCCAGTCACAAGTGGCAGCTAAAGCAGAGCAAAGAGAGTTTTGTTGAATGAACATTCAGATGAATACAAGCTGACTGATCTAGTAGGCCTGCTGTGTATGTAGCATTTTTCATATGTTGTCAGAACGGCCAATATTTGAGCCAGTGAACTTCATATTTATTACAGAAATAAAGCTGCATATTGTGTCCATAAAGCATCTAATTAATAGTTTCTGATTACAGACTTTGTTTAGCAGGTATGGACTTGTATAACGCCCTCTTTCAGGAGGAATTGCTTTCCCAATCCTTAAAACATCTCAAATCTGTTGAGGAATGTTCTCAATCATTATTAATCTGTACATCGCATTATATGTTAAGATCATTTAAATACCATATTGGATATATAGAGTGACGACTGATATATTATATCATGTAAGAATCTGTTATAAAGATTTGATTCACATTACAAGCATCGGAAATTTATCATATAAATATCAACATCTGTACTGAGTCTTTACTCTCAGTTTTTTCCGTCTTTGAATAAAACTGAGCTGTTTTTTCTCTTCCTTTTATCAGTTTCTAAACCATTAAAGCCTTATGCATCAAATATGATGAAAAGCATGTCTGATGGTTTAATAAACCAGTTTTGTTTATTTAAAAAAAATGTAATTTTATATCTAAGGCTTAAAAAAAAAAAGAAATACACTGACATGCATAAAAAAAAACATAACTACATATGAAAATGCCATCTAAAAAAATCATTAAAAGCACAAACACATGCTGTGCATACAGTATCAAACCTCACACAGTCTGGCAGTTGTGTTTTTTTTGTTCTCTGGCCAAAAATTCCCAATGCCAAACATGTAAATAAATGCATACAAGAACACATTGTGTTTCTGAATAGACTCCACGGTGTTATTTGAGGTAACATTTTTGGATAATATCCCAGTGTGTAAACAACATTATTTGAATAGTAATCATGGCTCCAAATTTGACTTTCATTGAAACCAGTACCGTTCCCTATAATTATCAACCAATTAAGCCACTTTTAACTAGCAAGGCCATTTTTGCTGATTGTAATATTCATTTAGATTGTAATACATATGCACGTTTTACCTTGGCAAACATCTGCTTTATGATTCGATGTTAAACGGGGACACAACGCTGTGGGTCCATCGAGTCTGTGGGGCCAGATCGAAGAAGCAGAAACCAGGGAACAGGAACCACCAGGTGAAATTCATTGAACAAGGTTTACATAACTCAGCACACACTTGGCAGATCAGAGACATGCGTGAGGTTCCCATTAATCTGAATTGGAACGGCACACATAGCGCCGTAAATTTTCTTTTATGATGCCAGGAGGATTTGCAGCTACAATGAACCGTTTCTACACTGCCATATTTACAACAGGAACATTCAGAGTACGAAGGGAAGCCAACATGTTTACTTTGGGTGAGAGAAGGTATTCCCTGCTTCATCGCAAGTTATTACTATACCTAGAAAACTTCAGGGCATCCCAGGACACGTCTCAATCCCTCACTTCTTAGAGAAGGACGTTAAAAACTCTCGTCAAAAACGCTTGTGAGCTGTAATTCTGAATGACATCGAACTGGACGGGTTCCCACATAATTCCTCCGATCTTTCCCTTAGGCCCCCTCGATCGGTCTACTGAGCGTCTGGCAGCTAAAAAACCTTTTTGATATTTTTCTATTCTGCCACTCCCTGCCTTTAAGGTCACGGGTTTGCTTTCCACCACCTGCGGCAGGCGTCTTTTGAAGCCCACCCTGAAAAACTAAAAGGAAACCATCTGTTAGGACATTAGAGGAAGTCCCAAATGGTCAAAGCTGATATCCAAACAGTTCTTCATCTTCTAGCTCCCCCCGTATCTCAGCATGGCCCTGCGTCTGGGCTGGAATGAGCCGAGGGGCCCCGTCCATGCTGGAGGCAAACATCTACAACATCTCAAATGCGATTCTTTAAGGCAAAACATTACAGCCGCACGCATAGCTTTTTTCATGCATTGGTCCGTTTTGAAAATCATGGCTGTTTCCTATAGTGTTTGTTTGATTGCGCTTCATAGTTGCATCTGTAGAATTTAGCTGCAATCTTTAAACACGTTTTCAGGAAAGATTTTTTTCTTGCTCCACTTCAGCAGCACCAAAATTTATATTCTGAAGGTTTTTACAGAAGGGTTTTTTCATATATCATTCACTTGTTTATATAGCTAATATTTAAAAACATGGTGAAAATGAAATTTATTCTGATTCTGAGTGCTAAAAAAAAAAAAAAGAGTAATCCAAAATATTTAATATGTCAACAAATTTACATCAAAATGTTGCACTTCATTTTTTTTTTTTTAAATACATTTTCTGGAAATATATGGAACTTAAAATGTATGACATTTATGCATTTGTGACCTTGGACCACAAAAGTGTACGTAAATGTACATTATTCAAAACTAAGATTTATAGATCATCTGAAAGTTGAATGAATAAACTTTCCTTTTGTGTATGGTTTGTTAGAAAAGGACAATATTGGACGGAGATGCAACTATATTTCAAAATCTGGAAATCTGAGGGTGCAAAAAAATCGAAATATTGAAAAAGAAATCACCTTCACAAAGTTCTTAGCGATGCATATTACAAATTACAAATTACTCCTACTGTATATTTACAGTAGGAAGTGTATAAAATATCTTTAATTAATATACTAATGATTTTTGGCGTTAAAGAAAATCAATCATTTTGACCCTTAAAATTTATTTTTGGCTATTGCGTAGGACTGGTTTTATGCTCCAGGGTCACATATTTAATTAGATTAGAAAAAATGTTTGCAATTCTTAATGGAATATAATTCAACTGTGTATAGTGACCTGTATTACTGTATCATTGATTTTATTTAATTTTTTTATTTTTTTTGCCCTTCTACAAATGTTTGGACAAGGTAAAATAAGTTCAAGCCAAAATTGCATCAAAGATAACCTCAAATGATTAAATACTGCTTATTTCATGAAAGCAGATTCCCTTCCAAACATTTGGCTAAGAATATGCTTGCGTAATTGGTGTTGTGCGCTTGAAAAAGTAGAATTAGACTTAAAATTTTATTAAGTTTATTTTGGTGTCACTTCACTATGCAAATCATGACAGACACCGAACTAGAAAGATAATAAAAGGACAATTGTAGAAATACATAAGTGCTTGTAAGAAATGACAGTCAGGTTTTTGGTCCAAAAAAAAAAAAAAATCAAAATAAATAGCTTAAAATAAATGGAGTCTGTGCTAAATCATATACACTCAGTTCTATACACAAGTGAACCTTAAAGAAGGATTATTTCTCCTGCTGGAATTGATCTTATGTTCAATATTATACAACTTATCTAAGCCCATTAAGCAAATCTATCTCTATAATACAACAGTCATTTAATTACTAGGAACAACAACACAAATCTTCAGTGAAAGGTCAACCAAGCACAGAGAGAGAGAGAGAGAGAGAGAGAGAGAGAGAAATATTAACTTAGCAAAATCATCAGAAGACTCAGCATTTTAGGTTGAGCAGATGGGTTTGATTAATGTCCACAATGTTCTTTTACTTTAAACTGCAAGGGCAACTCTTATAAAAACCTTCCAAGTTGATGTGAGCATTTCTATTCAAGCTGTAGAAACATATCTAACCTTATCAAAGCAAACAGTCTGTACATAAAAGACTGATTCTTTGAACCCCAGGACAACGATTTAATCGTAGCTTTTCGTGACGGCAGACTGGATCTACTGGATGAACTCTTTCAAAATGTCACAGGTGTTTTTGTTGATGACCTCGCGGAGCTTCCGGACACGGCGGACGCTGGAGAGCACAATGAAGCTGTCGGGCTGTAAGACGGCCATGCCGTTGTTGACGTCCCCCATGATGATGATCTGACCATCGGAGGCGGTGACGTTCGGACACGGACAGGCCCAGTCCATGTTCTGCAGCGTCACCTCCAAGGGCTCTTTCCCGAAGAACTTCAACCCCATTTTGTCATCCTTCAGGATCTCCTCCACAGTGATCAGAGCGTGCCCCGAGTCCTGGTCCTCGGTCAGCTCCGTCATGCGTCCCAGAATCACAAAATCGCTTTTGCAGAAGCTAGTGACCATCTTGTGCCGCGGCTTGCATGGCTTGCAGCGGTGGTTCCTCGGGAACGGGCAGGCGTCCTCGCACGCCTCTTTGGTTTTGAAGTTGTTCTCATTGCCTTTGCAGCCCCCGAAGACGAACGGCTGGCACTGGGATCCGCTATAAGCCCAGCGGGGTTCGTACGCCTTGCAAGGCCCCTGGGAGATGGGAAGGTTGCAAGGAGCCGCCAGTTCATCCCGACAGGACAACATGCAGGTCTCGTAAGTGTCAAAGTGGTTGCGGTTTTTGCTGCAGTTGCCGTAAGTGAAGGTGTAGCAGTTGTTCCTTTGAGGGTCGTAAAACCAACTCACCCTTTCCTCTCCGCAGTCTTCGATATCTGGCAGCTTAAAGCACTCCTCTGCCGGGAAACGAGAGGAGTTTGACTTCGCGACTGGCTTTTGCTCGACTATGGAGAGCGGGAAATGTGCTTGGATGGATCCACCGGCATTCGAGGCAGTGCATGTGTAGACGCCTGCATCTTGCAGTTGGGCGTTGTAGACCACCAGCTGGCCGATGTTTGTGACCACAACATTCCCATGCACGTGATTGGGTTTCAAGACTACTTTTCCTTGCCCGTCCATCTGCTTCTCCCAGGTGATCTCTGGCTTGGGCCGACCCGCGACTTCGCAAAGGAAGCTGGCTGTGTTCCCGACAAACACAGACTGCTGCGACGGGTTGCTGACCAGGACGGGAGCGTGCACGTCTACAGGAGTGGTGCGCTGGAGAGTGGTCGTAGGCGACGCTGTGGTGCCCGCCGGGAGAGGACTAGTGTTGGGCCAGGTCAGGTGGAAGCGGCACGTCACCACTGATAAAGAGATGCCTTTGGAGCACGCTTCGGCATCCATGTAGCACTTGTTGTAGTAGGTCATTCCATCCGAGGCGCAGGTGAAGTGGGGTTCTCTCTCGCAGCGGTCGCGGCACTTGCACACCGGCTGGCCGTCCCAGATGTCACACTCGGACCCCTGCTGAGTGCACATAAACTTGTCGCAGGACGCCTCCTTTGGCATGCCCATGGGCCCTTTCTTGCCCGTAGCGTCGATGTAGCGGGCCGCCACACAGCTGCGATTGCCGCAAACGTTGGCACAGCACTTTTCAAACGTTTCACATTCCTGGACCAAGCAAAGAAAGAATGCATCATTTTGCACATTTCAGTTGTGTTTTCTTGATAATCATGATTGCATGAATGAAAAGAAGTATACATAACAATAAATGTATATATTCACACACACACTTATATAAATATACTGTACTATATATATATATATATATATATATATATATATATATATAGGGATGGACAAATAGAAATTAAATGCAAGTACAATATATTTAATATCTGCATGTATAAATGGCAAATGTGTTAATATGGACATGCATGATGTATACATATATATATATTTATATATATGGACATGATGTACACAAACAAACATACATATACACACATACATACATATATATATATTTGTCTTATGTTGCACAGTTATATTTGTAGCAATAGCCAAAAAAATTAAATCCTTAGGATATTAAGTACAGATCATGTTACAGAAAGATATTTTATACATTTTGTACCATAAATATATCAAAACTTAATTTTTGGTTAGTAATATGAATCGCTGAACTTCATTTGGACAACTTTAAAGGCAATTTTCTCAATATTTTCATTTGTTTGCAATTTGTTGTGATTTCTATTTATTGTGATTATTTTATATAAATATATATATAGTTTGCATTCATGGACATGCATGCAAGTAATAAATAGATATAAATATAAAATGTATGTATATATATATTGTATACACACACACACATATATATATGAATGAATAAATGTATAAAAACTGTACATGTATATATACATGAAACATGAATATATACAACTAATTGCAATGAAATAAAAAAGCAAACCTGATCAGATTCACATTCTCTCATGCAGGTGCTCATTGCATCAACCCACAAGTTTGGGTTCATGTCGTTTGGACAGATCCCTGCGTGGGAATACGCAACTCTTTGCAAAGTCATGCCTTTCGCGCATTGCCTGTCCACAAATAGCAGCAAAAACTGTCCCGAGACGAACCAGATCCAGCGAGGAAACAGCATCCACCACATCTTGGAGGGCAGAAATGAGGACTTATTTTGAGGAGTTACTAACCTAATTTTATTGAAACAGCTGAGCCAGAATTGTGCGCCTCGAGCTTCCAAGCAGCAGGAGACCAGAATAAAAAAAAAAAAATCTCCCAGTGATTCAGAATATTTTGAGTGAAAAGTGAGTTAAGATCTCTGTATTTATACTATTTAATATTTTGACTTCTTGAGCAACATAGGCTATTCTCCTGACCACAAAACTCGCCTTACGCGCTATGACAGTTATGAATTACTCTGTACTTCCAGAGAGAGGATTAAAAACATCTGGTCCAGACTTGGGTTGGTACTGGGACACCTGCCTCTCTTTGAAAGTGCTCTGGGCTGCTGCTTTAACCCTTTATCCACGTGATGCGCGCTCGAAAATTGCGCGCGCGTGGGAATTGCGCGCACACGATCCTTCAGCGTTCCACATAAGAGTTCAAAAGAAAGATCAGCTTTCTAATATCAATGTTTAAGTAATATACACCCGTTTAAACCATCACAGATAAAATCTCCATCATACCTGAGCAATAGCCTATAAAGGAATTTCAGGACAAAATATGCGAGGTAAGAAAAGATGTCACCGCTAAGTTAGTGTTAATTTGTAATTAAATTGAATATATATTGGTGAGAATAAATCTTTTTTTAAGAACAAAAACTACTTTTATGATTTCTCAGAAAATGTGTTTCTTTGTTCAATAAAGAGATTTTTATTTATTTATTTATTTATTATTATTTATTTATCTATTTTTGCAATCATACACTACTGGAGTTAAGCACATTGAAATTGCACATTAAATGATGTGCATTAAATTAAATTTGATCTTATGTAAAACACATGGAGCTTTCCACAACACCACAGCCTGTGAGTAAAACTTGCAAAGCCTTTGCAAAACACTAATGCTGATTAACGAAGAGCTACAGCAGTCCTGTCAAAACAGAACAGAGGACGTTTTGTTTCAGGCACGGTGCACTTGAGCTAGTGACTCAAACCTTAAGCAATAAATAAATAACAACTGAAGATGGATAATAAATAAAATAATTCAAAATCATTTGAACTTTTTGGTTCTGCGGTTATTTGCTTGTTTCTGTTCATATTCTCAAAAAAAGATTTAATTTCACTAACCATTCTAATTCTAAAAAAAATTAAAAATATATATATAAATATGACACAGTAGCTATACTGAGCGTCTTTTAACATTGAGCTGCTCATGAGACGCTTCACCTTATTTTACCTCTGTGACCAGAGATTAACTTTAACAATGCCTTGTTGTTAACTTTAACTGTTTAATTCCTTGTTCTCTCGTATCGTTCCAGAGAGGAGAATAAAAAACAAAAAACTACAGGCTCTCATGTGTCAAATGAGGACAAACTCTTTACGAATTGCTTTTTTTCTGTCCCCCTTAAATCTCCAGACATCTCAGACAGTGTACTGACATTAAGATCCACTACAATTTGGCCATCAACAGTTATCCATATGATATTTCACGCCTCAGGAGTTTCGATCCAAATATATCATTACCCTGAACCTCTAACAATCAAGCATTTTTTCCTCCGACGTTGCAAAGGAAGCGTGTTTGAGTGAAGGATCCAGGTTGAGGAGAGTATCTGGCCTCCAGCAGGAATAAAAGGCTTTGATGAGCCGCTTTAACTGCTGGCACATTGATAACATACTGCTACAGCAGCTCCTCTGCGCTCCTGTGATTGATTGCTGAAGGAGCTGCTGCATTCTTTCACGTACCTGCTTTGGAGACGCTTTACCTTACTTGCCCTCTACGGAGGCAATGTGGGATGCGTATTTGTTTGAGGAAATATTGTAATGGGAACAAAAAATGTATAAACTCCTGTCAGTCTGAACATCTTGAGTGAGGACTGATGCAACCTCAGGGTGTGCCGTTGAAATAACAGCATAGTTAGCTGTAAAAATCCTCGACTGGGAGGCTTTAACACTGCAGACTGAACTGTACTAATTATCTGAAGACAATCAATATCACTTTGTTAAGAAACGGTAGACAGTTTAAAACAATGGACAAATTAAGCAGACAAATTAAAGTTCTTTTGGGGTACTGCTTTAGGTATTTAGCAGTAGCCGATGTATTTAAAAGGTAACATAAAATGTACTTATAATGTAACTAAGTTATGGAACAGCTTGTAGTTTGTAATTATGTAAGTGTAACAAGCAGCTACTGTTGCACATACAGTATGTAACAAACCAAGTCTGTTACACAGCTTACTGTTACACATATTTGTTGCAGATTTTATACAACGTAATTATAAATGTAAGCACACAGACAAAAGCTACTTACAACAAAGTGTGTCAAGGTTGTACTTAAGTGTAAGTAGCTGTGTAACAGACATGGTGTGTAACATATGTGTAACAGTAGCTGCTTGTTACAGTTACATAATTACAAACTGTAATTACAGTTTATTTGTTATTTTCATAACACGGTAAGGAGCCTACTTTTTATTTCTTGCAAGTACTAGGCTGCTACTGTTACACATTTGTAACAGACAGAGTCTGTTACACAGTTGCTTATGTAACCAAAAGATTGTCAGATATGTGCTTTAATTCATGTAATACCTTTCTAATTACAATAAAATGACAGAATAGTGCTACATAAGCTACATAAATCAAAGTGTATCAAGATTGTACTTAAGTATCAGTACCTGTGTAACAGACTTGTTGTGTAACATGTGTAACAGTAGCTGCTTGTTACATCTACTTAACTACAAACTGTAAATTACAGGCTTTTACATAACTTAGTTACTTGATAAGTACATTTTATTTCACGTAAGAACAACAGCTACTACTAAGTACCTAATTAGATAATTACTCTGTACTATGACGCCTTAAAATAAAGTGTTACCACAGTTTTAAAGAAAAAGAATGTGAAAACATAACACACTTAAATACACTACTGTTTAACATTTGGGTGATCATTTTAAATGCTTTTGAAAAAAAGTCTCTTCTGCTCACTGAGGCTGCATTTATATCATGAAATAAAGAAAAAATGGGTAACACTTCAGAATAGGGGTCCAAAATAATGCATTAGTTAAGCATTAATTAATGGTTAATTTGTTCACAAT
>JAUMHP010000062.1:785797-815379 GCA_032361065.1 Enteromius trimaculatus | reverse complement strand
TATATATATATTTTATAAATATATATATTTATATTTATTTTAATGAATAATGTGTATGAATAAATGAATAAATAAATATGTATACAACAAATAAATAAACAATTCATTATTAATATGTATTATAATTTATAAACAAATAAATATTTTAAATAATATAAATATATGAATAAGAAATATTCCATATTATGCATATTACAAACATACAAATGATCAATACTTAATAATATATTATAACTAAATTTATAAAAAGGAAAATATATGAATACCAAACATTTTATAAAATGTATTCAATATAATTTATTTATTTATATAAATAAATAGATATTTATAGTTTTTATTTTATATTTAAATACTATATATATATATTTATTTTTATTTTTTTATTAAATAGCCAAAAAATAAATATTTATATAAAGATACATAAGAACATATTTTAAAATAATTCTCTTATGTACCGGTGACTTCATCGTCTTCAATGATATCCTCGAGAGAGTAGTTTCTGAGGAACTCTGCAAAAGCTCCATTCTGCTTGAGCAGTTCCTGGTAGGAGCCCATCTCTGACACACGTCCGTCCACCATCACCAGGATGTTGTCCACCTGCGGCAGGAAGCTGATCCCGTGGGTCACCAGTATCCGCGTCTGATGGAGAAACATCACTTTACCCTGAGCTGCTAAATCACATTACACCCCGACTGTGACAGACGAGTGTGCATCACATACATGGGTCAATGTGAGTCCGTTGTCCTGACCACTGTTAGTTCACCCATTCGGTTTTCAGGGAACAGGCTCTGAAATAGTCATGTGCATACCTTTCCCTTGAGGGCTCCTTCAGGCCCGATGACTTTGTCAAAGATGTGTTTAGCGACGTGAGCGTCAACGGCGGACAGAGGATCATCCAGCAAATAGACGTCTGCTTCACTGTACAGCGCTCGGGCCAAACTCACTCTCTGCCGCTGACCACCGGACAGATTAATGCCCTGCGCACACAACATTGACATAATGATAACCTCATTACATGAAAAGTGAGGCCGTGCTTTACTGTAAATAAGTCACAGCTGAAAGGCAGTTATTCACAAAACAGTAAGCCTAGAGTTATGTCTCTTTGCTTTTGTAAAACAGTAACCAAACCATAGATAGTAAATTAAAACCAGAAATGCATGCATTGATTCAATCAATATTCTCTTATCATCAACGCATTTCTAGCATTTTTAAAACTGCATTTTTATTTCCAGCTCAAAAATATATATAAATTGCAACCTATGCTCTCCATGTTAAATGCAGAAATGTTAATTCATGCGTTTATGATCTCAAGGTTAGATTATTGCTACGCTCTATTGGTTGGTTGTTTTGCATTCTTAATAAACTAACTACAGCTAGTTCAAAATGCAGCAGTCAGAGTCCTCATTAGAACCAGGAAGTATGAGTATCCCGGTTCTGTCAACACTGCACTGGCTCCCTATTAAACGTCATATTGATTTTAAAATCTTGCTAATTAGCCCTGAATGGTTTAGCTTCTCAGTACTCGAGCGAGCTGTTTTCACATTATATTCATCTTCGCCGCGTTCTCAAAACTCATTTGATTAATACCTAGAATAAATCTGGAAGAATCTACCTAACACTGTTTGGGAGGCAGACACACTCTATCAGTTTAAATCTAGATTAAAAACATCCATTTAATTTGGCTTACACATAACACAATAATACATTTCTAAATAAAGAATTAATACACTATGTAAATAAAGGTGACTTGACTCCACTGTGTCATGAACATATCTAACGCCAATTAAATTTTTTCCCACACATACATCTGCTTAACTCTCTGCATGAGAAAAAAAAAATGTCTGCTTTCCGTTTTTTGTTAAAAGAAATCGTTTCATGACAGCTTGAGTTTGCAGGTGTCATTACCTGAAATAAGCAAATATAAATGTGTGTGTGTGAGTGCGTGCGTCATGTGCATGATTAAATGTGTTAATTTCTTTAAAAAATGTTGCTTATTTAATGCTATGGAATATTATATTAAATATATTTTTATATAATTAGTAAAATAAAATAACACATTTAATAACCATATATTACATTATAGTAAATATATATATATATATATATATATATATAAATATAATTTTTTTTATTATTAATAATTAAATGAATTCAAATCAGATTAATGTTATGCACACACATACAGTACCAACCTTAACTACAAAAGCTGTCAAACCGTTCCATTTTATTTTTATTAATTAAATGATATGCTGATTAATAATAATATTGCATATGAAAATAATTGCATAAATGAATATCTATTGAGAAAAATCCAAAAACATGTTTTGTATGTCATGTTTAGATGTGTTTTCTTTTAAATACTATAAGGTGTTAAATATCATATAAAATATTTTTTATAGTTCATTAATTAATTTAACTAATTAATTATTAAATTAACATGATAAACTGACAGCTCTAGTAATCATACAGCACTATTTAAATAAAATATATAAATAAAAAACAATAAAAAAATATATATGCAGTCAGTGGTCATGATTTAATGTGTTTTTTTTAATCATTATTAAATCATATTAGATATTATGAAATATATTTTAACATAATTATCTGTATTAAATTAACATGTTCAACTGACAGCCCAGCTTATTCAAAAGTCGTGCAAGGCCAGCACCTTCTCTCCGATCTCAGTCTGGTCTCCTCCAGGAAGCACTTCCAGGTCAGGGGTCAGAGCGCAGGCCTCCAGCACGCAGCGATATTTCTGCTCCACGTACGGTCTGCCGAACAAGATGTTGTCTCTGAGCGTGGCGTTCTGGATCCAGGCCTGCTGCGGTACATAAGCCACGGATCCCTACGGGAGGAGACCAGCATCAAACACGGCATTCTCCTGATGAAGACTGATCTGGAGATTAAATACACACCCGTATGGAGATCTGACCCTCCTGCTTCTCCATCTCTCCCAGCAGGGCGGACACGAGGGATGTCTTCCCACAGCCCACGTGGCCTACGACCGCCAGCAGAGAGCCCTGCGGCACCATCACATTAATGCTGCCGAAACATCACACAGGTTACTCAGCACTGCTGTTAATCAATCACTGCCCCTTTAAAGGAAGCACTATCACCTTAAGGATAGCTTTTACTTGACTGCTGTCTTTGTTTATTTATTTGACATTTTAATTCATTTTATTATTTGTATTTGTATTGTATTATATATTATATTTAATCAGCAATTATTTTGTATTTTATTTAATTTCATTTTATTTAATTATTTATTTATTTATTATATTTAATTTAGCTTATTTTGTTATTTTTTGTATTATTTTCTCAGTTGATATTTTATTTTGTTTTATTTTTATATTTATTAGCTATATTTTGTTTTATTTATTTATTTAGTTTTCTTTTATAGTCTGAATTAATTTGTTTTATATTTTATTTAGCTTACTAAATTTCTTCTTTTATTTTCTTCTTTTATATTTTCCTTTTTTCTTTTATTTATTTAGTTTTTTATTATTTTTATTTTATTTTGTTTATATGTGGTTTATGCATTTTTGTACACAACACTTCTGTCCTCACATCTTTTGTTGTCTTGTTTCTTGTGTTTTGCGATTGTTGTAAAACCCTTTTAGAAAGCAACTTATAAAGGCAAAGTTCTTATTCTTGCTCTATTTTTCATTTATTTTTTTTATTTTTTTTTTTTTAACATATCTCTCAATAACTGTGCACAAGCACATATCTATGTGAAAAGATGCATGCATATTTTTTAACAAATGTTGATGCATCAATAAGTTCACACTTTTTCTAAAAGATCACATTTTGAAACCACGCGTGTGTGAAAATCACATAGAAACATGAAAAGTGTCAAGCTAGAATGCCTCTTATATTGCATTTATAGTCCTAAAATAAGTATTTATGTATTTCAGAGGACTATAAATTACATTCTGCATAAATCTAGAACAGACTCAACATAGAAATGCAGTGTGGGTGCGTTGTTACATTTAAATTACTTCCATATATGGAGACAGTGGGTGTGCGTTATGCTAATTAGCATCTGCTGACACGCCCTCCCTCATTTAAGATCATTCAGATTGCATTAGTCCTGCTGTTGTGATCTTTTTCAAGCTCATATATAAAATCATCTGCACACATTATGATGAATGAGAGCCGGTGTTTTGTCAGTCTTACTTGTCAAGAGTGGCTTGGTCTTGTTTGGCCCAAGAGAACTTCCCGTTTATGATGCTCACGGCGTATTCTGATGAGAGAGTAAGCATGAGTCGGCTGAACGAGTGATGACTCATTTTGAAGGAAAGGAAACTTGCAGACAGCAGAGATTTCACAATGACTCAGAGTGAGAATCTCTCCAGAGAAGGAACAAGGGGCGAGTTTCAGCATGATGCTTCACTTCAAGAGCTCAGCTCCGTTACCTGAAGCGTTGTTCCTTCTGTCCACATTCTCAGGATCGAGCTCGGCGTGACTCAGGAAATCCTGGATGCGTTTCAAAGACACGCTGGCCTGAAAAACGATCACACACACAAACAATCAGAAGTGAAACAGAACTGTTTACGCTGAAGGAGCACTAAACATGATTCACTCCAGGAATATTACGCAATTCTCTGAAACAGACTAACCCTCTAAAGTAGGTCACTTCTGAACATTAGAAACATATAACGACACTGCATTTGACTGAGCTCAATCAGTTTAATCTGAGGAAAAATTATTTCTTGCTTTTTTTTGTGACCAATCAAAAGTTGTCAAAACTCTAAAATGCATGGTATCATAAATATACATACAATATATATACAAACTATATACATACAGAGTATATATATATATATATATATATATATATATTAGTGCAGTGAAAGGATTAATCATGATAAATCGCATCCAAAATAAAACATGTTGTTTACATGTGTGTATATTTATTATGTATATATAAAGACACACATGTATATATTTTAGACTATGTATATATATATATATATATATATATATATATAGAATTTATTTTATTTTATTTTTTTTTTTTTTTCAATAAATAGCACTAATATATAACAAATTAAGTTCAAATAATTTTAACTGGTAGAAAATTATTTTAAAAGTATGAAATTAAAACAGTATATAAATTATAAAAAATAAATTATAAAAATAATACATTACATGTACATTACATGCTGACAACTTGAAATACATAAATTCATTATGATGTACATACATAATCTTTTATCAAAAAGCAAAAATAATTTAATATGTATATATACATGTTTCCTGAAAGTGAGTTAAATGTTATAATTTTCAGATCAATTTATACATATTTTACTTTAATTTATAATTATTTATTTATTTTCTGACTGCATTCTATAAATAAAAGCGTGCGTGTATTGTTTCATTTGAAACCTTTCACCTTTTGTCAACTTATGACATATTTATTGTATTGTTATTATATTCATTTAATGTAACTTTGTAATTGAATTCTCTCTCTTTCTCTCTCTCTGTGACAGTTGCTGGCATAACCTATTTTTGGTACTCTTTGAAACTTTGGTAGTCACATATGCTATATATATATATTCTGTATATGTATATGTAAATTCATTTTACAGCGCTATCAATAGCATCCATGACGTATCTCTAAAGCTGTGATATTTGTGTAATATGAAGGAAGAAGCTCACTTGAACGATGCTGCTGATGACCTGGGGAAGCATGTTCAGAGGGAACCTCAAGATGTTGAACAGAGACAGAGACACAAAGGCCTTCTCTGCATCCAAGACATGAGTCTCGTCCACAGTCACGTACACGGCGAATGTGGTCAGAGCCACCTGAACCAAGACAGATGTAGACTTGTCAGCGCTAAAAAACTCAAACGAAGGGCCATGTTTGCTGTGCACTTTGAGCTCATTAATCACATCGGCTCATGTACTTTTGAAACATGAGCCTGCAACTAGATGCCTAGATAGGGATCTACCACATCATTAGGCATGTCATAGATTATCACTTTGCATTTCCATCAGACACACGAAACCGTACAGAAAACAGTGAGTTACCATGAAGGGTGCGCTGGTCCAGGCCATGGTGGAGAGAGCGCTGAGATACGCCGTCTTACGCAGCACGTTCAGTTCCTTCTGCCGGATCTGCAGGATCTTCTCCTTGAAGGAGACTTCCCAGGCGTAGAGCTTCAGCACCTTGATACCGTTGAGAATCTCGTTCATCAGCTTGATCCGGTCGTCCTTATGCTTCATCTGCTCCACCTGTGCCGAATGATATTCACATTCTAAATTCGATTTTATTTTTATATTGTCAACTTTATGTTATGAGTTAATGTTTGGATGTTTTTGCAGTGCATTTCGGTCTTTTTTATTAATTTTGAGTTGAATACACATCAAATTATATATCAAATATAAACTCAATAAAAATTAGAAATGTTCCCTTGCATGGAATTTAAATAATAATGTTGCCTCACAAATGCTGCCAAAAAATCTATATTATATAATGTGGTCTCATACAAAAGTAAAGTAAAGTAAAGTAGTAGTTTAGTTTGGTTTAGTTTAGTTTAATTGTATTGTATTGTAATTTAATACTTAAATTTAATATGTACATTTTATTTAATTTAAATTATACTTTCATTTTCTGCCAAAAAATTAAATTAAATTAAATTATACTTTTTTTGTAAATATACATTTTTAATAAAAATGCTAATTTTAGTTTCAGTTATAAAACTACATTATATATATTTTCAGTATATATACAAAAAAAAATCTAATTTAGTTACATTTTTTGGCAGAAAATGAAAGTATAATATAAATTAAATTAAAAAAAAAATTAGTTTATGTCAAGTAACCCAAATGTTTTAATGGTTTTAGTTAAAAATAATAATCATGACCATAACTGTTCAGCTTAATAAAATAACCAAACACTGAAATGTAATCACATAAAAACAAACTGTCAACAGTATGCAGAGTTCCCTTTCAGTCGGTTACTCCGAGTCACGTCCGTGGCTGACGAATAGGAATCTCGCTTCGAGATGACCAGTCTACTTCGCATGTATGAAAACACGCCAATGAAATTCCAGGTACCTTTCTACCCGGAAGTACATGACGAGCTCACCAGAACATGGGCGGCACCTTTCACTGCCAGAAACCGGTCTGCTGGCTCTTCCTCCTTCACCACCCTTGACAGCAGTGCAGCTAGGGGGTATATGGGGGTCCTCCCCAGTGGAGCGGTTGCTAGCGCCACTACTGCTGGGTAGGGTGTTCCTGTGCTCTCCTCCCGGGCCTGAAGGCACTTGTCGACAGTATTTATATGGTCTGTGGAGAAGCTGTGGCCAACACTATAGCCTTCGTGTGCAACCGGGTTCCTCCTGTGTTCTCACCACAAACGGGTAGAGGCATGGAGAGGCCCGGTTTCGGTCGGCTCCAGAAAGTAGACCCTGTCGAGCTCCTCTGTCCCCCTCCGGCAGCCAGATGTTGCGGAGCATCTGGCGCCAGGCCCTCGGTGCGATGCTCCTGAGAGAGCAGCTAGAGGGCTGGGGCCCCGTGTGCGGAACTCTTTGAGGACCCCCATGTGTGTACTCCACGGTAGAGACCTAGAGCCTGTCTTTCCATTCCATATGCACTAAGAAAATGTTCATATGCGTATTAGTCCTCCGACCTCTTACGGAAGGCTGGACTGGGGGCTTGGGAGACTCCCACAGGACACCGGAAGCTTCCATGGCGCTTTGGTAGGGCTCCCTATTCGTCGGGTCACCAACGTGACTCGGAGTGATCGACTGAAAGGGAAGGGAGCGGAGACATCACGTCCCGTCGCTAAGGATCTGTACCGCAACTGGGTGGCCATGTCAAGTCAAGTCACTTTTATTATATAGGGCTTTTAACAAAACAGATTGTAGCAAAGCACTGAACATTATCAAGAAGAAGAACAGAGTGATGGTAATGTATAATGACCAGATTAAACTATTTCTTTATCAAATGCAGAGACAGTCTCTGTAATCAAAACGACGATAATCACTAGTAAAGTGAAGTAAAGTAAAGTACTTTAATGAAGTATGATAAGCCTGGTTTGATGTACAGAGAGAAATGACTTCACACATGGTGTTTTGTTTCCAGTTAATTTGTGATCTGTCTCTTTAAGAGGAAATGATGGTTAGCTAGAAAAATATGATGTGAAATATAAGTCTGACAAGCATGAACTGTGAAAACCTCAGAGAAGACTCAAACACTGATAAGCACGATAAGCATGAAAACTCTAATGAAGAGAAGAGAGGCATACCTGGTAAGTTCTGGTCTTCATTGCAATGAAAGCGTTGAATGGGATCAGCAGAACCATTACGGCCACACCGGCCAGAACCGACGCACCCAGTTTCTGAACACAACACAGAAACCCCTCAAACTCAATTCTTTGTGCAGGGCCATTTTAATTTCACTATACTTTTATTTATTGATTTAAGAAGAACTTATTTATTTATAATTATTATTAACAATTAATTTATTGATGAATTTCTTTAGTTTTACGTATTCCAGTAGCTCAATTTAAAGTAAATAAAAATGTAGCTATTAAATGTAACTATTTTATATTAATTAATTAATTTTATTTTTTTTATTATTATTATTATAGAACAAAACCTGTACAACATTGTACAAGAGAAACCTTCTCTTTGAATATGATTATCATTTGAACAATAGAAGGCAGAGGAAGCATGTAAATGTATTGAAATGTGCAGGACTGTACCTGCCAGAGGAAGAAGAGCGCCAGTATGATCTGCAGCGGCGCTGACCACAGCATGTTCAGGAAAGTGGTGAGATCCATGAAGCGCTGGGCGTCCACAGACATCAGATTCACCACCTCACCCACCGTCGACGAGCGCTTGGCCTCGTTCGTGATCGCTAGAGACTGCAGAGACACCACAAACACTCAGAAACGACGAAAAAATGCATAACAAATATGCTGTACTGTAATGCTTCCACAAAATAGCATAAACGTAAAAATACAATACAAATACAAAACAACTAGTCATTTCATTTTAACTTTCTGATTTTATCAAGCTGTTTTATAATAATTCAATTTAAAGTGGCCAAGAAACATTAGCGATTAATAATAACAAGGCTGTAATGAAATGCCACACAACAAATCATTAAATCAATTTGCTGCAATAATAAATAATATCTCTGTAGTAGTCAAACATGTTTCCACAAGCCAGCATAGACTGCAAAAAAATAAAAAAATCATTGTCACAATGTAATAATCCAATCTAATGATAATAAATAATAAAAATATCTTTACAGTTATCAAACAGGTTTCCACAAACCAGCACAGATTCTAAAAAGTGTTTATTTTTATTGTTGCGATCCAAAAGAAAACAAATAATTGAATTTCTACTTTAATTTTAATTTGATTTTTCAATATAAAATGGGTTGAAAATCATTCTTTTCATTGTCACAATTCAATAATAACGAATAATTTCATTTCTAATTCTCAAAGCAATTTAGAATAGGTAACAAATAAAATATATGATGTATTTTGTCCTCAAAAGTTTCTACTAATCAGCATAAAATGCAAAAATATTTAGTTTTAAACAACAACTATTTGTTGCATTTCAATTAATATGTTTAAGTAATAAAAAATAATATCTCTGTAGTTGTAGTGACCAAATTAATTTCAGGAATATGTCTGGCGACAGAGAAACACACCAGTTCATCTGGGTAAGAGTGCATGTGTGTTAACCCCTGTCACACCCACACCACACCTAACTCCACTCAAATCCCTTTCTATTCTATTCTTTTACTCATGAGTAGTAATAGTCAGATGGCCAAATCACACAAAAGCTGAAGTTTATTTAAAGGACCGTCTGTCATCGTGACTATAAGTGCAGTGTCATGCTGAAATTAACATTAGCTTCGGAAGTTAATATAATTTTCTGCATATCTTCATTTTTATTGCTTTTTGAAATACTTGTTAAACTGAGACTGCAAATAAAATACAAACAGTGCTTTCTAACTGTACTGTCACACGTTACGTGAGTTTAACATGAAGTAATTCGGCTATTATCTCACAACTCTCTTCTCAAAACATGCACAAGAAGGTTTAATGCTTATGTTGTAAAAGTAACTCTTGCTTCTTACAGTCACAGTGATATAGTCATAACTGAAATAACACATTCAAGAGCAAGAATCTGTTGATATAAGCTCAAGGATCAGACTTTTCCTTGACTTTCTCTGACATGTACCCCTATGAACCCAACTACATTTATAATAATAAACGATCAAACCTGTAATACTAGAGCAAGTTCATTTGAGTTTGGAAAGGTACTGCCAAAACCCTACTGTATACCTTGCTTTACAAAAAATGACCCTGCAACATTTTGTCATGTGGTTCTGGAATCTGGAAGATCATTTCCGCCAATGAATAAACAAAAAGGCAAAAAAGAGTTGGCTAAAAACGATTCAGCTGGGAGAACATCTAGCAACTAATTAAGTTAATTAACATCAGGTCTGTTACATGATTAGCTGTAAAAGGGATGACTTAGAGAGGCTCTCAGAAGTAAAGATAGACAGAGGCTCTCCAATCAGTGAAAGAGTGCGTATAAAGATTGTGGAATACTTTATAAACGATGTTTCTCAATGTCAAATTGCAAAATCTTCACAAATCCCATCATCTACAGTGCATAACATCATCAAAAGATTGAGAGAAACTGTGTAAATCTATGTGTGTAAGGGATAAGACTAAAGATCTTTGTTGGATGCTCGTGGTCTTCAGGTCCTCAGACGACCCTCATCACTCATCCCATGATTCTGTCACTGATATTACTAAATGGGCCCAGGAATCCTTCCAGAAACCACTGTCAGTAAACACAATCCTCCGAGCCATCTGCAGATGCCAACTAAAGCTATACCATGTAAAAAGGAAGCCATATGTGAAGATGATCCAGAAGAACTGTCATGTCCTTAAAATGGACTGCCAAAGTGGAAAAGTGGTCAGCCGAGTCCAAATTTGACATTCTTGTTGTAAATCACGGACGCCGGCCTGAAGAGGAGGAAGACCTTCCGGTGTGATATCAGAGTTCAGTTCAAAAGCAGCATCTCTGATGGTATGGAGGTGTATAAGTGTATGTGGTTTGAGCAGCTTCATGTTCTGGAAGGCACTATGAAGTTTTAGAGCAACATATGCTCCCCTCCAGATGACGTCTATTTCAGGCCTAGCGTATTTCAGCAGGACAATACTAAACCACATACTGCAGCGATTCTGCAGTGAGAGTCTGGAACTTTCACCTATAGAGAACATGTGGTGAATAATTAAGCGAAAAATACGACCACGAACTCTTCAGCAGCTGGAAACCTACATCAGGCAAGAATGGGACCAAATTCTAGAAACTCATAACTTTGTTGCCCAGACGTCTTCAAACTGTTTTACAAAGAAGACCAGATGCAACACCATGGTATACATTCCCCCGACCCAACTATTCTGAGACCTGTTGCACGCATCAAATTTGAAATGAGCTCAATTTGCACATAAAATTGTATAATCAAATAATGTTGTCATCCTTTACTCATGAAATATTGCATTATTTGAAAGAATGATGCATTTATGCAATTATGCATTTAAGAATGACAAGTCAACTGACATTGGGAAAACCTCAAAGCAAAGACTCTTCTGGTCGGCCACCACTAACCAGCATGAACCAGCCCTGACAGAATATAGATTTGCGCTGGTCTGAGCGAGTCGGTTCTCAGAGAGACATGTGTCTAATGTGTACCTTTCTGTAAATGGCTCCGATGATCCCCGTGCGCAGCCTCATGCCTGTGACAAAGCAGTACTGAAAGTGCTGATGCAAGATGAGGGTCTGTAAGAGGGAAGTGCCGAACATCAGGAACGCCAGAGAGTAACCCCACCACAGCGGAGAATCAGTCTGTTTGGTGTAATCAATCAACATCCTGACAATGAAAGGAGAATCACGTTAAAAACAGCAGACACTACCGTAACACCAAAGTAATGATGCTGAAAATGCTAGCAAGAAACTACATTTTAACATATATTCCCATAGAAAACGTCGATTTTAAATTGTATCAATATTTCAGAATTTGCTGCATTTTTTATCCAATAAATGTTTCATTATTTGATACCTTTGATTACAAATGCATGATTCAAAATAGCAGAAAGGGCCGTAGAGAAACATATTTGCATTCAGTTTGAATTGCAAAACACAATCAGCGAGTGTGAAGAGAGAAAAACAACATGCAAACGATTTTGCAGGCTTCTATGGAAAACAGCAGCGTAAGAGATCATTTTTACACCACCTTCCAGCTAATCAGCGTACTTCATGTTTGCTCTTCCTGTTATAAGCAAACGAAATAAAATCCATGCGCATAATAAAACCCGGGTCTAGGTAACAGAACAGCTATTGTGTCACTCATTACCAGACAAACATTTACAGCTGTTCAAACGGACTGAACAAATAAATCCCTTTAATGTATAGATTATGAATCAAAATATCACCAGCTTATCACAACCCTGTGAATATCTACAGTAAATAACCAGTCTGTGTAAACGTCACGTACTGGCAGCTTTATTGTGATGTGAACCATATCACTCCCTTCCCTATCATAAAATCATAACTAATTCTGATTATATTGTTCCTCTCTTGCTGGGAATGATGCCGTGGCAGCTTCACCTGAGCAGCTGAGGGTTTACAAAGGTAATGAGATCCTGCAGCAGTTTGAAAGCGGAGCCGATGAGAAAGTATGGCCCGAAGGCCCTGAGAAGAGCCCGCAGGAACGAAGGCTGGCGCGCTTCTTTCTGTTTGGACAGCAGAACCTCCTCTTCCTCTGGACTGGCGTTCACGTGGTTGGGTTCAGCTCCCGGGCTTGCCTTCTTAAACTCGGCCTGCTCCTTCACGCTCGGCTCACTGCACAGAAAAACAGGAACAGCTGATCTTCTGAGGCTGAGACTACTCTTCGAGGTCACGGGGTTTATTTCCCGGAGAACACATGAATTGAACAGACGCACAGTTGAATGCAATGCAAGTCACTTTGGATAAAAGCATCTGTCAAATTCATGAATGGAAATTGGGCTAGTTTTGGGAAATCAAAACACGTTTATACTTGAGAGTCTGCAAAAAAAAAAACACTTTTACAGCATCTCACACAGTGTAAAATGTGGGTTGTGCTTGCCTGTGCAAAATATCCCACCAGAACTCCATAATAGTATGTTTAATATATTAATTATGGACAAGCTACCAGTATTAAAAACAGAAGCTCATCACAACCCTGTGAACATTTAAACATTGCAATACACAACACAGAACCTTGAGGGGAAAAAAAACGTGTTGAGCGGTATCGATTAATGAAATTAAGCTTTATTAAGTATTCATTTTATTTATTAATAAATAAAAATGATTAATTATAGAAATTAAACATTATTTGAAAAATACATGCCGTTTGATTATTAATATTTTATCGAAACATTCAAATGAATTTGGGAAAAAATAAAACTTTTTAATAGTTTATTTTTATATTTTATAGGGCCCTATTTAACTAAACATATAAATAGAGAAATCCCGGAGCTTTGTGTTACTTACTGTTAACAAGAAATGGCATTCAGAACCTATTTGACTTACACAATGTTACAGTGATCTTCAGTCTGAACTCATACCTCTGTGCTTTGGATTTCTCCACCTCCCATTCTTTAAGCAGATTGGGGACCACCAGCTCTGAACTGTCGTTCTTGATCAGGGACCAGAGATCTTTATTCTCCAGTGGAGATTTATAACCTTTGATCGCCATGCTGCAAAACAAACAAAAATTTGTCTTAGAAACACCCTAAAGGGGTCATACAAAGCCAGTTCTCCACTAGCTAATATGATTGTTTAGGGTCTTAATGGAAAGTTTGTAATATAGTTTGTTTTAAAATTTCTCAAAGAAAGTGTAAAAACGCTAATTTTCCCCTGTCATAAACAGCTCTGTTCTGTGTACTTCCCCTTTAAATCTTCACAAGCTCAGCTGACCCCGCCCCTCTTTTCCGAGGCACTCTCGGAGGATCTTTGTTTAGCCGTATTCATAGTGAAACTTGCTAATTAGCACATTATTAGGAAAGGCGATTTGCAAAGATTCATTAAAAGACATTATACTCACTGCTTCTGTAGGTGAGGCTGGATCATGAATGATTCATGAACGATTCACGCGGTGTGATGCACGCTGACATGCATTTGACAATGGCTTGGCTACTTATTATATATAAAACTACTGGTGGATCTTTATCATCGGCACCGTGGGCAGAACGCTGACATTCATCGCCATTCGCTTCGGGCGTCGCTAGTTCAAGTCCCGGCTCGCAGACCTTTCCATATCTCTCTACCGCTTCACTTCCTGTCAACACTGATCTATCCTATCGAATACAGGCAAAAAATGCTTCAATGCTTCCTTTTTTTGTTATTTATGTTCAATTAAAGAGACAGTTCACCCAAAAACAGTTCACCATTCTATCATCATTTAGTTATTTATTAAATGTATTTTTGGCTATTGCTAAAAATACACCCCAGCGACTTGGTTTTGTGCTCCAGGGTCACATATATGTGCAAATATCATCATAGAGCATTATGAGTAGGTACATCAAATATTAATAAAGGTATAAGAATGCTCCATACACATTACTTTAGTAGTGTTATGTCCTAACAATTATAAAACTTTTAAAAACAACCACTGTTATTACTTTTGTATTATATTTTACTTCATATTACTCACCCAGTAAACCACCAAAAGGTCATTTTGGAGAGGAAACCAGCGGTCATTTCTGGACAAGCATTCTGAAAATTCAATAAAAACACCACAGGCACTTGAGTTTGCAGTTCTGACCTTTCCAGGACCTTTCTAATGTTCAAAGATGCACATAATCCACCGTTCATGGCACTAAATCATTCTTTTATTCAATCTTGTTTTTTGAAAGCATGACAGTTACCGCTGGCCCTAGATCACACATGCACACGCAGACTTACAGGATCAGTGACCACGCTGGAGAAGAGAGGAGGCTTTTCATTGAAGCATGACAGGATGAGTTGAATCAGGGTGAGGCCGAAGTAAATGTAGAACGTGGTGAACCTCAGCTTGTCTTCGCCCCCATTCTGAAAACAGAGAACGCTGCTTTATCAAGTAATCGTAACATCTCTACACACCATATCACAAACGCCCTCGGCCCTGAGCATGTCCTAATTCCACCCGACCCTGCTCTTTATGAGTGCACAGATACGAGATATCTACATTATATTTGATTTCACAACATCAGATCAAGCCTGTTCACATCGAGCATTCACCTCACACTCAGGATGCTATGAGTGATGCTTTGAATAATCTCACAGTGTTTACATGTTTTGAGGAAATCGACCTACAAAGAGCTAGCTTTTAGTCGTATATCCTCAGAATGCAGAAAGTATTAAAACACGACATTCATCAACTAAAAAAATATCCGTCCGAAAATGACCATAATGCACATTAAGATTCTTAAATCGATCTAAATAATATAAATGCACCACAAAAATAAACAATATTCATATTATTAAATGAAGTTATCTAAATGCAAAACATGCATGAACAATGTTATTATTATAAATGAATATATCTGAAAAATGCATAATGCAAAACATGCATAAACAATATTAAATTAATGCAGTAATATATCTAAAAAAGAAACGGCAAAATAAGCATAAACAAAAAAAATAAAGGATGTAGAACGTGCACAAGCAAGTTTAATAGCAACTCAAAATGCAAAACATGCACAAAACTGTGTTTATTAAGTTTTGCTGATTTGGTTTGTACTTCTGGTGTTTGAGTTTCAGGTTTTAGAAAGAAAAAATTAGTTGAGTTGAAAAAATAACTAAATTAACAAACATGCACAACACACACAAACAATATAATAATATAATTAGGTTACAATATCTGAAAAAAGCATCATGCACAACATGCACATTACTAATATCATGATATATTTTTAGTTACAATATTTGAGCGTCCCTGCAGAGCATGGCATCTCAGTTCATGTGTTCAGTCCCCAGGGAATGCATGAAGCGAATAAATATACTTTAAATGAATTGCGATTCACTTTGAATACAATCGTCTGCCAAGAGCATATAAATTATTATTCAAAATTCTAAATCAGATTGCATTTGTCATAACCAGGAGCAAGAGTCAGACTTATTTGACTTCAGTTATGTTTGTCGCTCTGTGAGTTAGATAAGCTGTCTTGAAGCAGGTCTTAAGAACAACAGCAGCCCTATTCCCTCAAAACAGTCATGGCCTTAACTGAACTCCTCCAGAGCCGGGAGAGAGCCGAAGATGTAGGTCAAAAGATGCATGTGAGAAATAAAACAGGAGGGAAAAGTGCAGAAAGGGAGAGAGATGACTGTGCTGGCAGAGCTGTTTCCACGGTTAGACTCAAATCAACTGCTTCCTGGAATATCTGCTTAAAAGGCACACACTGACCTGATACACAATTTTGGAGCGGAAAGGCACGATGGCACACAACACTGAGATCGTCCAAAATATGAAGAGCACACCGGACGACTGCACTCCTTTCAGCCTCTCGTACTGGATCAGGAACGTGGCTAACAGCTACAAGAGACAAAAACAGAGAAAGTCTCCTTCTGAGCACAGATACAGACTTTTGGATCTCATTTTCATTGAGTTACAAAAAAAAATAAAGCAAATAAACTGAAAGAAAAAAGTATAATATAACAATATAGACATATTAACACTAGTGACACAACAAATCATGTGCTCTGAGTTCATGCTGCGGATGTGTTGATCTGTTGTTATACATGCACACAGTTTCTGAGAATGAGCCACTGTTGAATAAAAGCCTTTTTTGGACTAGAGCGGTCTGAAAGAGCATTGTATACAGAAACTGATTTTAAGATCTGACACACGGGGCACAACCAACATATTCTGCTCGTACTCACCATTGTCATGCCTACTACTAGTGGGGTGACGAAATATATCGGCGGTTTAGACTGATTCTGGCTCATCTCGTGAAATGAAGAAAACAGGTCTGTCCAGCACACGATCCACAATATCAAGCCGAGAACCTGCACACACAAATACAACGAATCATTACGAAGAGACAGCAGAGAACTCCAGCACGCCTCGGAGACGTTCACACATCTCCTACCGTTTTGATTCTGTTCAGGATAGACATCATGATGTAGCCTCTGTTGGTCCTCTTGAGGTAGAGGATGTAGAAAGGCGATGTGAGCCATAGGTAGATGCAAGGAGTCCATGGCAGGACGGACAGCTGAAAGCATGCTGGGAGATCCGGCAGATCTGTGTGTTTCGTGAGATTGGAGTCCTGCAGTGATGAACACCAACATCAGTTTACAAACTAAATTATATCATACAGTGTGTAGAAAAAACATTTGAATCTAGAAGCATGAATAAAAAATATGAATATGTATCCTTTAGGAGATTATTAATTCAGATAATATTACAGAGTATATCATTTGATATTTATTAAATGACGATTAAGCAATTAATCGAATTTCAGGAGGAGCACGCACGAACGATCACAGCTGCCACCAATTTTGCCACTTCCTCCGGGGGGCACGCGGGGACCAGGCTGGGCTCCGAGCATCTGTTAACCCTAGCCTCCTAGAGGGTTAAACCTCCTAGGGCTCGGAGGCCGCCGGGCTCCCTGCCTGTCCCCAGGACAGTTCGCCAAACAAGCTATTTTATCGCCTAGGTAGTGGGAACTAGTGAAATTATGCTGGGTATTTAATATTTTACATTTAATATTTAATTGTAATTTTTACATCCTCCATTCTCACTTAAAGTTAAAAACAACAACAAAAAAGTGTTAAATCTGTAAAAAAATAAATAGACATTTACCCTTCAAATTTTGACAGGATGGACTGTACCGTACTACTGCAATAAAATGCACAAGTCATTGGTTTTTATGTTTTTACTTTCCATAATAAATAGGAAGTAACACATTCGTGTAATGATGTCTAAATTTACTAGTATTTATGAAGATTTAATTTTTTTTATGTTTTATTGCTGATTGTTATTTTCAATGTTCTGAAATAAAGCAACAGGTTCATTTTATGTCAGATATTTTTGAAAACATTGAAAAATCAGGTAATAACATTTCATATTACAAGCTCTAGTGGTTTTCTTATAATTTTAAGTAACAAGTCTCAAGAATCCTTTATATGCCACAATAAACATATATTTTATAACACCTTGCAGGATAAGACTTTGACAAACAACAGTCGTTCAATATTCCTGTGTCACGACAGAGACTCTAGAGAGGCAACCGACACTATTATGAGATCTCCAGAGAGCTGTATTGTCTTATCAAGCATAAACAGATCAGGGAAAGAGAGCTCAGATGCGTATTTGTGTTCCTTCTCTTGTTTCTAATCACCATGATTCTCTAGAGTCTCCAGGTCCCGGCTTTAGCCTGATCACTTAAACAACCAAACCTGATTAAACTCTAGCCATTACACGAGATACCGAATACACAGCATTCAACAGAACTAGAGAAAATAAAGCAAGGAGTGTAATATAGAGGCAAGGACATGAACGCCATTTCTATCTCTCGTAATGATTAGAAAGGTTAGGCCAGAGATGGGGGTAATGCATCACAAATAACGCAATCATCACTAATCAGATTACTTACTGTAAGTATTGCATTACTTTTTCATTTACAAATATCAGATTTTTGGGGATAATAAATTGCATTGGAACTCAAATATAAACAATATATAACAAATATAAATGTTGTTAAAAAAAATTAAAAATTAAAAATGTATTATTAGTATTATTAATTACAATTATAAATTTTAGGAGTGCATGATTAATCAGAATTTTTTTATTAAAAATTAACAAACAAGTCCACCACAGATTTAAATCAACAAAAAAGTAGCATAACCAGTTTTTAGGGAGTAATGCAATATTGTACAGTACATTCATTTAAAGGCGGAAATTTGAAATAAATGACTATAAACACAAATATAAATATGTATCTTAATTTTTTTAAATTATGATAGGATAAATAAATTTAATTATAATTCACGCAATTATATTACATTCATGCAAAAGCATGAATATGTATGAATACTAATAATAATTATGATAAAATCATTATAAATTACATTAGAAGTCACAATATAAACAAATAATATTTTTCAAATCATTATAACAATTATTCATAACATTGGAATTCATAACATAAATAGGAATATCAATATTCATGAATATTCCTTTTTTTAAATACAATAAAAAAGTATAAATTACATTGGAACTCAAATATATAATGAGTACTAATAACATGCCATATGAATATGTATCTTCTAGGAGTGCACAATAAATCAGCACCATATTATTTCCAACAGCCATATACAAACCCAAACGTTTCTCTTTCTTCATAACTACCCTTCAAATTTTGACAGGATGGACTGTACCGTACTACTGCAATAAAATGCACAAGTCATTGGTTTTTATGTTTCTTTTAGGACTAATTCATCTCATTTTTTATGTATAGTTATTTATATGTATGGTTTTTATGAGTGTAAATATAGATGGTATAGTTGCACTTCCACAAGAGATGTGAAAGGCAATAAAGACGATGATGGTATTCTATTCCATGCTATTTATATAGAAATAACGCAATGCATTACTTTCCATAATAAATAGGAAGTAACACATTCGTGTAATGCATCCCTAAGCATTGTCCCAGGCTGCACTGGGAGTGGGCGGATTCAGGGGTTTTCTGTTGCCAAGTTGAGGATCCGAGAGACGTTGCTCTCACAGGAAGTGGCCTGCGGTCTGAATTAGAAGACACCTCTCGCTGCACAGTCTTAGGTATGAGGTTATGAGGTCAAATGCAGTCAGTACAGAGTCTTTAAACTCAAGGTGAACAGCAGAATAAAGCAAGAAGCTCCCCAGTGACTTTCAGATACTGTTAAAGTACAGTAGCTGCTTGTGTTAATCAGCAACATCCTTTAAAAACGACCCTCTCTACGAGATCTGTTTAGCTGCTAACATCTGCTCATTAGTCATTTCACATGCTTAAATGCTTTTAGGGAACACAAACATAAAACAGTGACAGATTTACTACTAACTCCTGGGTTGTGCTCTAAACCCTTACCTAATTTGGTGTTCCCATTCAAAAATTGCCAGAATAGCTCATGTTTCAATTATTTAGCAACTTTTTGGAAATAGCTGATCTGAGCTCGTGTTTTTGAGTAATATGATAGTTAGTGGATGATATTAGAGGATCATTGACGATGATCAATCAGATCCAGAAACAAGCCCAAAACCTGCGCGAACTGATAGAAAACAAGAGATTGAGTCCAAAGTTTGTAACAAAACATTTTTTGTAGCCTGGTAGTTTTTTGACCCTGAATAAGAAATGATGCTCTAGAGTGTCTGGGTCCCAGCTTTAACCTGATTAAACTCAGGGAAACCCAAACACTAGCCATTACACCAGATACACAGCACTCAACAGAGTTCGAGAAAATAAAGCAAGGATTGACAATGGAGACAAGGACATGAACGTCACTTTTATCTCTCGTAATGATTAGAAAGGTTAGGCCAGAGTGAGGGATAATGCATCACAAGTAATTCTAGAGCATCGTGCTAGTTAATGTTATCGCACTGGACTAAAACTTACTGACTGACAGGTTATAACAGCATCCCAAACCATTTTTGGGACTTATTCAAAGTCAAAGCCCCCAGCCTAAATTACCAAAACGTTGGCTTCAATCTTTTAGACAACTTGTTTTCTGTCAGTTAGCACAGGTTTTGTGCTTGTTTCTGGATCTAATTGATCATCATTATTCCTCCAATATCATCCGCTATCATGTTACTCAATGAGATCACTCAATGAGATATCATTAACTAGCTTTTAGAGGAAAAAGAAAAAGCTCATTGGGTCAAAACGACCAGAAAATGAAGGATTATTTCTTTTTATGCCATTCCACACCTGTACTGCTTTCTTTCTTCACTGAAGCACAAAAAAAACAAAACAATTTAGTCGATTTCGTTGACTTTCAAGATCAGTGAAAAAGGACTAAGCTTCATAACACATAAGGTAATATTTGTGAATTAGATTATGAACACATATACTTCTGATTGGCTGTGATAATAGACAGATTCTGTGTAGTGTGGACACCCAAATTGCTTGTTGCTGAACTCTTGTCGTGAATTTGGGACGCGGTGTGAGATTTAAGAAATTACTTGTGAAGATCCTGATACCCAGCCTAGGTCACTGTCTCGTGCTGGTTCAGAAGACAAACAGCCATTAAGGACATGAAGACTCTTTATTTTAGTGAGTTTATTTGAAAGTTTTGGGCGAACTCACACTTTACATTTGCTCCTCACACAAAGCGGTGTCTTCGACAGAACAACAGAGCACACAGCTGCATGGACATATAAATCTTTTCTGTTGCTTTTCAGTTGTTATGATGACAGACATGTATTCATTGGTGAAGGAACCCTTTGCACAGTTTTGATGCACATTCCTCTCGGAGCACTGATGAAGTCCTTGTGCAGTACGTTCTTGGCTCTAGCTGTCCTGTCCTTTTTATCTGAGCCACAGCCTTCAAATAACATGCATTTCTAAGGTCATTTCTGTTCCTCTCTCTATCTCCCCTCAGTCACTTCATGTGCACAGCAGTTTATAATAGATTATACATTATTCCACCTGGCCTCTCCACACAAGTACTTCCTTCAATCAGTACAGCAGACCTATTCATGATTCATTCTCTTGAAGATCAAAATACAGAAAGAAAACTCTATTAAAACTACTTTTAACAATCCTACAGCTATATTGCTGTGCTTCTCATTGGAACATCATGGCTTCAAATGAAAATGCAACTTATTGAACCTGACTTGTATATTTACTGGAAATAAAATACTGTTGTTTGAATTTGACCAACTGAAGAGAAACTGAAGAAGAAGTCAGGGCTAAGTAAAAAAGACAGTAAAAAACTGTGAAAATACTACGGTAAAAACCTGTTAATGGTAAATTCCTGTAAAATGTACAGATTTCAGTACTTTAGTAGGTTTGTATATCAACATATACAAGTTAATGAAATTACGGTATTAAACTGTAAATTTAACGTAAAACCGTAAAACCTAAAATGTTGTTACCATACTTTTTACGGTCGATTTCAGACACAGCTGCCTTTTTTTTTACTGTAAATTTTACAGAATTTTTTTTTTTTTACAAAGATAAGACATCACCTGTAACTAACCATCTAACACAGAACAACATTCACTAGCAATTGATTTAGACAACCCTGTGTCCTGTATGGAAAGATGTTTCCCAGCTGACAGTTATTAATTTTGACCTGTACAAGTGAACATGCCGAGCTGTCAATCTACAACTAGTAGACCAATGATGACACTTAAACCCACCCTGATTTACATGAAACTCTAACCGCATCAGTTTGGAAAGACAAGCTTAAAATGTGGAAACAAGAGCGAGTGGAAAAACAGTATAAGCATACAAAAAAATTAAAATATGAGCAGAAAATGTGACAACATAATTTGTGCACGATAATTTTTATTCATATTTAAATTTCATGCAGTATGATTTTAAATGTGTTTAGATTCATGCTTATTATTTTTGATTTATTCCTACTCTTTTTTTTTATCTGCAACCATTGTTTGCTTTACGGAAAAGTTCACTTTCATTTTGAACTCTTGTATAATACAATACTACTGTAATACTTTAAGCAGGAATAAAATCTCATACAGCGGTTAATAAACAGAACCTCTCACATCCTGCGGAAGAACGTTCTAACCAGAGCTACTCATGTCTTCATGTCAATGGTGATTCACGCAGGTACAGTATGTGTTACAGGTCAGCTGTGGTGACCTGACCAGGCTAAAAAGTCCATAAATAAGCCCTTATTATAAGTGCATCGTAGTGATTCAGGATCGAAAACACTATTTTTTATATATTTATATATTTTGTTTTTATTATTGATATTAATGATATTATGTGAAATGATTGCAATGATTGGGGTTGATATATAGAATGTAATGTATCTGCATATAACGTTATATTTTGTTGTTAAAATTCATATCCGCAAACAGGAAATATGTATAAAACTTACTGGACCCCCCCACAAACAAAAAGATATATACTAACAAATTCAGAAGAGACCAGACAGCCCTTCCTGATAAACACAGCTGCCGTTCCTCTCTGTCTGTCAGCATCACTCTGTGTGTGTCACTGAGGAGCGCAAACCCAGATCCACCAACTGAGATATGTCCTGCGTTCACATGTGAACGTGCACATGACCAGCACGGCATGCAAAGAGTTCACGACGACATCGTAAAGAAAATGCAAAACAGAAGATCTTTGTATGCAGCATCCAGAGCTCTCAACAGAAGTTCTCATTACCATAATTAACCTAAAAGTTATATACAGTAACTATTATAGATAGACTACATAGAATACATTCTCATGACATTGAGGGAAAAAAAACATTCTAAATATGCTGTTAATTGTAGCTGATGAATGTTCTACAAAATGTTTGTGTTACATTTAAATCACAAGAAGAAAAGTTTGTTCTAATGTTTGTAGAACATTTAAATAAAATTGAAGAAAATAAATAAAAAATAAATTTGTTTTTGAAAATAAAATTTTTTTAACCATTAAATAAATTACATCATGACAAAAATCTGGATATTTTAACATTTTAAGAAAAAAAAGTATCTTAAAAAATATCTATTTTTGAATCAATCTATAGATTATCTTTCAAATACAGTTTTAATTTGGGTGAAAATAACATTCAAAAAGCTGGCCATGTAAATGTTATGAGAATATTAAAAATAAATGTTCAAATAATATTATAACGTTTAGAAAATAACATTTGCAGAACGTTACAACAAATGTTTTTTGTAACCTTTAAGTAATGTTTTAATCACAACATGAAAACTGAACATTTTAACATCCTTAGAAAATTTCAAATAAACATTGAAATATTGTTATATTTTGGTTGAATGTAAATTATTGAACGAGTTATTGTAACCTTTAAATAATGTTCTGAGAATGTTTTCATAGCCTACACCTGTAACCTGTGATGCCTTCAGTGTTGTAGCTGAAATGGTGCACATATTTCATTTAAATTAAATAAACTACACACAACATTTCCCTCTCTCTCACACAAAGCTTGCTAAGGGAAGAGAAGATCTGGAGTGTGTTAGTATCGCCCAAGCGTTTCTGTCTTAAAGGATTACGCGTGTTAAAGCCTGTCTGTTCCGATCCAGACGGCTCGTGTTCTCTTCCTGAAGGCTGCAGGAAGGTCAGCGTTCTCTTTGTGCGCCACTATTCATCTTGATCAGTGAATTATGCAAACAGTGCTCAGGCACACCTAACAAACCAGAAGAGGAACATTCCTTCAGAGTTTACATGTTGGGCTCTTTCCTGAACCTCTGGAGACACTCCTATCACATTCACATGCATTACATTCTCAGTCTGGCTTCTGCAGGCAAAGCCCAGAGATAACACACATCAACCAACACATTTTTATTTAAACATGCCGGATCTTATAAAAGGATAAATGATTGACGTAAAGGCTGTATTTATTCTATTTCAAGCAAGCAATATAGTTACAATATATTATATAATATAGCTAACATTGGGTGCTGAAGTAGAATAGAGAACCCTATTATAATACTTGGGTAGACATTAAAAACATTTTATGAAGTTATATATACAAATGATAAAGAATTTCAGGTTTTAAAAAAATATATTAACAATTAAATTATATATATATATACATATATATACATACTGTCAAATGAATAATCATGAATAATCACATCCAAAATAAAACTTTTTGTTTTTATTATTATATACACAAACATGCAGTATGTATTTTCTAAATATTTCCTTGTATTTTTTATGTATATATTTACATTCATATAATTGATGTTATATATATAAAGAATGTATAAACATAACATATTTTACTAGTATATGCATGCACGTGTGTGCATTTACACACACACACACACACACATATTCATATATATATATATATATATATATATATATATATATATATTCAAGTCCTTTACATTTTAAAACAAGTTTAAGTTATATTCTTATATTATTTAAATCATTCTATCATTATTCTCTGAAAACCAGTCTTATCTTTCTAAGAAATCAATTTTTGTTTTGGCGGTGAACTAAAGGCACACATTTCCTGTCTTTCTAATAAATCTACAAACACACCCTCGCCATGAAATGGTTTAACAATCCAGAGAAAAGTCCGGTGTTGACAGGTAGGGTGAAAGATGGCAATGACACATGCTTTTCTAAAACGTGGCGTAGAGCCAGAAACAAAAGCTTTGACCCTTTGCCTGGTTTTTACACTAAATCTGAACTAAACCGAAGGAAACACATCACTAACCAGTCCATCACTGATAAACATCCATGGTCACCAACATACAGTCGCAGGAAGAAACGCTATATATGGTGATATGTTGGCTTGCAGACAAGGAAAGTAAATGGTTTCAGTGAACACATATGCTTCATATCTGTGTGTTTGGATATATGTAAGTAATAAATCATTCAGCAGTCCTGAGGAATCCTTGTATATGTTATTGGGGGAAGATCACGCTCTTAGTAAGACTCGATCTCAAAGACTCGCCTATTTCAGTCCGAAACTTTAACTATTTACAGTTTATTATATAAATATATAAAGATCTTGTGCCTTGGGGCTTCACAATTTTCTACCTGGGACAAACCTTGGTAAAGACTTGATTGAAAACAAATGCAACATAAAATGTTTTTCAATGTTTATTCTTAGCTAAATAGCATCAAAAAAAATGTTGTCTTTAGGGTTATAATAGGTTAAAAAATGTTTTTCATCTGGTTGCAAAGGAAATGTTTCTCATTTTCATTTAATTGAAATTAAATAACTAAAACCAAAATAAAAAATTCTTAAATATTACTATAAAAAAATTTATAATTTAAAAATGAATCATATAGATAAAAAATTATAATTTAACAAATATGTAAAAAAAAAAAAAAAAAAAAACATTAAACATTAAAAAATGCCAAAATTACTCAAATGTAAAATAGAAAAATTAAAGTATTTAAAATTATAACAATGAAGTTGTGCGACCAACTTATTGTGTTGTAATTTGTAATAAAAATTCATTAGATTACACAAGAATGCATTGGAGACGTATTTCCCAGATGCTGTTTCGTTCCTCTCCAGGCTAATAAGACCAGAAGTTCTTGATGGAGCACTTCAAAGCTGCTCTTTGTTGCTGAGATTATTACGTCCCTTGCTTTAATGGGAAAACCTGCCGAAAGCTGGGGGAATCATTCTCTGAAAGGTGCACTCATGCCAAAATTGGCACAGTGGCAAACTATTCAATTCTTTTCTATTCAGAAAAATGATTTTGTCTCATTGCATAAGCAGAATCAGTTCTATTCTTAAGTCTAAAATTAAACATCACACTTACACTCAAAGCTGAAATATCTCACATGCATTTATTTTTCCATGCTGTCACAGGAAACAGCTGCTGTTGTTGGGACGTCTTTGTTAGGTTTTGTGTGTTTTTGGTCATTTAATCTCAGGGCAGCTGCCCTCATCCTGCTGGGACTCAGCGGTTATAGACAAACACAAACGCTCCCTACTGAGAGGCCAGAGCGCAGTAATGTGATACAGACTTGTGTGGGCGCTAGAAAACATGGCTGACGCCAATAGTGAGGATATCAGAACAGAGATGAAACTACTGTCCCTTCACACAATTACACATACTCAGATTTCAATAAACTTTGAAATCTGAAATAAATCCCTAATAAATATATACTTGGTCTCATGGCGTAAACATACCTGGATTAGAGCCCGGCCGATATTTTCCAAACTATCGGTCTCGGCATTTATAATGGCCGATAAATTAATATTTAAAAAATAAAACAAAAACGGACGAAACACCCTTACTGTTAAATTTGATTTGGTTGTCGTTGTTATTGTGTTTTTGTTCAAAGGACTTTAAAGTTTCATATCTAAAGTTTCTATTTTTAATATATGTTGATGTTCCTCTGTTCCATTGTGACAATAAAAGAAACAAGTTTCTTTTTAAAATGCATTATCATATTATGTTAAATAAAACTCATAAATAACTACAAATAGCTAATGTTAGAGAAATCTGTCAATGTTTTGTTGCATGTATCTGAAAAAAAAAAAAAAAAAATATATATATATATATATATCGGCCGATATATGGTAATATCGGATTTTAAAACCAACAAATATTTGTACTGGTATCGGTCCTTCATTGGACGGGCTCTAACCTGGATGCACTTTTTAGTGTAAGTACATATCATCACTGCAGTTTTCCAAAAGTTTTTTATGATCCAATTATCATTAAACAAAATGTGTGCCCCCATAAACCACAAATACCAACACACACACAAGCAATGTACATATTACAACAGCAAAACTGTCTAATTTAGGAAGGCAGAAAGAAAGCAGAAATGTTCATGTAAAGCCTAATTATGACTGGATAAGTTTCACAAAGCTTTGATTATTACTACAAGTGGGCTTAAAGAGTGAATGAATGCTATAAAGATGTAGAATATGACCTCTTTCATGAGCTTAAGCGCTAAAGTCAGCGCTCACGACAGACACCTCGGGTATGTGACCCACATTTCCAATCCTCAGAGCGATTCTTAGAAAGCCTGTCCTGCGCGTTTCAACCATCCGGCGAAGCCCCGTCAGGACACTGTGATCATCATCACACATTACTTTCACACAAACAACACTCTTCATATACTGTACAAAGGCAGTCGCAATATCACAAAGCCATACAGTGTTCTCAAAAACCTCCAACCGCACTAAGAGAAGAAGCACGGTTAACAATTAACTCGCAGGTTTAACGGCTGCACGCTGACAGCTGCGAATGCTCACACACCCAGATCAGACCCGGGTGATGCATAAACCCCACACACATCTGAAAACATGGCGAATTCATCAGACAATACGTATTAAAAACTCTTAGACATCAATCTCTTTAGATATTGCATCAGCCTTTAAATAGTAAACCAACATTACTTCACCTCTAAAGCAGTGTTAAGTTCACCCACAGAGATTAATTAAAGCACGAGATCTACTGTAATACCACACAGGGCATCATCAGTTGTATTATTGGTCACACAAACACATTCACACATATAACTGGACTGATGCCATCGTTCATAGAGAGCTGTGTAAATACAGCAGTAGCATATCGAGGTCTTCCATAGGCATACCCTGTCAAACATGCTCAGGAATCAGGTTCGGACTAATCTAAACATGCTTTTGGATTTATACAATGGGTAAGGAAACATGCTGACTTCAACAGGAAGAGTGACACCAGCACTGACTTTTGCTTTCCAAACATAGCATGGAGCACCGTATTTCCTTCCCAAGATATCATTTGACACGAATGATGAGCAAACTCACATGAGGGGGATTTCACACATCTTTAATGAGGAAGAGAAACCTAAAAGACTTATTTATACACACTGGTTTTCCTATTTCCATTGTAAGAGGCCATTATGAGGTAATATGCGCCCTAGTAACAACCCAATGACTGGCACGTGCACAAAAATGCATCATTAAGGCCATCAAATGGAAATCACCTTTAAGACATAACTATGGTTGTTTGTTTTGTTCAGTGCGAGAGCAATGCCAGATTGCAACGAATCGGCTCGTTCTGCTTTGCTCAACTCAAAGCCATTTTACATGTTGCTACATGTTCGAGTTACTAAACCTAGTTTTACTTCCCTGGAAAGTAAACAGTGGCGAGTTTGGGTCAAGAGACTGTAATGTTTCAAAGCTAAATGCAGACGTTTCTGACTTTCTGGAATGGTTTCAATAATATTTGCACACAAAGAGCTTAAAAAGATTAAAGCTGAGCTAGATTTGTGTTTACACCAGCACTGACAGAAGAATACTGTTATACGGCTTTTTTATGTATATTTTTTAGGCCTAAATTCACTGATTTTATTTTTTGTAATATATTATTATATATTAATATCTTATTAGACAATATATAATTTTTATATATAAAATAAAATATCAATCAATCAATCACTTTTATGTTGTACTTTAAATGCTGAGAATCAAATGCACTGTAATCAAAACAATGGTGATCCCAACTAAGCAAGCCAGAGGCGACAGCAGCAAGGAACCAAAACCCCATCCTTGAGAGAAACCAGGCTTAGTTGGGTCCAGTTCTCCTCTGGCCGGACGCCCAGCACCTAATTTCCAGTTTAATTTTAAGCGCATGTCAGACTGTGCAAAGGACTTATAGTGTGTGTGTTTGTGTGCATTTGGTTCCGGTTGTGTGCATCTGTCCACGGAGCTCATCTAGGTGTTCTGGTCTCCGATGAAGATCATCTTTTTGTGCTGATACACCATCTGATCTGGAAACGGACTGAGAAACAGAATAATAAAGAGACAGACTAATATTTGTGTAGATGCCATTCTTTTTACGATGTAACGAGTACACCGTGTGTTAAGAGGAGTGTTCCCGGTTCCGGCTGATCTAATTAATGCAGCCTAACAATCCTTTAACGGATTTGATTAATAAATGTGTAT
>JAUMHP010000062.1:750347-767881 GCA_032361065.1 Enteromius trimaculatus | reverse complement strand
TATATATGAAGTCAAAATTATCATAAAAAAACATTTAGAATAAATTTTTTTTTTACATAGCTATAATCAATAATAATAACAATTCATTATAAATAATAATGAAAACCTTTTTACAGTGTACTATTTCATGTTGCAATAATAAATTGCTTACTGAGACCAAAATATGATTTATTTTTATATAATATTATTTTTATATTATAAATGATTACAGTATCATTAATAATAGTAATATTCACAGCATGGTACAATCCCAGGGACAGGCTGGCATCTGTTAGAAGTCGTTACACGCGTGTGAAGTTTACAGGTAGGGTGTATATACTGTACTGTATGTGCACACGTGTGCGTTTGATCATTCACGGTTGTCATCACACAAAGCTAATCTGACAGGAAGTGTGTCCACCCTTCGGACACTCCACTTCCTGTCCAGCGTGAACACTAAGCCTGTTTTTGCATATGCATTTATTTTTCATGCCATTTTTCCTCTGTTTGGCACACTCTGTTATTTTCCAATGGCATGGAAGGGATGTGGGATCATTTTTTTCCATGGTTCATTGACGTCACCTGTGTTGTTTTATTCAGTGTAGAGGGAGTGAATCTCTGTGATTGTAAGATTGTCAATTCTGATCCTAAAACAAACAAAGTGAGTGGAAATGTAGTTTAACATCACTGGTTCATGTCTAAAAACAAGCATCCCGCTGAATCTCCAAATGTTTTCAGAGACTTAAATTCATGTTATATATAATTAAATGAAAATAAATAATAGTTTAAATGAATATTAAATGCTATTAGCTGAACGCAAGTGTGTATAGTACATAATACATCTTTATATGTAATTTTCTGCTGAATTTATGATAAACTAAAATATACTTTAATGTAATTTCCATTGAAACTTGCAAGTAATGAATTGGAATAATTTATTTGTAATTTATGATGTATTTGATGTAATGATAATTTGTAATTTAGTACATTTAAATATATTTAAAAAAAAATATATATATATATATTCAAAGCACAACTAATCATTATCAAAATGATGCATTAGTGTATTAAGAAGCAATCATAAAAAAGTCTCTCTTTAATAACTTAAGTGGCCTTTTATTTCATGAATGTTATGACCAGCATGTACAGTTTTTTTTTTAAATTTACTTTTAAGATTTAAAGTAGGCTACACTACAAGTGCTTATTAAAGACAATCAGGTTAAATGTTTTTTTCTATTTACCTAAAAAGTGTCCTACACACTGTAGAAAACTGGAGTACTGGAGTACACATTTTTCAGTGCAGGTGAAAGAAAGTCATAAATCTGATATTAAATAAAATTATAATAATAGTCCTTTTAAATTAGATTTGTATGGAAGCCCGTTTCTGCCACATAAATCAAAACATGTAATTGTTGATACACAAAATATTACATGTCAAATTGTGGTGGTACTGCACCATGAGGACTAATAAACAGGCAATATGCTAGAATGATCTAGCATGCTATTAAGATGTTGCTAGCACGCTGTTAACATGTTTATGGCATGATTAACATGTTGTTAGCACGCATGATTAGCATGCTAGAAACATTATTTACGTTGCATGTTTCTAACATAATTATGAGGTTGTTGACATTTTTGCATGATTAGCATGTTGCTAGCATGTCTTATTAGCATGCTGGAATGTTTTAGCATAACATGTTGCTAGCATGTTATTGGCATGATTTATTATGTTGCTAGCGTGATTTAGCATGCTGTGATATTCAGACAGCGTAAACACTTTCCAAGTCTCAAGGTTTTTGCGCACTGAGTCAGAAATTCTCGTCCAAACTTTTCATACAGTATGTTAAAAGTCCTCACATTTACACACTGCTTCCGAAACATTCGTCCGTTCTACATTTACACTTTTATCCAAAGCGACTTACAAGCTGACTTGCCAAGCGACTAGTCGTCATAAAAACATTCAGGATCAGGTATGATTTTCTATGACTTGTCATCCCTTCTAATCAAAGTGCATGCTACTAACACGAAAAGACAGAAAAAAAAATCAAATGCTGTTTCAAATTTTTTTATGATGAACAAAAGTTTCTGTAAATGTGATTTTGTAGTTTTTTGGAGTTTCGATCATCCATGTGGCAAAAATAATGCAAATTGTAAGTCAGCTCAGTTAGAAATAGAAACAGTCTAAAGGTTTGGTTTGGTGGTTGTAGGTCAAAGAGTAAATCAGTAAATTGACTCTCTCAAGCCAAAATATGCTGCACTGATAACAACTTCATGCCACTGAATTCCAGAAATAGTGTTGTGTGTGTTTGATTGGTGGGAGGAAAGACAGACGGCCCGGTGAAGTGAGCCAGAGATATAGTGTGAGTCTGTCCTACCTGTCTGTAACTGAAGCCCTGCAGGAGCAGGAAGTAGGGGAAGTCCAGAGGCGGGTGAATGGAATACTGTGTGGCGCTGTCATCGCTGCTCTCCGTCTCCTCACGTTCATTAGCAGGACACTGTGTTGCTTTGTCGGCCTCTGCCTCTGGATCCTCCTCCTGCGTTCGCTCCGTACAGGTGCTTTGAGCTTCAGCTGTCAGATCTGTGTCACTGAGACTCTTAAACAGATTGAGTCTGCCGTCCTCACTCACACATGCGTCCAGCGGCACGGACTTCCCTCTGCAGCGTGTCTTCTGCAGCTTACGTGCCTGTGCGTTTATACCTGGAGGAGGTGTTAAAGGAATAGGTCAGCCAACAATTGACTCACCCTCAGGTCATGCAAGATGAGTTCGTTTCTGCAACAGATTTGGAGAAATGTAGCATTGCATCACTTGCTCACACCAATGGATGCTCTGCAGTGAATGGGTGCCGTCAGAATGAGAGTCCAAACAGCTGATAAAAACAATCCACACCACTCCAGTCTATTCATTAATGACTTGAGTAAACAAAAGCAGTGTGTTTGTAAGAAACAAATCCATAATTTTTAACAAAAGAATTAGTCTGTAATCCATGAAGCTTCCTCAAGTGGAAAAGTGGCATGGTCTGAATCAGGACAGAAATCTGCACAGATCAAGCACTTTAAACAAATAGGTGTCATTAAAGATTAGGGACTCCTATTTTGGACAAAAAGTTGGATTATTGTGATGTTTTTATCAGATGCTTGGACTCTTATTCTGACGGCACCCATTTCAGAAGATCCATTGGTTAGCAAGTGATGCAATGCTGCAATTCTCCAAATCTCCTAAAGTTTTGGATGAACTTATCCTTATTCATAAACAAGAAGATGAAGAGTAACAACAAGAAAACAAGAGTAAATATCTTAAGTATCTTGAATTATTGAAATATTTTAGCTAGAAACAAGACAAAAAATCTAAGTAAGATAAGCCTTTTTTGCAGTGTATAAATAACTAACTTTTTTGTAAGTTTATAAGTTGGCAAGAGCTTATCTAAGTGGTGGTATATAGCTGGTTTCTTGTCTTGCTAAAGGCACTAAATCGTCTATAGGCAGGAAGGAAAATCGCCTACAGTAATATATAAAAAATAAACCAGCCAAAATGGTTGGTTTCAGTCATAATAGTAAAAAACATCTTTAATGCAAATGTGATTGTCATGTCGAGGGATACCAGCGGTCACAGTGTCCCGGTCTTTAGAGTTGTTTTCCTCTACAGTGGTTTTGCGCTGGATCTCAAAGCGTCGAGCGAATCCTTCTTTGGGTTTCCAGAGCGATTGCAGCAGCAGTGGTTTCTCATTGTCTCCCACCACACGAACACATTCAGTCCTCCAGCACTGGTTTCCAACACAGCCGATCACGTCACATAACACATAGTCATCAGCGTCTTCTTTGCTCAGGGAGTATCTGAGACAAATACAAACAGCAGAATTACTGATCCGCATGAAATAATAGGATATATATTCATACCACTTGGATCACTTGGATACCTTAATGTCTTTCAAAGAACTCTGTTCTGCTCAGCAAAGCTGCATTTATTTAATCAAATATAGTCAAAACTGTTTTCTATGTTATTACTGTGATCAAAGCTGATTTTCAGCATCCTTACTCCAGTCTTCAGGGTCACATGATCCTTCACAAATCACTCTAATAAGCTGATGTGCTGCTCGAGAAACATTTCTGTGTTTAAAACTTAAAGTTACAGTAAAACATTACAAACGTAGAAAAGCAGGCACACACTCTAGCTGCAGAACTGTGAAAGAATGGAGAGATTCTGTATCTGGGAGCTGACGCAGCATTCGATCCAAAGTGGCTTCACTAAGGAATTCATTTTGCCTTGAATTTCAACTTCTCCAACCAACCGAGACATTTGGTATGAAAACTTCTCATGCAGTTACAATGGACTTCAACCAATGTGCACAAAAGGCCGTTTTGTGCAGTTTTCTGAAATCCAAACCCTTTCGGAAATCATCTGGAGTTTTTGTTCAAATAGCAACCACATTACAAATCTTTATATTAATTTTTAATAACATTGTTTACATTTACATATTATTTCACACAACCCAGAATATATTTGAACTACATTTACTTACATTTATTGCGATGTAAGCTTTTTAGCTTTTACCCTGCCTTTTATTATCTGTTGATATTTGGACACTAGGTGCATTTTCCCTGTTACATATTTTAGTAATCATCATAAAATAGGTATCCCTTGAAAATTTGAATACAGTGATTAAAACCTTTTTCAACTTAGATAATGCAACTTTATTCTTCTTACGTAACAGGCAGTTTTTTTGTGGTGATCATAATGTTGTATAAACGTTACTAAATGTTTGTTAAATCATTATAATAACTTTATTTTAACCTACAAAATGTAACATTAATTGATCCTTCATTTTTAATATCATAAGAGCATTAAATATCCATTTTAGTACAGTGATTAATAATTAAATTATTTAAACATTATAAACACATAAGAATGTTCATCAAGAGAAAGTTAACGTTATGAGGATGTTGATCGCCAAATGCTTTCTCTAAACATGCTTAAAGTTATAAGAATGTACTAAAAAACATGACTTTAAGAATTTTTGGTAACAATTTATTTTGATAGTCTGCTTTAGGCATTCTATCAACAATAATTACAAAGTGGGTGAACAAAATTGTTGAGATCGGTGCTTCGGTGAGTGGCGTGGTCTCTTTCTCGTGCTGCAGTGGGTCTGTGAAGTGCTCCTGTGGGGCTGATCGGTCCTCAGCTGTATAAAACGTCTTAGGAAAACAGTCTTAGGTTTTGCATATTTTGTACGGGGTACCTGCCAATAACCTTTGGCCGAGGTCCAGCATTGAGATGTACCAGGCACATCCCAGGCGGTCCAGCAGCTTATCCACCCGAGGCATGGGGTAGCCGTCGAACTTGGACACTTCGTTGAGGTGCCGGAAGTCATTTCAGAAGTGGGGGGTGCCACCTGGTTTCGTAACCATCACGACCGTGCTGGACCACGGGCTGCGTGATGACTCAATCACCCCTTACTTTAGCATAAGCTGCACTTCCTCCTCGATAGCCTGCCGACAAGCATCAGGGATGCAGTAGGGCCGTTGCCAGATGATAACTCCTGGTGGTGTCTGCCCAGGGAGAGGAGAGAACACATCAAAGAACTGATCCACCCTCCCTTCTGGGCAGCCGAGAGATGAGGATTGATGTCTACAACCACGGATCGGAGGTGGCAAGGGCTGCAAGCTGGTCTCTAGTCCCGACCCATTTCTTCAGCAGATTGCAGTGGTACAGCCGGTCAGCTCTCCTCCGTCCTGGATGATGGGAATGGTAGGTAACCAGCCCAAGCTTCTCTAGTACAGTGCAGGTACCTTGCTAGGTGGCCGGGAACTTGCAGGCTGCGTTGGGGACTAGGACCATGACTCGGTCTCCGGGCTGGAATTCCTCTGGTTGAACTGCCCGGTTGTAGTGGCACTGTTGGGCCTGCAGCACTTTTAGCAGGTGTTCCCAGACTAATGGCATGACGCGGTTGATCGTTTCCCTCATCTGCCTCAGGTGTTCTACTCCAGAGCGACGGGCTGCAGGCTGGCCATGGCCATGCGGGGTTGCCAACCCAAGAGGAGCTCAAATGGGGTGAAGCCAGTCAAGGCCTGTGGAACTTACCGGACGCCGAAGAGGACATAGGGCAATATAGTCCCAGTCGTTCTTGTCTTCCGTGACAAGCATTTGATTAAAGTGTTTGGCTAGCCTGTCTATCTGAGGATGATAGACAGTGATCCTCAACTGCTTCACCGGCAACAGGCTGCAGAGGTCAGCCATTAGCCGGGACAAGAAGGGGGTACCCTAATTGGTCAGGATCTCCGCTGGGATGCAGACTCGGCTGGAACAGCAGGAACAGCTCCTGGGTGATAGCTTTCGCAGTGGCTTTACAGAGGGGAACTGCCTCTGGACACCGGGTGGCATAGTCGACAACCACCAGGATGTGTTAAGTGCATATGGTTGTACTTTAGTTCAATACTCTATATATTTTACTACTATAGCTTACTACATGTCAACTGCATGTCAATTAGTTCTCATCTATTTGCAGCTATATGTCTACCAACTCTCAGAGCAGACTGTTAGGTTAGGTTTAGGGTTAGAAGAATATACTTACGAGGTTGTGAACCCATCAAAATAAAGTATTAGAAGATATTAAGCAGACAGTCTACTAATACTGTAATGACTGCATGTTACTAGTTAGCAGAATGTCAGAAGTGGACTATCGAAATAAAGTGGTACCATGCATTTTCAAGTCTAACCTCAAAAAAGTGGGATGACAATTAACAGGTTAAAGATAATGCCAAAAATAACAGCAAAATCAGTGTCATTATTCTCAGTCCTCACCTGGCGAGTGCCTCTTTAACCAGCTCTCTGGCGCTGGAGCGTGTTGTGGCCAGTACGCTCTTATAGTTGGCTCCTTCACAGATCTCAGTGCCAAAAATCTTTAGAATGCCTGGAGCCGTGATGTGATTGGACAGTTCTGAGGGGTCGTCTGCCGCCAGTGCCTCTTCTCCCGCAGCGGTCATCTCTCCAGAGCCTCCTTTGGGCCCGCGGCCGAACACTGCCGACAGACGGTGCTGGTGACGCCGGATCTTGTTCTTCGCTGGCTGCCGGATTCCCACGCTCTCCGTTGATCTGGCCGTGCCGCTGGATGAACTGGACCTGGAAGAGGAACCAGAATGATTGCTCTGTTCTCCACTGGACTGTAGTCGCAAACCTACATGGCTTCAGTCTGGCTGATCATCGCTCAACTGCACCCAGATAATGAACACAAAATGAACAAAGAGACAAAAAAACAGCTCTGCATAATACTTGGAGGATTTGGTCCAATCCAGTAATCAGTTTATTTCAGTAGCAGTGGCACAAAAGCTCCTTTTCAGCCTTCACTAATTGCGTCAGGAGTACTGTGCATGTGTTTCCTCAGCTATTGGCCCTAAATAAAATCTTCTAAAACTATAACTCATTTAATATTTCCACTAGCAGTGTCCGAGCGTGCAAAGAAGAAAGCATTTGTTTGTTTTGTTGTTGTTGTCGTTTTTGAAAAACACATGAACAGTTCTACCATGAACTCTTCTAAAATAGTGAAAAAAAAGTGCCACAGAAGAACCCTTTTTGATCCTTGCATAGATCAGTTTTAGGATGAAGAACATTTTGTTTAAACTAAAGAACCATTTTTCAACTATAAGGAATAAAACTAGTGTGCAATGGAAACTTATTATGGATGTTAAAAGTATTTGATGCCAATAAAGCAACCATCAATAGTTATTTTTTTTAATAACGCAGTGTTCTTACCACCTCAAAGTATGTGAAAAATAATGGACACATTTGAAATAAAAGAATGAAATTTTTACAAATTTCAAAGCATATAATAAATACAAATCATATTTTTTTCTCTTTATAACGTAATTCAGCAAAATTACAGCTTGACTGCACAAAAAAGGTATCCTGATATTCCCCTTAAGTGTTTTCTTTAAAGTTGACCTACTTACGTTACTTCAGTTACTAAACGTTACTAACGTTTCAGAACGTTCAAGGAACATTCACAACTAACGTTCTAAAAATGTTTCCACAACAATAGAATGGAACGTTCCCATAACTAAGCTAAAAATTTCTGACAACATTCAGCAGCAACATTTTCACAACTTAATGATAACGTTACCAAAACGTTCTTATAACGTACTTGATGCATGATTGAGCAACAAGTTTAATTACTGAAAGTCTGGTTCTAAAGTCTTTGGACTAATGTAAAAATCATAAAAGGCATTTAAAAAAAAAAATTATGAACATGAACGTTAAATAAAGAATAAAAAGTTAACTAGATTTATATTTCACCTAATATAGCATAAACAGAGGAAATTAAGTTTGCATTAAGTTTGTAAATGGCTTAAAAATCAGTTCACTCTAAACACATCAACCCTTATGACAGTACTTGTATCTGTTGAGCTAACGTGCAAACTATATATAATATCAAAAGGACAGCTTATGAATTTTAGTCCTTTCTGAACTTTGAATAGAAGTGAACTCACTGGACGGATCCATTGCTGTGTTTCCTCCCGACCCTGGAGAATCTTCTGCGGGACGCACTGAGCGGTAAAGCCGCAGGTGAGGCTGGAGGAGGCGGCTTGGATGTCTGTGAGCTCCGCTCGTTACCGATCATCATTCCCAAAGCTGTCCGGAGCTCGTGTCGTCAAAGTAACGGGTCTGTTAAAATGAGCACACATATCAACTCCGCTAAGAACCGGCCGACATCACTCCACAAGCAACGTGAACTGTTCAAATCAATGCTGCGAGCAGAATGACATCCAGGAGAAAACTTTCTGCTGCTGAACCGCTGCGTCTCAAACGCGCGGAACTGTCTACGTGGGCAGCACTTGTGGGCACCATGGGCGCGTTCCCGAGTCAGCTCTGTTAAAAATGCTGCGCGTGCCTGTGATGGTTACTAATGTTGTCTACACAGACAACTTACTGGATATTGAGACAAGCTACACATGCTGCTGCTGCGCCGAAGGGAGGTTCCTCAGTGTGACGGAAAAAATGTGTATGCTTTTTTTAGTTTTTCTTTTAACTTTGACTCAGTAAATCAATAAAAACATAGCATGCTATACTGTAACTACCATATAAAAACCATGGTAACCAAGGTCTTCACTACTGAAACTGATACTCAATGTAACTGAAACTGATAATAATGTTATCAAATTTGATAATTTTTAACACTTTCATCCATTGTTCCTTCCATTCATCCATCCATACATCCACCTATTCTTCCATCCATTATGTATCCATTCCGCCTACACAACCATCCAATCAAGCATCCATCCATTTATCCATCCATCTGTGCATCCATTGATCCATGTATCCATCCATTTAAGCATTCATCTACGTATCCATTTATCATCCATCCATCCATCCATCTATTCATCCATCCATCCATCCATCCATCCATCCATCCATCTATTCATCCATCCATCCATCCCGCATCCATGCATTCATCTGTGTATCCATTCATCCATGTATCCATCCATTCTAGGTAAACCTCACTCCCTGACCTCAAAAAGTGGCGCTCTGGCGACTGATGCTAGAGGTCATGGCCTTTAGTCTCCTGGTTAGAGCGCCCGCCTCCCATGCTGAAGACCTGGCTTCGAGGCCCGCTCGGCGCGAGGACGAGTTGTGGTGGTAGCAGACCCAGGGGGTTTACATTGGTGCCGTGACCCGGATGGGAGTGAGGTTTAGGGGGGTGAGTGTAACGGAGGCCAGCAAATGTGTGCTGTGCAGGTAAACCTCACTCCCCTGACCTCAAAAAGTGAGAGGTCATGGCCTGGTTAGAGCGCCCGCCTCCCATGCCGAAGACCTGGCTTCGAGGCCCGCTCGGAGCGAGGACGAGTTGTGGCGGTAGCGGGTTACACATGCCTCCATCTATGTATTCATCCATCATCCATGCATTTATGTATCTATCCATCCATCTGTCTGTCTTTCGATCTATCTAATCTCAAACCATTTTATGCAACATACCTTCAACAAAACCAACAACCACAGACCCCAAACCTCAAACTGTAAACCTTAATCAACCACAGTAATCTGCATAAACTGAGTCAGTGTGACTCCTGTCTTCTAGTAAACCTCTCTGTAAGTGTCTGGGCAGTTATCAATCTGGACAAGAGTCCCATCTAGTGGTCAGTGGACATATACAGACTTAAGTGGACACATACAGACATTCAAAAACTACCCACGCTACAGGTTTCATGATCAATGACATGCATTACTGTTTTGTTTATATGTATATCGTACAGTAATATTTGGATACAGTAATATTATGCATACAGTAATATTATGGGACTCCTTATATGTATTATTTCCTGTGTAAAACTATTTTATCTGAGTGTTGTTGCATTGTCTCACAAACAGATGGAAGCTATTAAAATCCCATAGATGCATAGTTACCATAATCCGTCTACGTTAACTTTTAATAATCACAGATAATCAAGCAGCTGCTGCAGTTCTTTATTACACCATTAGAGGACGCTCAACACTCAAAAACATCAGTGTTTATACAAGAAACAAAGAATATGTTGAACTTTTTTTTTATTTTATTTTTTTTACGTTTGTACAACAGTCTCACTAGATTGTGCAGCATTTACCCTTGAAACAAATGCTTTAGCCTTTGCTGTAGTGTGCTTGATGTTATTTAAGAGCAGCATAATAAGCTGTCCTCAACTCAGAGGGTCTGCATCACTCCAGAGCAGACGCAATGTCTAATGTTTCAGCAATGATCCCGACTGCTTAATTAAATTGAGCTAAAGACATACATGCGCAGAAAGCATGTTTTTGGCATTAAGGAAGAATAATGGAGGTAATAAACAGCGGATGTGAATGGTTATTCTGGCCTGGGATCTCGAAGACAGGCCTGTGCTCATGTTGTCTTGGCTCTGGTGCAGTTAAGGTTTTAATGCATGTAAAGAGATCTCCTTCATCAGGATCAGTCCTTCAGTTACTCTCTCTGCTGGATCACAATAAGCTTTACCGTTTTTCATGAGTTCTGTTGTTTATTGACTGCTCTACTGTAAACACTTGTTTTCATTGAGAACTACAAGCCTTTATAAAACATATACGCAGCCCTCTCCACAAATGCCGTTCAGCTGTGACAGATTCATCACAGCAAAGATCCTTTATGAATGGGACGCTATGTGCCTGAAGACAGTTTGCATGAATGCAAATTAATGTCTAGTAAGTACTATTATTTTCCTGGGGGACATAATAATGCAAATGTGTGTGGTTTCACCTGCAATGTATGCAAGTATCATAAATCAACCACACTGAGAGGAATCGTTCAATGGCTCCACAAGAAAAACTTAATATCTAAAAAGGCAAATCTTTAGGTTTAGAGGCAGAGCATAGTTAGCCACGATATAATTTTCTCACCAGCATAGACAAGACACAGATAATATTCTCAAAACGTTCTCTCTCTCAAAGTTATGAACAAACATTCTTCCAGTAACATTAAAAGAACATTCGTTAAATGTTATTTAGCAGTTATTAGCACTCACAGAAGCAGAATATTTATACATTGTTGGCTCATCTAATGTGTTGTAAACTTTAATACTTTCAAATGGTTTAGAGAACATTTAGTAGTAACTTCACCTAATGTTTGCAAAATAGAATGTTCACTTGATTTTATCCCTAACATTCACATTACCAAGAGCAATATTTAACAACAACAACTTCAAGATTTTAGGAAAATTGCAAATGGGGCCTAATGTTTTTATAATTTATTGGGAATGAGCTGGCAGTCTTCTGGGGGAAAATTGTTAAGTAAATTGGATCGAATTTATTTATTTTTTAGATAGCTGAAAATAGCTAACAGAGAGCTCTGTCTAAAATTCTGGCAAGATTCTCTCAAAAACAGAAATTCATTCAAAGGTATCTGGTCTCAAAACGTGCAAGCTTTTCTTTTTTGGGGTAAGATAATCATCTTAAAGGGAGTGTTACCAAAACATATTTTGGGGACTTGGTAGGTAACTAGGAAGAAAAACTAATTTTGTGGATGACTTACTGCATTTTTTTTGCATTAAAATGTTATCACACATGCTTAGGATTAATCTACTGTAATTATACATCGCTATTTAGACAGCTACTGTAAGTGAACGTGGACCTGAGTGGCCGTGGCGGGCGCGCGCCTGACAGATCCACGCACAAAGTGGGCGGGGCTCTCGTGCCATGACAACCTCAGAGTGGCCGTCTGCTCCGAAGCAAACCAAACCGAGGGGGGTAAGAGAGTGTAGTTTCGGACGTCATAACGCGCTCCCCCGGGGGAGGAGGGTTAGGAACCGGCCGCACAACTAATAACAGATTATCCGCTGTCCGTCGATGCAGTGTGTTTCGTCTATATGTGCTTATATGAGCCTGTGTTTGAGTTGCATGCAAGAACAAAAGCGCAGCAAAGAAAAGCAGCCACATCCTCCTGCATAAGGAAGAGCTCCGTTGAACAGCGATGAAGCACTTATGCGGCAATCTGACATTCTGGGTAAGTTCTCATCGACTCTCGCATAGTAAAAACATCCGTACCGCGAGCTTTGGGTGTGTTTAGCAGCTTGTGAACGCATATGAAGCGCTGTTTCCCTGACGCTCATTAAACTACATCAGCCGCTGGAGTGACGCCGTGTAACAATCAGTGCGTAACGAATGTAACGCTCTTGTTATAAACCTCTCTTCTTAACTATATTTACTGTGTGAGAATTAATAAATAAAATTACTGCTCATGTGTCCGTTAAGTTATGAACATTTTATTTTGGAATGGTTCTCTTAAGTTAAAAACGGCCAAATGTAAACTTTGGGGAAAACATGTAACGTTAAGCTAATAATTTTGCTAACATGATTGTGAATTTGTTTTGGAATATTTAGGAAGTATTTTTTTTTATAAATACGAGGGAAAACTAACTAATGTATTGAAAAGGTTCGCTCAAAGTTCTTCAAGGAGCGTTAAAAGTTACAAAAGTTACAATCTTCACGTAACCAAGAAAAACGTTTTTAAGAAAGGATTAAAAAAGCATGATTAGATAAACTTCAACTGAAATGTTTCTCGAATTATGTAAATAATGTTTTTGTGCCATCCTTTTGAGAAAGTCCAGATATCTTTGAATGATCATTCTTCTGTTCATACTGGTAGAATGTAAATAACTAAATAACAAGGCTCCCCTTTTAGTTGTGTTATCATTCAGATGTGGGATATGATCATAAATTCACTGTTTCGCAGTGTTGCATCATGAAACAAGCAAGTTATAATCACAATGAATCATGTTTCGGAACTGAATCATTTTAATGAATTGGTTCACATCATTGCCTGTGACTCACAAGACTGAATCGGTTTGGGTTCGATTCGTAGTGATTCTTTTTATAGAGACAAAATTGGCGTGAATCGAGTATTGAATCACTATCAGGTTGACTTTAGTACATAAACAGACAAATTTGAGATAAAACGTATAAAAACATTAGTTATATTTAGGTTTAAATTTCCTCACACTTTGTGTTATGAGCTGCGTGATGGTTTTAATTAATACATGAAATTGTAATAAATAAAATAACAAATACAATTGCACTATAGGCCTATGTGTCTGACTTTAAATGAACATTTTAGAGCCCAGAGTTGGATTCTAGGAACCATGTGATCACAAACAAGCAGTGAATCGGTCTTTTGAATCGAACTGTTCAAAAGTAGTGATTCAGCGAAGTGAGTCAGACTTCAGCCACCTCAGTTAACATTAAGAGCATGTTTTTCTCCATATGGTGTGACATTTTGCTCACCTCTCATGTCGGTTTATTCAGGCACAGCTTCAGGAGAGAAATTTCTGTTGTTTACGAGGTTATTGGAGGTAATGGCATCCGTGTGCGTGGCCTAGTTAGCTGGTCAGACACAGCGAAGGCTTATTCTCGGGGTCATTAGACTCTCCGAGGGGCCCGTACAGTCAGTCAGCATTACAGACGATAAACACTATGTAGGTTAAGAAGAAACGCAAAGGGTTGAAACTTTCCTCCGTTCAGAAATGTCAGTCACTGAGTTCAGGGTCAAAACAGGATAGGCAAGTGCAAAAATCATGTGCTTGTCCTTACAGCAACCTATGAGATAAAAAGTCATGCAAAATATTCTTGGAAGAGGTTTTTACAGACCTGGAACAAGCCAATATTAAAAAAAGCTATATTTTCATGACATAATATATTTTACACAAATATATATGTGTGTGTTCATTTGCAAACAGATAACTTTTTTAACAATTCTCAGAAGTCATGTTTTTCATTGCACATTCCAGTTAATATTGCAGCTGGCTGACCCCAGCTAACTAATACATGAATAATTTCTTGCAAATGCATTGCATGTAAAACTCTGAACACATTTATAAAAGAAAAGCTTAAAGCACTGTAAGTAAACGTATCGATATTTTGTATAAAAAATGTTTTATGTCTGTCTAATCTATTGAAATATGATCATATTATCTTAAGAGTCAGTTTCCTGTGGCTAAAACGATCTTGACAGACAGAGGAAGCTTGAGGCTGGTGTTGTGAAATTATTCTGCATTTATTGTAACATAACAGAAAAGTTCTCAGTTTAATATTCTTATTAAATCAAATTTAATTTCCACTGTAACTGTAATTTAACTGTAAGATCATACTAGTAGTGAAATATTAAATGCACATGTAGTCTATTCTTTTTCCTTTTGCTGTTTTTATTTAATAAAACACTGTTGTTTTGACAAGATTTGGTCTTATTATACCACAGATTTCTATGATATAATTATGTATTATGTATAGATTTCTATACGTAGATATATCACTGTTTTATTAGTATTATTAACACGTTGATTAGAGTTATACTACGATCACCTAAAGTCTTGTAATCAAATACTGCGTTACTCAGCTTCCTCAGCATCTGGTCATTTTGAGCATGCATGTTAGCTGTTGAATCCTGTACAGCAGTGGTTATAGACTATAGCTAGTCTTACTGTATAGACTGAGACGCCGCTGTCTGGCTGATTTAGATTAGTTTTGCTCAGAAGCCGCGGGTCACATAAGGTAACGGCAGACCCTGTCTGAATGTGTGTGTCAGCGGCTCCTCGTTGAATTTCATTGATGCGGCTCTTTTGCATGCGACATGCACTGAAACACATTTCTCTGCCCACTCCTTTTTCATCTCTGTTTCTCCTGCTTGCTCTACATTCTGTGTAGCGCATGCGGCTCGTGTCCTTAAATGTCCTCGAACAGCTTCATTCATTGCAGCAGCCATTGCAGAATGCAGACAGCTCTGTTAATATGAACCACAACCTATGCTGTTACCGTAAAAAATGCTATTATATATCAGAGACAGCTGTTGCAATGCGGGAAAATGTTTCCAAGTTGTCAGCTGGAAGTGTCAAATAAAAACTTTTATTTTGAATGGCAATAATCGCAATTAATCATTTGACAGTGCTACATTTTATATAAATTGTAAAATTCTATACAATGCTGTTTAAAAAAAAAACATCCAAATTTGCATCATACAGTATTAAAAAATTAATATTCATTATGAGATATTTTTATTCAACTGTAAATGAGCATTAAAATAAAATAAAAAATAGTATTCAATTAAATATCTGATACTTAGTGACTGATAACTGATATGAAACAAGTATATCTATCAGTCCATCAGGATCATATTGTCATATTGTCTGATGCCACTTTTACTTTGCAATTTGTTACTATGTTGTTACTATTTCATGGTATAATATATCATTTATGGCATTGATTTCATGTTTCATATTTAGGTGAAATCCCTCCCAGTGCTAAACAGAGCAGTGAACTGAACTGAGATCAGTCGGAGTTACTTGTAGCATGTCCCAATTTCAAATTAGCACAAAGCAGTTAATCCATCAGGGATTACCTCCGAATCGTTAATACTGAGTGTTACTATAATGAGAGCTAAAGCAATTACTGGCATGTGTGAAATGTCAGGTAAGGTAACTCATTCCAGGGCTTAACACATTTCTTAGGCGGATCGATAAGGTCTGCTCTGTTTCAAATCTCTCACCTCTTTCGACCCGTGTTTTCCCTGGAAATTCTTAGGCTACATTGGCGACCTACTGGATTTTGCCTGGATTGTCCCGTGGCTGCCACCGAATTTGTCGCTTTTGGTCATGGATATATTTAACGTCTGCTTGAATTAATCCATGTTAGCACTGCGGTCAATTCAGGCAAACACCTAAATAATACAACTGAGCAGGTGCCTTTGCTTTTATGGGTAGTAATAAATGACTTCTGCCATTAAAAGAAGTAGTTCAGCCAAAAATGTATCCCAGATGTCTATGCTTTCTTATCAGATTTGGTGAAATGTAGCACTGCATCACTTACCAATGGATCCATTGCAGTGAATGGGTGCCGTCAGAATGAGAGTCCAAGCTGATAAAAACTTCACAATAATCCTCACCACTCCAGTTTATCAGTTAAGTTATTATGAAGCAATAAGCTGTGTGTTTGAAGGAAACAAATCCATCACTGAGATGTTTTTAACTAAAATGGTCTAAAAACCATAATAACGCTTCTTCTAGTGAAAGCTTCTGGTCTGAATCATCAGAGATTATACACTTGTATATTTAATAAAATGCCTTAATGATGGATTTGTTTCTTACAGACACACAGCTTTTGGCTTATCTATATGTTAACTGATTATTGTTTTTATCAGCTCTCATTCTGACGGCACCCATTCCCTGCAGAGCAACCATTGCTGAGACACTGATGCAATGCTACGTTTCTCCAAATCTGACGGAGAAACAAACTCATCTACATCCTTTAAAGTGAACAGGTTCTCTGTATACTGTCAGTCAGTCTCTCTTGAGCGTGTTTTGTTTTGTTACTCTGGAGTGATTCCAGCACCATAACAGTAAAACTTTCACCTATTACCTAAACTTGCATTAATATTAAATACATCTTAACTGTGCTCATTTTTGGGTGCTTGAGGCATGCTTAATAGCAAACTCACTTTGTCACTAATAAAACAATAAACTAAAAACACTAACATAAGGTAGCATTACACAGTCGTTTCTGTAAAACAAAAATGAGCTCAAAGTAGTTGCATCCTGCATGTTTACAGTACACAATTATTGTCCCTCTTTGTACTGTAAAAATAGAAATGAAACTGAAAGACTATTCCTCTGTAGGTGTTCAGATACATATAATTGTTTTGATAGTAGCCCCCCCCCCTTTTTTTTACAATTTTAATATTGTAATAAAAATAGCTGCATTTGTAATATTTTTTGTGTCTGAGTGAGAAAATATTTAATGCATATGTAGTCAAACTGTATTGTTGCCAAAATAATAATAGAGGATCCACATACCACTAATCAGATTGAGTAGTTCTAGTATTATTTTAGATATTTATCAGTGTGTAGCAGTGAATGAGGACCTATCATATCCATCACAAGTGCAAAATGGAGTACCTCAGGGCTCAGTACTAGGGCCGCTACTTTTTACGCTTTACATGTTACCCTTGGGAGATAATATCAGGAGCCATGGTGTTAGCTTTCACTGTTATGCTGATGATACTCAGCTCTATATTTCTTCTCAGCCAGGTGAAACACACCAAAT
>JAUMHP010000062.1:716024-730719 GCA_032361065.1 Enteromius trimaculatus | reverse complement strand
ATCGAATTGAATCGAATCGTTACCTGGTGAATCGTAATTGAATCGAATCGTGAGGGCAGTGCCAATGCACACCACTATTATGTACCATCATTGTACAAAGATAAAGTCAAATGTGTGTGGTATCATTGTTTGGATCAAGAAGTGATTGCCTCTAATTCTAAATTAGCTTTGGTCGGTTTGCTTGTTAAAGAGCAAATAAACAAATACATTTGCACACATCATACATCAGAGAGACTTCTATTTGAAATCTGCATTTACATCTGCAAGGAAGTTTGATTGATAACACTGAACATAACACTGAATCTGCCATTTTTGTCTGACAAACAAAGCTGGAGGGTAGATTCTTGAACTTGAAAAATGGTGTTTACTGACATCTCTCTGTGGTTGTTTAACTAGTAAAAAGGAAAAGATGATTACCCTGTTGAAAAAAAAGCTAAAGACCAGCATAAACCAGCAAAGGACCAGCTTAAGCCAGCTCCAACAATCATCCCAGCTTCAAACACCTTTGTTTTTTTTTCAACAGGTAGTCCGCTTTCCAGTTGAAATGAGGTGTTACAATAAAGCAATAAAGAGTCTCACATGGTTCTTATTGTTTGAATTACATTAATAAATGACAGAATTTGAAAGTGGAGACTTGGTTTCACACCAAAAATAAACTGCTCTGTCTTGGCACGTTGTCCTCTAACTGGAACCCTGATCTTAAAAAGGTTGGTGATTGCTGCTCTAGAGAGTGTGATATTGTTCTTATTAAACACTGTATACATTTAAATCTGTTCCTCATACAAGCTACTCTGTGGCTTTAGATGACTGTGAATATAGAGCGTGAGTCAGTCGTCATTACAATACTTTTATGGTGCTTTTGCATCATTTTTAAAGCTTCAAAGCCTCGGTGCTCATTCATTTTAATTGTGTGTAAAAGGGCAGCATGAATGTTCTTCAGAATTCCTCCTTTTGTGTTCCACAGAAAGAACGTCATATCCAGTATGTCTGACTGCATTTGTAGCATTCCTTTCCTTTCCTATCCTTTTATATTTGTTTTAAAATCAGTGTAAACCTTCCCAGATATAGCATTCAGATCAGGAGCATTGTGGTTTTTCTACCAGCAGTCAAGGTCATTAGAGGTTTTTTTGTTTTTTTTGTCGTAGAACATTTCCTCCTCTACCTCGAAAATGATTTGATAAGACAAGAATGGGATTTGTATTGTTGTGTCAATCCTGTTTATAGCTGGAATATGCTCTGCTGTACATAAAAGAGACATTGATCCCTTAGTACAGCGCATTGTCAGCGTTCTGCATATTTATGCAACACACAAACTGAGAGGCATGAATGTGAAGGTGTGCTCTGTACTTCTCAAACAGGTTTTTATGCCCTATGGGTTTCTCTTTACTGGTGTAAACAAGTGTTTTTTTACATGTATTAATGATCTCAAGTCCTGTCCGAATCACAATGTCGAAGTGCTGATTATAGCCTATATATGTTATATATGTTGAATCTAACAGGAATTATCTCTCTTCTCTCATTGCACGACTGGCCACAGCATTTAGCTGTGCTTCCGCATGGATTGCACGAAAGGACGGCGTCAATTTTAAAACACAGCTCAGACACGACAGGTTTACTGTAGGTGGTCCACAATACATTTTAGCACAAGTGATGTCTCACTTGCTCCATGCTTTTTAATGGCTTTTCTGTGGCGGAGTGAAAAAGGTCAAAGCGTCTCGTGAGGATTGCAGACACGTGGTCCAGCTGTGTGGGGTAAATGAACATGTGTCCTCATGCGGAAGAGCTTGCTCTCTGGCCTAGCTGCTGTCCAGAACCTTTGATGCTCCATCCATCATCACAGTCTCAGATATGATGTACGAGCTGCTGCTTTAACACCTTTGCTGCAGGAAGTCGATGTGCTGTCAGATCTGCGATGCTCAAGAGGTGCGAACGCAGGCTTATTTGCAAAATACTGTTAGCGTGTTATAATTAATTAGGGAAAATAATTATAAGCATGTTTTCTGTTAACTGCGATAGAATAGGAGATATTTGCATTGCACATTAGAAAGGAATTGTAAAACCTGACACACAGACTAACATTCAAGACTCTAGAAGAAACCAGAAACTCAGCGAAAAAGATCAAGCAGCCTAAGAAAATGACAAATGCATAGCTAGAGGCTGGAGGTTTGGCTGCTTGGCATGACTCAGTTTGATGATTTGACTACACAAAAACACCTTTCTCCTTTGAGGATTTCGAGAGAAAGAAAAAGGCTACAGGAGCAGTGAGGAACTGGAATTCTAAAAGAAAGAACATATTTCAGTTAATTATGTCAATCCCGAGATTTTATTTTAGAACTTTATATCAACTATAATAAGCAAAAAATGTCATCTTGCTTGACTTGGGTCTGAAAGACAGTTAACTTTTAGGAATGTATCAATGTGTCCACATTTACTAACACCATCAGATGAGAACAAACACTTAACCTGAAAAATTGAAGTGGATGATGGTACTCTGCTTTACAGCTGAATCGCATCCAGCAACATCAACATTAATATTAGTGTATCAACATTCAATTCACCAAAAAAATTGAATGCTGTTATTTAATATTCACCCTCATATTGTTCCAAACCTGTAAGACCTTAGCTCATCTTCGGAGCACAAATTAACCCATAAGAACCCGGACCAGTTTCTCCTTATAGGAAAATTATGAGGCATATAAAACAGACCAGCTCTTTTGCAACATATCAAAATTCTACCCTTTCATGAATATGAGAACTTCAGTTTTGCTTTATAAGAGTTTTTTTTGCTTTTCCACAAAATATTTCAGAATTTTTACTTTTCTGGGAAGATAAAACCTTTTTAAGAAGTAACACAGTTTTTGCGGTTTATTTGCTTTGCCACAACATTTTTCATGTGTGTGATTTAACCAGAAATTCATTTTTATAATTTTTTTCACAACATGATAATGTGCAAACTGAATGAAAATAAATAACTACCTCACACTGGAGGTCATCATGCTAAATATGCTTGTAGATCTGTTGAAATGCTTTGAGATGAGCAGCAGAAAATATGTAACACTAAAATAACTGATTCAGCTAAATTAATTGAGACGCTCATTACCATTGTTCTCAATGTGACAAATACGTCACATCAAAAGTCCGCCTAGTGTTATAATACTGTATGTACAGCAGGATGTGACATATAGGTCACCACAATATCTTCTTTGTAACTTGTTTTAAATCATTTTGTTCAAGAAATTTAATAAAACCAGGTTAAGTGTTATATAGGACGTGTACTTAATTAGAATTGTTGCATGGGTTGAAACATACCTTTAGTAATAAAAATGGCTGGATCTGCAGCATGCGCTATCCAGACAGATCACCATTTTGGAAATGTTGGTATGGCAACAAAAAATGTAATATTGTCACATGACTGAACCTGGGTGTTGATTATATCATATGTCACTTAGGGACTTCCTGAGCTTTAAGTAAACCTTTCCAGATAATCAATAGTGTTTGTGACACCCCTGTCACTGTGGGACCTCATGGGTTTTAAGATATTTTTGATGCATTCTGGGAGCTTTCTGACCCTCCATAGACAGCAAGGATCTTTACACGATCAAGGCTCAGAAACGTAGCAAGGAGATCATTAAAATAATCCATCAGCTGTTAAACCTTAACTTTACGAAGCTATTAGAATACATTTTGTGTGCAAAGAAAACAAAAATTACTTTATTCAACAATTCATCTCCTCCACATCAAGTTTCACACGCGTAAACAACACATGCGACATATGTACATGGACACGTTTTTTATGATCGGATCAAAGCATAATATGGTAAACAACGTGATACTCTCCAAATTAGTGCTAGTGTGACTGAGAGGAGACTTGAATAAAGTCATTATTTTTTTTCATTATGTTTATCCACCTTATCCACCTACTGTAGAAATCTCCCACTTCCTCGAAATGGACAGTTTACAGTACACAACTGTACAGTTCACATAAACTCAATCTTACTGAACAATTCAGATGCTTTACCAAAGACCATAGCTTCACATTTCTGCTGTTAAAGCCTCCAGAATGAATATATATATATTTATTATGTAATAATCTACATTATACTCCTCGTACACGTTTGATAGACCTAGAAGAATTCTTTTAAGGACGTGAAAGCATTGTGTAAATAAATGATTTAACATTCCGTCTCATGCCTTTCTGGCTCTAGTACAGAAGAAAGAAAAAAGAGAGGGTATCAGACTAACATGTTCACTTCTTTGCCCATACAGCCTTAGGAAAGCTCGTCTGAACAGAAGCTGAAATATGTGCTCGTCTTAGCAGCTGTGACCCACTTAATTCATTCATCCCACAGTCGACATCAGGAAAGAGGAAAACAGTGGCAGCTGTAAAACTATTCCTCTGAGAGACTCGTGATTCATGTTAGCCCATAGCAGTTCCTATAACTCTAATGCTATGTGGTGCTTTACGTTTCTTTGGCTCTCAGTCAATCTGATGTGAAGGGGAATGATGAGTGTAGCTGGCCGAAAGGCTTTAAATAAGGCTGGACTGAGCTCTAGTGCTGTCTGTCAAAGGTGAGCTGTTTCTCCATTTACCTTCAATTACATATTAGGGCCAGAAATGAATTAGAGTTGGAGTTGGTGTTTTGTATTGTGGTTCCAGCACACAACCGAGACTTAAACACTGCACAGTGACACCACAGAACATTTCTGGAGTTCCTGCCAGGCTTGCATGCAATTTAATAAATTGTATTATTATTATTATTTTAAATCATGAGTCATAACATTAAACACATTTAATTGTATTAACAGAAACATTCTGTGGATGTTGGGATATATATATATATATATATATATATATTAATAAAATGAAAACTAAAAGAATATTGAATCACATGAGCCAATATTTTATTCACAATCTAACACAGATAACAAAGTTTCAATTAAGAAATTGTACAATATTTATTATTTCAAATTTGATGTCTGCTACTGGCCTTAAAACAGTTGGGATGGGGCAACCTGGTCTCACGGCAATTTGTACATGTTTTACCAGGCGGCTAATTCGTACAAATTACGTTTTGAGGTCGTACGAATTAGCACGAATTTGGCACCTCGTACGAATTGATCGTGGGACTGTGTTGGATGGGGGCGTGTTTACCATGGTGTAGCATTTCCTCTTCTTTTCAAAACAGTTTGAAGACACCTAGGCATCAAGGTTATGAGTTTCTGGGGTTTTGGTGTGGAAATTCGGTCCCATTCTTGTCTGATTCAGGTGTCCAGCCGCTGAAAAGGTTGTGGTCATGACGTATTTGGCCTTTAATGATGCACCAAATGCTCTTAATGGGAAAGATCAGAAGGCAGCAGGCAAATTCAGCACCAGACTCTGCTACTACGATGCCATGCTGTTGTAATAACTGCAGTATGTGGTTTAGTACTGTCCTGCTGAAATACGCAAGGCCTTCCCTAAGAGAGACAAGCTTTTTCAGCTCTTGCACGAAATTTAAAATGAGCTAATTTGGTGGATAAAAGTGTCACACGTCTCAGTTTGTGTTCTCTATGTTATTTTGTGAAGAAAATATTGGCTCGTGGCATTTGAAAGTCTTTTCATTTTTTTTTTTTCAAATTAAGAAACGTCCTAATATTTCTGGAATTCAAGTTATTTTTTTGAGTATATTTAAATATACGTAAAAATGTATTCGTGCTCTGTAACATTTTTTAATGTTTGTAAAAAAAAAAAAAGTCTCTTCTGCTCACCAATGCTATGTTTACTTGATCAGAAAATACAGTAATATCGTGGAAAATATTACTGCAAGCTGTTTTCTATGTTAACATGGTCAAATGCAATATATTCATGTAATCAAAGCTGCATTTTTAGCGTCATTGCTCCAGTCTTCAGTGTCACACAATGCCTCAGAAATCATGAGAACTTTCTTATTTTTTTAATTTTTTAAATCAGTGTCCATTTTCCTTTCAGTACAGTTCTTGCTCTACTTACATGAACCAGTTAATCAAGGTTTTAGGATCACTAGAAACTTCCATGCCATTTTTTCCCCTGTGCAATGATGTAACTCACTGCTAAAAAACCATAGTACGATGCATCATTACAGAAATGAACAACTCACAGCTGTTTCCAATGCTCCTGTGATGAACATGGCATCTGAGGACTAATTCGCTATTTTTCCCCCTTTTGTTTTGCTTTATTCAATGATTCAGTGTATGTTTCCTCTTCTGTCGTATGCACCGATGCACATGCTAAACTCTGCAGGAATGCATGATTAGACACCTCTGTCTAAAAGGATTTACCTGTGTTTGGTTCATTCTTGTTGCTATTGATCAGGAATCCGGGTCGTTCTGCCGCTATGACACAAGATTGAGCAGGTGACTTTTGAGATATACATGTATGTGATTTGTACCAATAATTACATTTTGCACCCAAGCCAAACAGCTCCTCAACAGCTCACTACAATTCCTTCCATAGTCCCACCTCCACACCGTGTCTAGCAAACAGGCATGATTTTGTCTGTCTCTGTGAAAACACTCCCAGAGAGGTTGAACCTGTGAAGTGTGTTACAGACGAGCGATGTGCTGGCGGTTTCTCCTGTTTCAGCCAAAGAGCTCTTAAAGTCTGTCAGTGTTTTTGCTTCTCTGACGATTACCCTTTTTTCTCCAGCCGCACAATTTGGTAGGAGGGTCAAGTCGCTGTTTGCTCCCTGTTGGGTCTCGTCTTTTTCATTTTGTTTCAGTGCTCTACACTGAACTCCTAGGAAGGTTTCAAACCTCTTTGTAAACTTCTCCAGCAATTCAGTTATTTGACGCACCTCACAAAGACAGCTATATGTTATATTTCCCAAACGCACTCGTAATTTGTAGTTTTGTAAGTATGAATCACGGCCATTATGAGTGTGTGATATTGCTGTGTGTGTGTAACCTATCATCAACACTATATGTCATTAGTAAGCACTAGGTCGGGTGTGTACTGTGTGCGGTGACTCTGTGAAATTATAATAGCTAGAATTCCCAAAGATGAGGTAATACTAACTGGGCTTTGCCTTTAAATAGCACTACCAGTCCTGCCAGTAACCCAAATGCTAAGTCACTCAAGCAAGACACAAAGCTAGAAAATTATGACCACAGCTGAGGCCAAGTTGCCTTGACAACACCTGTGACTAAGAAAGCTCTCAGAGTTTTTAGCCATCCACGCAGGAGCAATTCAATATCTATCTATCTATCTATCTATCTATCTATCTATCTATCTATCTATCTATCTATCTATCTATCTATCTATCTATATATATATATATATATATGCATTACAATGGATTTGTTGAAGGGAGTCAAAGTTCTAGTGCGTTACACACATATTTTATATGTTACAATATTTTATAATTATATATTATATATATTTTATAATATTTTATATGTAATGACCATCGCATTAGGAGAATATTTAGATTAAAAGGACACACAAACTGCTCTTTTGAATGAATTCATTAAGCAGGCAAAAGGCAAATGAGACGGATGCTGGATGTCTTTCATGCATAAGAATGTTTTTGGACGTATGGAGAATGAAAGATTATATTTCACGAATGAGGTTTTATAAACGATGATTATTATGACAATTTTAATTTGCCAAAATGTTTCAGTGTGTAATCTCCTGAGAGTGACAGATGATACGGTGGATGAGATTAGAAGCATCACAGCCTTGACATTTGCCACAGGGACAATTTTACTGAAAATACACTCTGAAAGCATTAAGAACAAGATGAATGAAAGAGCTTTCGGGACAAAAGTACCCTTTTAGTGTCATCTGCTTTGTGTTTGTGTCATTTAATGAATGGGAGTCAGTTTATAAATGTTCTTTATTTTGCACCGCTTTGATTTCTCATCTAGTATTGGGAAACAGTTGAGTGACACATGAATGGATGTCATTAGTTTGATTTGTATACTCTAGAATTGAGTTAACACACTATAAGCAACTGTGAATGGATCTCTTGCAATTTACTACCGTAGCTAGTTACAACTTTTTTGTTACCATGAGGTAATGGTTTTTGCAGGAAGCACAATTATACAATGTGCACAATGCTAACAACAACCCTTCTAAATCATTAGAAAAAAACATTAGAACTTTTAAAGAACATCATGTTGCTCAAAGATGCATGAAAAAGCACTTAATTTCAACATTTATTCTCTCTATTTTATCTCTTGCAAAGCATGCTGGGAACTAGAAACCCGCTATCCTGCTAACAGCAGAAATTATTAATGCAGTTCTAGTGCAGATGAATTATGTAAACCACTATTTTACAAATTTAAATGGATTGTACAAAATGAACGATGCTGTGAGAAAATGTAGAAGAATTGTTGCATTAGCTCGTTTTAAAATTCAAGATAGCAGCATTTATGTACACTGGGTAAAATAAGTATTGAACTATTTCTCAGTAAATATATTTTTTAAGGTGCTGTTGACATGACATATTCACCAGATGCCGGCAACCCAAGTAATTCATATATTCCAATGTGTCATTCCATTTTATTACACATAACTTAATTTCTGAACGTATTTGGGTTTTTTTGTGTGTGTGTATGAATCATGTGGGTTATTTTCGACATGCTGGAAATTTTATGTCAGTGGCACCTTTTGAAATATTTATCATGTGTGTATGCATGTATGCACACATCTGTTTATTGCAGTCGTCCTAAACCCTGTGAATTTGTGAGCCATTGTTTCTCTGGAATACTGTTTTCATTTCATGAGTAAATGGTTGTCTTTATGGAAGAGACTGAAGAGAGCATTTATGTTGCTATAAAGTTGCTAAATAAATCAGGATCTGTTGTCCTAGACAGTAAAAGCCTTATGTATAATACCTTCTTTTATAAAATAAATAAATTAAGTTTCTTGTTACTACACATGTTGGGTCAAAAGCTTATACAGTATATATATATATATAAATATAAAACGTCATGGACTTTTCTGTGGTAGTTTTGGTTTTGACGTTTTTCACATTTGGTTCAGATGTGTGTTTTTAATTATTCTCATTACCTTCCCCTTATAAATTCCTTCCCTTTCAGTGTTAGTTTGTCAGTAATGTGTGTTTCGCCCTCCCCTTTATGTTGGATTGCTCTTTGTGGATTTATTAAAAGAGTATAAAGAGTAAGTATCTCCTTCTTTGTGCCTTTTTCCATACACCGTTACATGACAACGTGTGTGTGTGTATGAGTGTGTTTGTGTGATAAATAGTAGACACTCAAGAACTATAGAGACATATTAGTTGAGCTCTCACAGATTTATTTATTTGTTTTGATAATTATGCAACATTATTCAAAGCATAAATCATACAATATGTCCACCCTCTCATGGACATATATTACTGTGTGATATGTTTTCATTGCAAAATTGAGATGCAAATTATATTTTCTAATAGGTATGATGAACCCTTCCTAAACAGGGTTATTAAAAACATATAATAATAATGTTATAATTACATTAGCCCCATTCATTTTAGTTATTAGCAATATTAACTACAAATGCTATTTCCTCCCTGTCACGTATCATGTGTACATTTTTGGGAACAGTGACAGGGTGGACATTGTGAGCTTCAATTAACTTACATTAACGTATTTTAAAAAATATTGTATTAAAATCACTTCTCCCATATATTTTAAGCCAACAAGGTGGACATGTTAAACTTTGGCAAAGCAAGTAAGCGAACTCATACAAAGAAAGCATCAGCATCTCAGCAAACTCAAAATATTATTAGGAGAACAAAATAAAAAAAAAAATGATGCTTTGACAATATTTTACTAGCGTTCATATTTAATGAGCAGTGCATGGGGCATAGCAAAATGACATGCATCCTCTTACAGAAAACAAACAAAAAAGAGCCAAGTAGTGCATTTTTATGTTACGTTATCATAGCAAATGAGTTGTTTATGTACCAGGCACCAAAATTCTCCTTGTGATACTGACATATATATATATATATATATATATATACATACAATATATTTCACAAAGCCTGTAGTTCTTCTATTTTGGTCAAGAATTGATTGAACTGTGTTTTGAAATATAATAAAATATGCTTAAGCTATGCCTGAGTTGGAAATAGACTGATTTGAATATTTCCTTCTGGATATTTTCTAGGCATGATGTAATAGCATTTTCTACTCCTGCGTTTCATTTTTCCATCAATATGTCCACTTTCTTTTTTATATATAGTTTACATCCCAGAGCATGCAGCATGTAATGTGAATGCGATCTTAAATCAAGTATGCATCTTTTAAAGCTCAATATGTGACGTCCAAGGGAGAGCTTCACAAGAAGTGCTTGAATATTTCATTAGAGGAACTATGGATGGTATCGTTAAAAAAAAATAAAAAATAAAGAAACAGAGATAGAGAGAGAAAGAAAAGAAAAGAAGGGAAAAAATAGAACAACTAAGAAGCTGTAACTTAGCAACTGCTTTAAGGCTTCATAATCAGAGGATTGTGTAGGACGAACTTAAAAATATTCTAAAGAGTAGTTTTAATGTTATTCCTGCTAATTAATTTATGATAACTGAATAACAATATGCTGTTTTTGTTTGATCTTTTTATTTGCTCAGTCGGTGTAACCACACAGCGGAATGAATCTGCTTTTAAACTGCTAAATTTATTCGACCAAATTTCTAAGAGCTCTTCTCAAAATACAGTTACATAACAGAGTTGAACATCTCTTAAAGCCCAACACAGGCACTTCACAATACCTGCCTGGGAAAGCTGTTGAACCATGTGACTTCATGCAGATTAGTCCCATGCCTACAATAGCATCATGTTGGTTTACTGAACTATCTAGTGCTATAATTACTACCACACCGTAGCTACACGACTGGCATGATGTATGTACAGTTGCAGAGATGGTGTCAGTCAAGCCCTTTATGAATCATTCATCTCCAAAGCATCTGTGTTCAGCTCTGTGCAGCCTAATCCAGCTGCAGCTCCAGCTTTCCGTAAGATTAAAAGTAATTAAGGGGCGCAGGGAGCGATTCATGGTACAAAGAGCAGCCAGACGGAGTGTACAGAGTGTCCTGAAGACTCGAGTTTACGCAGGTTGTTGGAGGAGACAGTATTGGAGGGAAAGACGCGTTCAGCACTTGCAGACAATCTGTCACTTAACAACAGTAACGCTTTAAGTGACTTCTTATGACAGCTGTTTTCTAGCACTTGCATTTAGTCTACAGGAACTGAAATCAATGACAGCGTGCAGGAGCGGGAGAATAGGATACAGACTGTTATAGGAAATCTATCCAGTGCTGTGTGCAGAATTTGTCCAGCACTTTCTGCACAAGGGCTGTGGTCTGGCTAATTACCAGTGAAAACCCATGCAATTATATATTCATATAAAAAGGCAAGTAAAAAGCTGACGAATAGGTGTGGTAATGTGTGTAGAGAGGAAATGAAGACCCACGTCTCCTCTGCTAGAGAGAGATAGAGAGAGAGAGAGAGAGAGAGAGAGAGAGAGAGAGAGAGAGAGAGAGAGAGAGAGAGAGATGCTCATAGACGGACGGTGACGCCAGCGTTTGATGCAAGAGCGAAAGACGGTAGGCGGACCGTTCAGATAGGTCTGTTCGGGATAGGATACTGACTGCCACTTCACTTCACCTTGGCAAGAGCCAACACACCCGCCCGGAGCAGTAAAGTCAAGGTAAGTGCTGATCAAGACTGACTGCACTCTTTACGTAACCACAAGAAAAAGCGATTAAATTAGCTCATGAATATCAGACGTGTTGATATGCATCTCTTTATTAAGATATTTTATAAATTTATAACATAGAATTTACAAAACACTGATAAAATGAAAGTCAAACTGGCTTTTTATCTATTGCATATGCAACTGTATTTCAGGTACATGTTTTCCAAACCAGATCGATATGTATTGCCATGTATTAGTAGTGTTTAAAAACTCATTTACATAGGATGTTTACATAATAGGAAATAGAATGAACCTGCGACCCATTGTGCATCCTATCCATCCTAAATTCTATGTGATATTAGTAGCTAATATTCAATACTAATATAGGGTGGATAGTATGCACATTGAAACGCGTGGACAACCACGAATGAATTTCAAATAGTGACAATAAATGCTAAACACACACCGTTCTGGCGCTGTTAAATCTGAGTCTGATGCGTTTACCAGAGTCAGTGTGCAAACATTTAATTAGCTAACAATTAAGTTCGTCTCTGCTTCTTCCCAGAGCGAGATGGGAAGCGACACGTAAAGGCTCGTTTGACAAGAGTTCGTCGGAAATCCCAGCAGTGACGCCCAGCTGAGTCAAACACAAAACCGCGCTGGGGGCAGAATATCTGCTTTAAATGAATGGCGCCTTTCATCAGCATCTCCACAAGCAGCGGCTCGTCGTCAGGGACGCGGGGCTCGCGAACACCGGAGGACCAGCGCGCCTGAAGAGGGAATCACAGAGAGCTGTCCAGGGTCCTGAAGACGCGCCGCGCCATGGGTATACGCCACTTTCTGCTGCTGCTCATTTATCTGGACCCGCTCAACGTATTCGGCACAGTGACTTCCAAACGAGCCAAACCTGCTCCCAGAAGGACTCAGAAGCAGAAGGAACTTAACGGCACCAGCGTCGCGCCTTCCGCGTCCACGCAGCGGATCACGCAGGTCATTCCGGCGCTCACGCACGAAACCTGCCTGGGCTACTACGACGTGAGCGGCCAGTTCGATAAGGAGTTCGAGTGCAACAACACCGACCACCGCTACTGCTGCGGCTCGTGTTACTTGCGCTTCTGTTGCCAGTTTAAAGGCAACCGGTTGGAGCAGAGAGTATGCAAGAACTACGTAAAACCTGACTGGGTGAAAACTGTGCCCCCTTCTCCTATTCCAACAGGTGACCCTTACGATCCGAGCATGGACCAAACGAACACCGCGGTCTACATCACCTGCGGTGTCATCGCTTTTATTATAGTGCTTGGGGTTTCCACTAAAGTCGCTTACGACAAAGCAACCCAACCACCTCAGGAAATGAACATTCACAGGTGAGCGCCTCGCATACATTTTCCAACAACTTTAGGGCTTCTAAACTTTTCCTAACGAGATCAAATTCTCATGGGCATATTAGCGCTTTGGAGTGATTGATAACGTTGCAAGTGGACTGGATAGAAGAGCTCGCACCATCTGCGGTATCTGCAGCTCTTTTGTTTCTCCATATGGAATATCACTCAGGCTAACAGGGCTGTGATCAAAATGCGGTAGAGCCAAGCACACACCCTTCATTTCTGTGTTTGGGTGAGAGGGTTTATGCCTCATTACTGACGCTTCGATTTTCCCCTTCATTTGGTGGGCACAACGAGCGCAGATTCATCACAGTGTCTGCCTGTCTGGACACAGAAGCACACACCGATCACGCAGGACACGACTATCGCTCCCTGTTCATTGGCCACTTGGTTTATTAAGTTATGTTGGCAGCTTTGAGACATTTTAATTGTGCTGTGAGAACCGTTCCCTCAATCACCAGTTTGGGATTTGCTCATGCTATATCCAGATGTGCAATTAATATCCATAGAAATATATTCAAAATTGCTGCAGCCTATATGAATGTGTTTGAGCTTCACACTCAAATCCTCTAGTACAGTCTGCCCCTTTTCATTTTGCACAAACGTCTTGCTCTGGTGTTTGAAATAATGTCTGCTAGCACATTTAACTGGTCTGTATTATATACACAAATAAACACCAACAAGCAAGCAAGCAAACAAACAAACTGAGTGCTGTTGACTTCTCAGTCAGTTCAGCTACTGCGGGGTAACGAATGCAAAAATAATTCAGTTTCTCCGGCAACAGTAAACATTTACAGAGCTAACAGTGACTTTCATAATGCAGCTGTGAATGCACATCCTCTGGGCTTCCTATATATACGAGGTGCAACTCTGAGAATATTGAAATATGGCCCACCGGTGATTAAACATTTATTTATAGATGTTCTTTTGTTATTCCTGTACAAATCCAATGGAATTAGACCTGAGAGTAGCTGGAGGTGATCTTTCACCCAAACACTGGAAAGGTGTTGTTGTTGTTGTTTTTGACTTCATATCGTATAGTTCTCCATTTTTCTCCACAGAGCCCTAGCAGATATTCTTAGACAACAAGGACCCATACCTATATCTCAATACGACTGTGAGAACTTTGCGGCGATGAACAGCTCATCCAAAGATAACACTCCGCAGCGTGCAGGCTCCAAAAACCACTACACCCCAGTCCACAGCTCTAAATCCAATCACGGTAAGCAGGTCTGGTGCTGTTTGAACGTATGTGGAAAAGCCAAACTGTATGAGTTACTTTCATGAGGTATCTGATTGATTTATGTGAGCTTTTTTCTAAATGCTGTTCCTTTTAGTTTGATTCAAGCCATCACAGGACCTAATAAGTGACGGATGGGGAACAATCTTTTTAGGCAGCAACTAGAGATGCCTCAGCTGATTGGTGTTAAAAAAAACTGTATAAAAAAAAATCTGTAAAATTGACGGTAAAAAAACTGGCATCTGTCGTTGCCGGAATGTGACCGTAAACAAATACGGTAATAAGGTTTTAGGTTTTACAGTTATAAGTTAAATTTAACTTATTCAACTGCATTTTGCAACCTGATCTCACAGAATTGCGTGAAATAACCACGAACTCTTAATGCATAATTCCGTGTTAGTATCACGTAATGAC
>JAUMHP010000062.1:691471-715924 GCA_032361065.1 Enteromius trimaculatus | reverse complement strand
GAGCCCATCACGCAATTTTTAGATGATTACGTGACACTAACATGGAATTATGCATTAAGAGTTCGTGGTTATTTCACGCAATTCTGAGAGATCAGGTTGGCATTTATTAACTGATACAATGTTAAATGCAGGTGATTATGAGAAAGTCACATAATGAACCAAAGCCCATCACAAGCAGCTTTTAAATATGAACATGATTTCATTAACACAAACACTAAACGCCATGATGGTGAGACTCATTAAACTCAAATATGCAATAAACATTCTTTTAACAACATTAAATGTGACACACAACCCTAATAAACATAACTGATTAAAAACAAACAAACTAAGAAACAGTTATTTCAAAGAAAAAACATAAAATTTGAAATGCAGGGTATTCTGGGAATGTCAGTTTATGTTTTTTCCCTGTACATTTTACAGGAATTTACCGTTAACCATTTAACAGTTTTTCCCATATTTTCACAGTTGTTAAAATCACAGCTATTTTGTTACAGTGTTAACATCTTTCTAAGCTGTCAGCATGACACTCTAAGTCCCATAAGAAAACATTGAATGAAAAAATATTGCGTTGAAAATTTTTAATTACAGGTTTTACTAGATATTTCATTGCCTGTTTTTGTGATTATTATTTATTTATAAAACCTTTGCCTCATCCACCCTCTTTTCCCCTCCTCTGAGCTTGAATGCATGCATTCTGGGATAACTGCCTTAGCATTTTGCCAAAACGAGACATCAGAGTTGGCAGCACAATTAAACCAGCTACCTTTTGGAACAGTACTTGCATCTGCAGCCTTCGTGTGACGCGGTAAATGTTGTCTCTGTAGGCTGCTCGCTAGGCTTTGGAACAGAGCACTGGACAGCCTTCAGTCACAGTTATGATATTGGCATATAGGAGAATATGTATCAGAGGCTTGTTGTTGGATTGCTTATGTTGTGCTGCAGACCATGTGTTAGATGCCTGTCAGACGGCTTGCTTGGTAAACGTCTGATTTCTACATGCCATATTCATAAGGGAGTCAATTATAGAAGGGCCATAAAGATCCGTCTCCTCTCAGTTGTGTTTGAATTGAAGGCTGTGCTGTATTTCATTATGTTCAAGGTCAGGAGGGACTTCAGAGCACTGTTGGACGTTCTCATGAGTTATGATCGCACAAACGACAGTTTTGACTTGAGGGAGATAAATGTCACTCATATGGCAACAACAGCAAACCCAGGGTGGTTTATATTTAAGGCCTATCCCTCTAAAAGATCTACAGCTCTTGAAACCCCTTATAATGTGCTTTAAGTGAGATTTATGCTGCATGTTTTCCATATCCTCATTACAAAGCGACCTTGTAGTGCAGAATGATGTAAATGATGTCACTGTACTCCTGAACTGGGATCAGGGTCGATATATGCACTGCAGCTCATTAGCCCAAGATCTTTAAGATCCTTCCTCTATTTGTTGCATTTATGGAACTATTCCTGGTTCGCTACAAGTTTGACAGCATGGTATGATGATTACCTCAAAACAAAATTGATTTTGACTGTCATCAGACAAATTTCACAGAAGAACTGAAATTTCACTGGGTTACAGCGAGACAAATTTTGGTGGATTTAAAAGCAAAAATGTGAATCTTAAAATGGTAGAAAAACACTTACATCATACTACTGTTAAAATATCTGTATTTAAAGTGATGTTGAGGTTTAAACGTTATGTTTTCAAGCAAGTGACTTTAGATCGGAGTGCTAGGTAACTGATTTTTTGTCACCCAAATCATGGTAACTGGTATATTTATGTGAGTGAGTCTGGACTACAAAACCTGACATAAGTGTCAAGTTCTAATATGCTAAAAAAATAAGCTTTCCATTGATTTATGGTTTGTTATGTAAGGACAATATTTGGCTGAGATACCATTTAAATATCTTGAACCTGAGGTTGCAAAAAAAAAAATACTCAAAATCACTTTCAAGGCAGCTGGTGAGCTTTTGTTTGTAGGTTTAATTAACTTGAAATGTTTTACAGTGCAGCGACTTAAGTGGGCCGGAGTCACACACATGTATACAGATATTTTTTCATGGTAATCAATGTCATGCCATAAGTGCTTATGTTATTTATACTTACTGGTGCATTGATGCAGCTGTGTGTTCATGTAGGACGCTGTGAGCTGGAGCCGTGCTGGGTTGTGACTTTGTGTTGTCAGCCATGACAGCCTAACAACATCTCATTCCCAGGGAGGGAAGCCAGTATTTTCACCAGAGACCCCAAGTCCTGTCCCGGGTCGATGTTAAGGGACAGCGACAGCCTCTACAGAAGCGTGTGTAATTGGCATACAAATTGGAGTGCGATGTACTGATAGCATCATAGACATTAGTCTTTAATTGTGTTTATAACATGATCTGAGGGAATAATCCATGTTTCCATTGCGCGACAACATTGTTCTTAACACAACTGGACTCTCTTTATCGAATAATGCAGGATATTATAAAATGGCAGCCTTGGGAATGTGCAAAAAAGCTTGACGTGGAGCAGGATGCACTGAATGTTTGCAGTCAGGCGATTAAAGAACGGTTTGACATTGAGGAACATGCACGCATAAAATATTTGGTTAGATGTATTATGAACACATAATAACAGAGCCTCGAAGGAAAGTAGCGCAGCGGCAGCTTAGTGAATGTGTTTCTGTATGTGTTTGCTCAAATATTGCTTTAAGAGAGCAGCATTGCATGTATAAAATGTGTCTAGCTTATTAAACTCAGATGTAATTAGTTTAATTAAGATGTGGAGCGCCAATGGGCAATTTCATAATGATACGGCTCTACACATTTTGGAACTTATTGCATCTTCATCTCCACACTTAGCAATTAATATTAAAGTTGGACAGGCCATAAAACCTTAGTGGAGTAGCGGCTGAGATTTCTCCCCGTTGTTTGCCAAGCCTTACCTGCGTCCCGCGTGAGAGCTGGAGGCACTGACGTGTTTCTCCTGCGCCACATCTGCGTCAAGGAACAGCATCTCAAGGACTCTTACTAATGGTTTCCGGCTGACCATTTAGACAGCGTCGGATTGTTGCCCCCGTGGCAAGGTTGAGCACACTTTTTGGGTTTTCCTCAGGGGGGCAATATAACAGCCTGTTAAATTCAGCTACATAGTCATGTCACGGCACAGCGTAATGAATTCTCAGCAAGACGGCTCACCTGTGCGCGAGATGCTTTGGGCTTCTCAGGGTTTAGTGTGAAAGAAGTTTATTGTAGCTTTATTGCATTCTCTACCCCCTGCCTCATGTTCATTTATTTGATTCAGAGGACTGTGTCAGATCTTTCCCTTACCTGAGTGCTGTGCTGTTGTTTTTTCTGTTTGTCCAACTGTTCCTAGTGATCCAAAGCAAAAGGCTGAACACGCAGGCTCTCAGTATGAGAATCTGTCCGTCTCTGAAGCCTCTGTAAACAACATTTTAACATAGTGTTTCCTGCAGCTCAACCTTTTGATTCTTCGGCCTTGTACATCCTGTTATTCTTGTTATTTAGCTGTTCGACGAATTTACTATATAAAGCATATTTAATACATTTCTAAGGCCTCTAAATGATCTCCGGGATCCAAACATTGTTTTTTATCTTGTCATACACAAATTACTACATGCTTTCTGTCGACTGATTAATAGTTTAGACTTCTCAGTCAGAAGGTTTCGTTTGTGAAAATGTCCACCTTCAGCTCGTGCATCACGTGTCTTTTTGCTGTCAAATATTAAACATAAGTATAGTTTTGATATTGTTATTAATATTTCAGCATATGCTGGTTAGGTTTTGAAGCAGAGATGGATCCAGAACCCATGCTTCAAATAGGAAATAGGAACACAATACATACATAGTACTTATTTGTGATGTAAGTACAGTACATAGAAGATAATGCCAACTAATATAAAAAAGGGGGACCCTGTAATATGGTTGAATATTGTGTACAGTTTTAGGAATGGAAAACATTAGATACTGTGTTCACTAAAGACCAGAAGCACTTAGATATGTTGGCTAGATTTGAGTGACCACGACTGCACTGAACTCCCAGATGGTGCTCAAGGTTATCCTTCGTCGTTTCGGACTCCTCCATGTACATGCTGGTATTTCATTGATAATTAGAACGTCAAGAATAAATATAACACCTCAGACGGTGTCAGCATCTAATATTCTCATGACAGAGCAACGTGTTGTTGGGTGGACAAGGTGACTTTACCTATGAATTATGGAAAGTCATAAGTCTTGAAATGCACTGGGACTTTTGCTTGTTATGCTGCTGATGGCTGTTTACCTTGGAAGCGACGTGTGACAGGACACTGAGTGATCTTCTACATTAATGTTCTGGTGTCCCTTTACAGGGGCACATTACTCGAAGGAGAGCACTCGAGGCGGCGGCCATGACCTTCACAACTTCATATCGTCCGGCTTTGTGACGCTTGGCCGGAGCAACGTAAAAGGTAACAGGATTCTATATCACCACTTAAATACACAGATATCATGCATCCATAACAAAGAAAGTGTAAAAAAAAACAAAAAAAAACATTTATCATGTTGGCTATGAATTTGCAGTGCTGGTTGATAAAACTGAATCTGCTTTGGTCCAAAACTCTCGATTATTTCGTTTTTGTTGGTATATATTTTGTTGGTATATATACACTTACACTATTTAACCACTAGAGCACAGAACTTGTTTTTCTTTTTTCCTCAGTCAGTGTTTCTGTCCGTTCCTCTCTGTATAAATTGCAACTGAAAATGACCTCTCATACGTAAAGATAAAAAAAGATTTAGATTGTGAAGTTCATGACACTTTCATGTTGACTAGTATGTTATATGAGCGTTGCACGCTGCCAAGAAACAAAGTGACTGGATCACAGTATGTGACTGAAGCTACAGAGATTTCCTCTTCTTGCTCAAAGCTTTCTGTAATCAGTTTTCTCTACTCCACGTTTTCCATTTTCCGCGCTTGCTCTACAGACACTGGTGAGAGAAACCTGCTTCGTCCAGCTCTTTGCGGCCAAACGTTGCTTCCACTCTTTACTCATCAGAGATGTTTTTCAGCGCTGTTATCAGTGTAGATGTTTAAGTACACTTTAAACCCTGAAGGTTGTGATTTCAAATATAACTTGTTTATAGAAACAAAAATGATTAACACTTTAGTATAGGGACCAATTCTCACTATTAATGCCCAATGCCAGTTCTACCCCTTACCCCTAAAAACTTTCCCTACCCCTCCGTTTGACGCGTTCATGTGTAGGGATAGGGGTGTCTCAGTTGTCTTTTGGTTGGAGGGGTAGGGGGAAGGGGAAGGGCTAGATAGCCCTCGAAAGATTTTTCGGGCACCTCATTTCAAACGAAGGGCTAAGAGAAATTTCCAACATGGCTGCTCACTCGAGCAAGCAAGTTATCTTTGCCATTAATAAGGATTATTATGCTAATTTTTCACTATATGTGTATTACCATCGGTCTTGTGTTTGTGTTTACGGTGATGTCCTGTAAAGAAATGTTTGCAAAAAAAACTGTTAAAGTTTGTTAGAGGATAGCACCGATTGCACAATATTAGGAAATATATTTTAAAGTCATATACTCGGTAATGCTTTGTTTTGTTTATGTGTACATGTAAATGAACGGTGCTTACATCGGCGCATGTTAGGAACTAGTGACAATGGATGATGACGTATAACAGTGTAGCAGTGATGTCTCATTTCTTAAGAGACAATATTTAACCCTTTCCATTTTATTTCAAGGGGCAAGGGGAGGGGGCGAGAGGTAGGCAAAGGGGTAGAAAATAGAATTGGGATTGCTTATTACCATATTAGCATTTCGTTTATTTTTTGTTTATTTGTGCTTATAAAGCCTGCCTGACCATATTCTACATCCCGAATATCTAAACTTAACAACTACTATTAATAAGCAGCAAATTATGAGTTCATTTAGGCAAAGGTCACAGTTAATGAGTTGTTAATGGTGAGAACTGGACCTAAAAATAAAGTGTGACCTAAAATTCAAATAGACATGGAAATTAAATATTTTAATTATCGATTAGTATCGAACAGTAGAAAGCCCCATGTTAGCTGTCTTTGTATGAATTTACTAGGATTCTATAAACTATACTGAAAATACACCAAGACATTTTCTCCTAAAAGACTTGGGTAGGACTTTATTCGACAGTCCTGTTCCTCATGTACATACTATGTAGTAATTACAATGACTAGGTAATAACTAGGTACTAACCCTGAACTCTAACCCTACCCCATGTAGTTAACTTATATTACCAGTACTTTCTTGGGTAAGTACATTATAAGTACATACTGTAAAATAAAGTGCAAACAAGACGTGTATATTAGTAACAGAAATTGGAACAGGTTTTTTTTTAAATTTTACACCAAACCATGCAGTATTTGACTCACCTCATTTAAACAGTGTCTTTTTGTCTGTTGTCATCTCTACATCTGTAGTGTAACATTAGTAATCTGCGTCAGAATGTTCTATAAGCAGAACGTGGAGCGTTTGCACCAGCTGCGTGATTTTTAACACGTACATAAAACATTAAGCTTCATCTAATAGCCGGCGGTAAGTTGACTGACGTGGCAGAGCTTCTTCATCCCACATGCAGGGTCGCTCATTTACAAATCTTCCACATGTGTCAGTTCTCACTTGTGATGCAGCGATTAATATTCATGTGCTCTCTGCTGACTCAGACTGCTAACAATGAATCTACTCTGTGCAAAAGAATCGCTCATGTTAATTGCATTTCTTTAACTCTTTTAAAGGACGAAGGAAAAGAGGTAAGAAATAAGAGATACTGCATCTTTTGGTGTACGTGATATGAGAAGCTCTCATTAAAATGTTTAGTTTATGTAATAAACGTGTCATTGTTTAGTATCTGACCAGTAACACATAACAAACAGTTTTCCAAGACCCAGGCCAAAATAACCATGAAAGGACTAGACAATCTCCATTAAGCCTGCTTTTTTTCTCCAAACTTCATTTCCTCCGGTACAATGCATTGACCTAAAATCCATTTATTTTCTGTGTCTGTCTGCCTCCACCCTGCTCAAGACGCTTGTTTTTTTGGGTTATGTGTCTTTAGTGCCCTTTTCACAATGGCCTATTCAGCCATCTAGTCATGGTGGAGGGAACGGCTATTTTTGTTAGTCATGAAATATGAGCAGAAAGGATATGGACGCTGCTGCAGGGTGAATGCTTTCCAGACTGCTGCGTTTGGACATGACAAAAAAACCTTTCATTTCTTAGACGGGTGCTGCAATATGAATGGCGGTGATTGCAATGTTTTGTTTTTACTCATTTATAGGAACCTTATTTACTGGAAAGTTTGATCCTTTCTTGTTTCGTTTAGTTTTTTGGGGGGTAACAACATACAGTATATATCTTCTAAAAGTTTTTTTTTTTTTTTTTTAAGTGCATTTACATATTGATGCTTTAAAGAGAACATGCATGGACTTAAAACCACAAAACCTGATTCAGCCTATACATGTTTTTCTTCTGCTGGTGAAATTGTGGGATAAACTTTTCAAAATGAGCTCACAAGGATTGCGGACAGTAGTTGTCGGGTTTTACAGTATGGTACATTCAACGTATGTTCAAAACAAAGTCAAGGTAAATGCTGTGTTTATTTGGAAATGGATGAAAATGAGGGTGTCCTGTCTTGAAGGGTGTTCACACAAACATATGAAAATTCTGTCATTGCAAACCTGTAAGATTTTTAGTCATCTTCAGAACATAACTAAGATATTTTTGATGAAATCTGAGGGCCTTCTGACCCTGCGTAGAATGCAATGGAACTACCAAGCTCAAGGCCCAGAATGGTAGTAAGGACAATGTTAAAATAGTCCATGTGACATCAGTGAACATTATAAAGCTACAAGAATATTTTTTGTGTGCAAAGAAAACAAAAATAATGACTTTATTCAACAATTTCTTCTCTTTCCTGTCACTCTTTGATGCATGTTCACAGTAGTACCATGGCACATGCCGTTGATGTCACATTGCCTGAAAAATAAATTTAATTTTGTGTTCCAAAAATGACACGAGGGTGAGTAATTAATGACTGGATTTTTAACCGTCCCTTTCAGACTTTTTTGGCGAGACATATTTTCAATGTTCATCGATATAGCAGTCAATACCAGTCGTGCACAGCAGTATAACACGTTGAGCAGGCTCTGTGTCTAACAGCCTCATTTTATGTGCATTAAATTTAACATGCCATCTAGCCTGAAGCCCACTGACGACGGAGATCACGTTTGATTCATTCCAGCAAAACTATTGCCTCATCAGAGCGAGGCCAAGAGCAGCGAACACATCTCTACTCTTGATAATGATGCACTGAGATCAATGGTTTTCTTTGATTCTCCCACTGTCACGATCAGACCGAGACCAGCAGTGCGTATGGGATGGGCTCACGGCCCTCTCGATAACACAAGCGGACATGTCATGGAATGTTATCCTCTTTGATAAATTGATCTGTTTTTGCTCCTAGCTTTCTCTCTCAGTCTTTTCCTCCGATTGTTGCCATGCTACCAATTCTCATCCTGTGTGTCGTCCTCACCTCTTTACCCACGTGCTCCAAAATAGTCCAGGTTTTGAGATTCACCATGGTGATTAAAAGGGTCAATGCTGTGTGCGGGCAGACCGTTGAGTGATCAAGCGTCCGCTCAGGTACATACTGTTGGAATAGCGCATCCGGCCCCTGTAGGGTGAGTTACAGAGGTCACGGAAAACATCGCCTCGTTGCATGCTTCACATGCGGCTGATCAAGAAAACAACCTCTTGTCAGAAGTTCAGTCATTCTTGTGTGTGTCATCATGCCATGTATCTGAACCCAGCTCTTAATGTCCCCGAGCTCTACTGTCTGAGTCAGTCGAAGAAGAGTTTGTGCTATGTTAACTTGAGTTATTTGTCATTATTTGCACACCCTCATGTTCCAGTCATGTAGGCTGTTTGTTTATTTTGTGGACAAGGAGAAAGTCTTCTATAGCCACATCCCTAGTGAAGAATAAATATCCTAAATGTATTTTTTTCATGCTAAGTATACTACAAATACATTTACTTGTTTATGTACATAATAAAGTACCCTGCAATTGTACTTTTATTGCACTAAACTGGCATACATAAAGTAGATTTCACAAAATTCCGTGTAATATCCATGGACTCTTAACGCAAAATTCTGTGTTAGTGTCACGGAATCGTGAAAAATTCCATGATGGGCTCACGGAAGAGATACCAGTGTAAATCAGTGACAGGCATCAGCCGTGATCCACGCTTTTCATAAAATGTATACTTTCATTGTAGCACCTAGCCCCACCTTTACCCTAAACGCACCCACTTCTGAACAATATAAACCACACACAGACAATATAAGCACAGTCACAGGTGTTTATTGCAAAAACTGACAATAAGCAGTTAAAAAAGCATTACAAACAAGTTATGTTGCATTTCAAGTCATACAATGTTTTTATGCGAAGAAGAGAGTAAAATACAAGGTTTTAATCGCTGAAATCATCCTGCTCCGTTAACGCGAAAATCCTGTGGTCATTACATAGAATTCTGTGAGATCAGGTTGGCCTAAGTCCAACTAAAGATATACTGAAGTATATTTAATTGTACTAAAGTGGAACTACTGCAAGTATACCTTAAGTACACTTTATATATCTTGCACTGCATACAATCCTCATCAACAGTAACATTAAAACACATTTTCGGCATAATATTAAGAAACGTGCATTGTGTGCACATGTAGTACTCCAAATAAAGTTTAATTCTAATTGTAAATCAGTAAGTCTCAAGCGATATGTCAGTAAATATGTTAATAGATTCGAACTATACTTTACTCCAAGATTAATATCCAATGTTTCTTGTATTCACTTTAATGATGTTTATATTGGTGTATATAAGTGTTATGGGCCACATGCGTGTTTTTTTTTTTTTTTTTTTTTTTGTTCCACATGACCTTAAATAATCACAGTAAATAATATATAAAAATCAAAAAAATATAAAAGTCAGCACTAATAGTTCCTCAAATATGTATGTAACAGAGTAATGTTCTAAATGACCCAAAGTGGCTGTTCATTGACACATCTCATTCTTGGAGAGGTTTGCACAAACTGCTCTTAGAGGGAGGAAAGGCAGCTGTATATGATTGGTTTTCAAGGCTCTGACCTTTGGTTCTGCTCGGCTTGAATATAGAGCAGTTCCCCTAAGAGATCCAGACAGTCCTTTCACATAAACTTGTTAATATGCTAGTCCCTGTGTCATCTTTCAATAGAGCCTCCGTGAGTTGGGGGAAAAGAAAAAGTAGTTGCATACCGACCCAATAGTAGTGGGAATTCAGCAGTTCGCCCTTGTAGTGTAGGTTTGACATTTATCCAGTTTGTTTTGCACATATTATATAGGTACAGAAACTTGTCTCCAAGTCTTACAGAAGTCGGTTTCCATCTTAATTTCACACTGATAACTGTTATTTGTAACTCACAGTGTGGTTTCAGATCTGTCCCTCACTTTTGGAGTGACTGCATTTATTATTTTTAACTTTCTCTAATGGTCTCACAGTTTTCATTTTTTACTGCGTGGTGGAAATGGGCTTCCATAGACTTGTAATGCAAGAAATAAACATGTCCAGACTGTTTGAATTAAATACAGAGCTTCTATTTGCTTAGTTTTTTTATGTAAATTTAATTGTTTTATTTTTTTTTCCTAATGTCCCTCTCTGAGTGAGATGGCGCATCACGTGTTAACCATTCATAAATGTTTAAGCAGTCTTCAATCCCAGTCCCTTCGCTCTCTATTTTCAAAAACAATCTCTTGAAATATTCACTCCAATAATAAAAGTCAGCAGGACTGGTATTAAAATGCTAAGAAATTCCCTTATTATTCTTGAGCTGAGAATTCATGGGCATTTTCCCCTGATATGTTAAATATAGATGATTTGCATATCGGTTTTGGAATATCTTTGTTTAGAAGATTCGTCGGGCCCAACGCTTTGATTGACGGCATCCAAATGAGATGGAATTTTAAACAGGCCATTTTATCATGATTTGAGCTCAGTCCAAAGACAGTGACTGGTTTAGTCTCATCTAACTCCACCAGGATTGATCATTTCCTATGATCCTTGATTATTCCGAAGCCGGGAATGATTATATTGGAACACACGCTTGGCTTTGATTGACACGACTGCATAACAACCGGTGGGTGGAAGGATTGGAGTTTAAGTGATTTATCTGTGGCTGAAAAGTTATTAACACGCACCTCCGTGCGCATATAAGCAACACCAAATCAACCTGATGGTTGCCTGATTGCAGTTTATTATGTTATGGAAATACGGCGCCATTCAAACCAAGGCTGCGTATGACTCAGCGCCACCCTAGTGGGTTTTATAGCCTCTGGACGTGAATGTTTTCCCCCCAAATGGAGTAGATTTGTAATGCATTATCGTTGTGTTTGGAAACTGATTGAGACTGTGCAAACACCACTGCAAGCCTGAATGCTGATTGTTTTTTAACAGCAATGAGGGATGTGCAATTATGCAAACAGAAGTAAACACATTAACTGGGAAAATAAAAAGACGAGAAACAAGATCATGCTGATTGCTTAGTGCTTGAAGGCTCCGCCCCCGTGAAAGCTGATTGGTCCGCTCCTCTGAAACAGTCTTCTGACTGGCTGCGATCAAGTCACAGCAGTGTCCTCTTCAGCCTGGGCAGACACGTGATTTGTTGTACGGTGACTGGTTAGGGCACATTGTCAACCTCCAACATATGAGTTTGAAAGCAGTGATTAAAATCTGCATCCAGGTGACCTGTCTGAGCTGTCAGAATCCTAAGCAACGAATTCATTAGTGTGACAACAAACAGGAAGAGCCTCCCACTGTGTCCATAAACAGCAAAGTCTCTAAATGTCAGCGCAGTCGTCCTCTGCGCCGCTGGTCCAGCTGTCTCACTCCATATTCCCTGAGTGCAGCAAAACATCCATAGAAAGTCAGTTTTCATATCCTTCCAGCTCGGTTTTGTTCTTCCGAGATGCCACTGAGGGGTAATACAATTGTGGGTGGAAATTAACAAGCATATAATGAATGGAGAGTTATCATTACGTGTGCTTCAGTTTCTAGAAACTGAAATATTGTATTTGACAGGGCAAACATGATTTAAATCCTTTATTATCCTATATTATATCCGTTTCGCTTTATTTTGAGATGTTTATGCAGCTTTTATCTTGATTTGTGTTTGCTGATTTGCTGCTGAAGCGGGCATTGAAAGCTGATCCTCGTGTCTCACAAGAGGAAAAAGATAAAAGTCTCCATTAAAAACCAAGCTTTCTTCATTAAATGTCATGAGACATTGTGAGGAGGGCTAGACTTTACTTTTATATGCTAAAGGACTTTTATGCTAATTGTCAGTTCTTTCAAGAGAGTTGAAATGTCTTGAATGGGTTATTTATTATGCAAGAAAACATCTGATCATGCACTTTTACACAACGTTTGAGCTGAAACTAGTGGTGATGGCGTTTCCTTAAATATGTGGTTATATTTTTGTTCTTTTCCATCTTCTCTTGTTACATCAGTCCTTTTTTTAATATCGATGTGAAGTACTCATACCCAGATATGTAAGGGAAACCAAATAAATAAATAAAAATCCTACTAGACCCATATGAAATTTCAAGCACATTTCAACTGTCAAAAACCCCCCAAAAATATTGAACTTCCAAATCATTGAAGCGCTTAAGTTATTTTTTCACCAGTGTGTTTTACCACTTTAAACTAACAGGTTTTGTTCAAATAGATGAGTTTAAAAAAAGAGTACATTTTGATATTTGGATTGGTTTGGGTTGTGTTGACCACTAATCTACAGTATCGACATGTAATCTACAGTTTTTCATGCAAATGCTCTTGTCTTAGATATTCATAATCTTTGAGGAATCTGTACGTCATGCGGGACAAAAAGAAACCATTTCAGGGAGCAGCATGTTGGTATTGAGAAGAAGCCACTTGGCACGTCATTGAACTCCAGCCAGATACTTCATACCAGCAGATTATTTACACGTAATGGAAATGAATATGTCACACTGTGCCGCACTGATTAATTTCTCTATTTTATAAGATGCTTCCTTGTACTCAGTAAACAGCACATAATGAAGCTGTTTGATTGTGTCTCTTTTGTGGTTTATCCATGGTAGAATGCATTACAAATTGGTTGAAGTTAAACTGCTTCAACATAACCTTGGGTGAATAGGATAATGTACGGTTGTGTTCTGAACCTTTACGAGTCCAATACATTATGGATGTGTTTCTGAAAGCACTTGGCTTTGCGCTATATTGTGAATGTAGTGACAGCTGAAGCAGTTGCAGGCATTCGGTTGCGTGTCGTGCCTAACAACGCTCTTTAGCCGTGACCGTATTGACAACATCACACAACCGCAAGTGCCTCTGTGCTTAAATATGATATTCATTGCTGATTAATGTACTGTAGCTGTAGGGCCCTCACTGGCAGGCTATAAAGCAGCTTATGCTATTTGAAAAAGCAGTGCATTCAATATGACAGACAATAAATTATGGCTTTATCATTCGTCTCTTTTATTTTATTATGGTAATGCGCTAACACTGCCCTCACTTCCCCACGCTACAAATTGAATTATAAATTGTGTCAGCTCACATTGAAAGATGACTTTCTCTTTCTCTCTCCTTCAGACGTAAATACCATTGATTGAAGTCAAAATGGACAGTAATCTGATTGTGGTTGTATGTCGGAAATGCTGGACTGTATAGCTGCTTCTCAGAGCATTAATCTCAGCACGAAACAGACACTGGAGCGCTGCTAATCTCAGATGTGCATGAGGAGGAAAAGAATTTACAAACCCCCTACCAACAATGCTTTCATGAATACATTAGCAGATGAAAGGCAAAGCAAAGGAGGAGACGTGAATTACAATACTGTTTGCAAATGGCATGTTTTGTGCGTGAATGTACGAGTTTGTGATCAGGTCTCAGGTCAGTCTTGTTTCTAAACCGCTGACTTTTATAGGAAACGCCGGCACAAAGGACCTCATATAAAGAAACTTCTATAGATGGATTAATGTGGATTACACACCATCAAGATTTCATGAGCTCCTTGCGGAGCCGCCACACAAGGTGACCTATTTCTGGTCGGAGACATAACCTCTTCACAAAACTTATTATTTCACACTCAATGGTTCGCTGAAGTTAACATATTGTATCGTATTTGGTAAGTGAAATATAAATAATATTTCTTGACCTTACGAGCGTAATGCTCGACACCTGCGAGGCAAACGCTGGTTTTGGTTTGTAATCTATTATTCATATGGAAGCTGCGGGAATGAAGACAGTGGAAGGCAGAGCTCATGCCACCCGATCCATTCTTATACTCGCAGTGGAAAGGCACACAAATGCAAGGAGAACGGAAGTTGCCGTTCTGTCTGGAATCAGAGTTACTCTGAGCTCTGGGCTCATATTTAGTACTGTATGTTTTGGTGCTTGGCATCCACTTTCACAGATTTCTATGGTCCCTGTAAGCAACCTTAATAATGTTGACTGCCTCTGCATGGGCAGAGGGTAAATGACATGACGCATGCATATTTTGAATACAGCTCTTTCATGAAAAGCACGTTGTCAATTTCTGAACTAAAATTCATTTTGATATATGTCAGAGTGATACAGCTGTCTTGATATCATGGAATGAAAAAAGAAAAGAAATGGCATCATATTCAGTACAGTACTGTAGAATTTCATTATCTCCTCATTGTGTGTCGAGCCTAAAAAAAAGTACAATCTGATATACACATATAACATGCTTTAATAATTTATTGAAAATGAAGATGAATATCATGAATAGAAGAGCAATTGTTCATTGATTTAAAGCAGTGATAAAGTAGTGAAAAATTATGTTAAAATCATAAATCAAAATCAACAAACTGATTATTGCTTGTGGTAATTTCAGTTGCAAACAATAAATGAATGTAGTTTTAATTATTTTTAGCTTCTACTGGGATGCTATAAAACTAAAACAGAAACATTACAATCAGTGTGTGTGTGTGTGTGTGTGTGTGTGAGTATATATATATATACATATATATTGCATGAGAGAGAGAGAGAGTGTGTGTGTGTGTGTGTGAGAGCAGTAAAGTGTGTCCATGAGGCTTTTCCATGCCAGCTGTGTGTGGATAATTGCCTCATTACGGTTTTCATTGGTGCCCATTTTGAAATTGCACAAAATGTGTGAAAGACCTGGGAAGGACATTGTGCTCCCTCTAAAAAAATCACTTTAATGCCTTCTCTTTGGTAAACAGGGCAGCTAGTCTTCAGATCGACTATTCTCAGGTTGCAGAGCAGTGTCCTCTTCCGGTTAATGCATTAATATAGGTGTTGCATGACATCTTGATAAGTTTTGTAAACGTAACCTGTGAAATGGGGAGGTCTGTCACTCTGAACATCCCTGAAGAGCTGGTTGCGTAACTCTCATCCTCCCTGAGCACTAATAAACACAGGCGTAGCAGGAGCTCAAGAGTTCAGTCGGACTCCCACTGAGACTCTGAGTGCTGGATATGTAGGCTAATGGATGGAGGGTCCTTTATGTCGTTCTCCAGCACAATAAAATGCTTCAGACAGGACACTTACAATAGCCTAGATTTGGAGAAGTTGAGTGCAATTAGATGGATCAGTGCAATCACTCCTCAGGGGAAGGGTTGAGTAAATCTGTTTTAATGGTTTTCATTTTTGATAATCTTATACGTGCAAACAATTATATGCAAGTGGGTTAAACTTTATTTCTACAATCTGCTTTAGCCTTTCCACTAACTATGCAACTTTGCATCTATATGTCCAACACAGTCTCTCGACCAATTCGTACGTTTTTGTACAAGGTGCCAAATTTGTGCAAATTCGTACTAATTCGTACGTCCTCACTCGTACGATTTTGTACGATTTGTCTAAAACCCTGTTATAGGTAAGTTTAGGGGCGGGGTTAGGTTTAGGTCATTCATACAAATTCATACGAATTGGCAACTCGTAAAATACTTATGATTTAGAAGAAATCGTATGATTTCAGGTCGTACGAATTTGTACGAATTAGCCACCTCGTAAATTATGTACGAATTGCCGTGAGATCAGGTTGATATGTCAGCTACCTCTCAGTTAGGATTTAGGTTAGTTGACATGTAGTTGCAAAATATATGACATATATAGTCAAAATCAGGTGTAAGCAGATATTAGAGAGTCTACTGATACTATGATAGTTATTAATTGACTTGGAGTTGCAAAAGTCCTTGCTCACTGAGTACTGAGAACATTTTTGCATGCATTTTTTCGTAACTGTCATCCTAAAAGTTTGTCATGCACAGAAACATTGCACACTGAGTCCGATGCAAATGAATTAATCCGTTCATTTGCAGTAATAAATGGAGTCTAAAAGTAAAGAGGATTTCATTGTAAAAAAAATTGTAAAAAAATCCCTTTTCTAAAAATAGAGGGAAAAAAAAGAGTCATCCAGAGTTCCCCTCCTTATTAGAGAGCAGCGGGATTATCACAGGCGATTCAGAGGCTACTTCAGAAATGTCAGTGGCTCAGTTTGATGCTTTGCTAGCGATATTAGAGCTATATATATATATATATATATATATAAAATAAAAAACCCACCAATTTATGTGAACTCAATGTGCTAGGATCTTTACAGTGCTATGTGCTGCGAGACAAAGTGAATAAACTTGACAGTTGCTATTCTTTTTGTCAAAACAACTCTGCAGAAAATAATACCCAATCCAAATTTCTTAAATGACGGATGAAAGTTTCGGAGGCGTTGAGAAATCCAAATTAAACCATACCCCATCATAACCATTGATGAAACGAGCGGTTTGTGTAAGAAAACGAACGGTATTTATACTGTTCCGTATCTTAAGCCATCAATGTACCGTTACGATGGGTGAGGTTTAATTTGAATTTCTCCGTGCATTATTTTTCCTCTCATGGAGAAAGTTCCCTATACTGACCATTATATGGCTAACAGACTGCAACGGTTTGGCTTAAAAATCTATCCCTTTAAGTCTGCAATAGCCATTAGAAAAATGAAACAAGTTTGAAAGTTAAAATAAAGTAACTTACATGATAGAGTTTGAGTATTTTTTCTCCACCAGCAAAAATATTTCCAAAAGAAAAAGTGTGTTGTGAAAAACATCCCATTCCGAATGATCAGTGCAGTCCAAATACAGTTTTCCTGGTTTTCGTTCTCGCATATTTGACAGTCAGAAACACAGATAAGCAAAGTGCTATTCATATTAAATCTTAGCCAAGCAGCCACCTGACCAAATATATTTGTATAAGACAAAAGTTCTCAGTTCAATCAGAGTTCTTTCAGCAGAGCTCTACAATATTCGTTTTAAAAAAGATGTCGAGAAGAGTGCAAGGCAGTCAGTAATGGAGAGAAACGAGAAAATACAGACGGACCTCACAGGCTGAGAGAGCTGGATGTATGTCATGCGTGCGGTCTGTTGGGAGTTTTGCTCTACATTAAACGCTCTATGAGGAGTCAAAGGTAAACACCATTACAAATATGGTGCTGTATTAATGCCTAGATGCAGAATAGCCTCAAAGAAGTGATGAGTAAGAAACCGCTGTGGATATTCATAGATGTGCAAAATATTATTATGCCTAATGACTGCAATATTATTTATTTAATTAATTTAATTTAATTTAAATGTTTGTAGTGAAAACAGTGTTTTCGAATGATGCATTTAACACTGTAGACACTCATTACTTCCTTTCTTATGCCGTTTCAAACCTCTACAACATTATTTTCTCTGTGTCACACAAATAATGATATTTTGAAAATACATTGATTCTACCTGATTGTTAATGGATGACTTTTACAAAATATCACTGTGATCCAGAGGCATTATTCCAACACACGTTTTAACGCTGAACGTGTATTGTAATATTCTGAACAAAATGGAGTGCAGACATCTCAGATCTGTCTGTGGGAGGATGTTTGAAGTCAGGTTGCATCCCTCGAGTGCTCTCCTCCGCTCCTCCTCTGCTCCGCTCTCAGTCGAGGTGACCTCAGGAGTCGATAGCAGCAGAGAAACAGAGACAGATCTACATGGAGCCACATCCAGGACACCTGACAAACAGATATGATGAGATAAAAACATGTTAACACATTCATGCACTGAGCAGGTAATATTGTCCATGTTTTCTAGACTGTTCTCATATTAGAAGAGTAACTCTTTGTAATATATGTCAACTAATTCTAATTCATTTGCACCTACAGTACATGTCTACTAATTCTCAGATTAGACTGTTAGGTTTAGGGCTATAAGTTAATATATATATATATATATAAATATATATATACAGCATATGTTGTGGACGCATCAAAATAAAGTGTCAGATGATATTAAGCAGACAGTCCACTAATACTCAAAGTTACTTGCTTTTAGTAGAATGTCTAAAGCGGACCATCAAAATAAAGTTGTACCTTAATTAGAACTGAAGAGTTATATGGCACTGATGCCTATTGTTGAAAAATATAATAAATAAACAAATCAAATGTACATTAGTAATGCTAAAATAAAATTTTAACACATATAGTTTACTTATTAATAATGCGTTTCATCATATCCACAGTGGTTCTTTGTATGCTCAGTAACCTTTTCTAAAACTCTCATATTGTAACATGTGTTTAATTCTTGCTTAATGCATCACGTCTCAGACGACACCGAACTGATTAGCTTCCTGTGAGTGCTGTGCCGCTGCGCTATTAATATTGTGTCTGGCTCCTTTAAAATCCTCTGGAACGGATCCTGCCTCCCTCTGAGAGCGGTAACAGCACACCCAATGTGTGTAATCACAGGTACAGACATCAAAATGTTGTGAAACCGTTTTTTCCCCCACTGTTTTTCACTTACCTAGAGACACAACTTTGAAGCTCTGTGCCACAGTTATTATGAACAACGACAAAACAAATAACAGTACAATACTGAGAGGAAACGGTAAAGCTCAATTAAGGGACCCGTGATTCATTTTCAGACGAATATTAACCTATGACAATGTGACCCATGCAATGTCAATTTCATCATCCGCATATTAGGCATAATGCATGATCTGGTTTCAGGTCTTAACTGCTCACGCTAAGTAAGTGTGAATGCCGAACACGTATCTCGAACTCATCTCCTGGAGACGGAACAGTACAAGTGCAATTATCATTTAATGTAATTACATTAACCTTCTGATGAACGGCTCGAAGTGCAGGATCCTGCTGGCTCACGGCGCGTTGCAATCTCTTTGTCAGCTCGCAAGAAAAATCCTATCTGCGGCGCTGGAGTTTCACCAAGCCAGATTTCTGTAAGAGATAGAGCAGTGAAGGCAAGCATGAAAACATTTAATTAAAGCCGGTGAAGTCAGTCACGCATCAGTTATCGGGAGCCCAGGGGAGAGGTGAGCGCTGGATGAGAGCTGTGGCCCGTTTGTTGCTTCTGTATGAGGCCGGCAGATCCACAAAGTTACAAAAGAAGTTTCTGCTGAATTGTTTTTGGCGATAAAATCTTTGCATTCGCCAGTTTATTAGGAAGAATCCTTGTAAGTCCTCATAGCATCGTCTACAATATTTGCTCCATGGTTATTCATAACAAATAGAATGAATTGAATTTTAATGTGGCAGAAAGTGTTCTGAAAACACAGGCAATCATGAACGCTTTAGTTTGGCAATCTCTACAGAGCTATTCTGCTCAAATGAAGGTAAAGTAATAATACAGCCAGTTTGTTTTCTATTTCTCAGGTGTTTGCATAACTAGATCTGCGAGCACACCATGAAAGTCGACACTGTCTTTATCGGTGTTGGGGAAAGTTACTTTGTAACTTGTATTCCCTAAAAAAATAACAAATTGCATTGCTTAGTTACTTATGGAATGGAATGCATTACGTTACTTTCTCTTCTTCCTTGTTTGTTTTTAATATTAAAAGCTCTATTTTTGGCAAATGTAAAACCCTTCACACCAAAAGTGAAATGAATAAGCCTCAGGCTGAAGGAAATGTAAATTCAAAAAGCTGAAACTAACCTATATTGCATGAAGAATGAGAAAGTTCCATACTTTCTTCTCAATCACAAAGAAAAAAGAAAGAAAGACAAATGTTATGTTTATCTAAAGGGATTTTTGCTTATTAGTATGGTTGAATTGGATTTGGCATATTTAATTAGTGCAGGTTAGAGTCATATTCTGACTTTGCATTTCAGTGTTTTTATTAATTTTGAGGAATACCTAATATATTTTCGTGTGATATGAGTAAATTCATATTCACATTCAGACTAAAACTACATTTTATGCCTCTGCACTTATTCCAGATTTCCCGATCTCAGCATGGGAACAGGAGAGCTCTAAGTCAATAAACGGGAAACAAAGTAACTGACATTACTTACTAGAAAAAGTAACTTTTGGAAAAAAAAAAAGATTGTCGAAAGATATTTTCTTGTCAATTAAAAAGTTAACGCAGTACTTCACTAGTTTCTTAAAAAGACTGATCTGACTATGTGTTATGTTATTCACAACACTGGTCTTTATCAGTACTTATGTAAAAGTGCAATTCTGGAAAAATGTAAAGGAGTAAATGAACGGCAGTAATTGTGATTAATAATCAGGATTATGTTTTTGTGATAAACTGTTTAACTGTTATCGTGCAGCCCATCTATTTATGAAACGCTGGTAATAACACTGTGCATTCTTAGCCCAAGTGTTCGGTTAGACAAATTTATTTTGTGATTGAAAAATGAATGATTCATTTTTAGTTTTTGCTCGTCATTATAAATGGACTTTCTTTCTGTTTCTCTCTGCTGGTTGGTTTGTGTAACCACCTGCAGCAGGTGGGTTTATCCTCCACGCAGACAAGGGCTGGTGGGTTTTCAGCATCTATCCTCTCATCTTTTATCTTGCCCTTTCTCCACATTCGTGTGCTTGTCCAGATGTATTTATTTACAGCGTCTCGAGTGCAGCGCGTGCTATCAGAATGTTATTATCTATCATGCTCCACTCACTGAGTTAGATTGCGCCTTTCAAAACAAATTACCTCCAGTGTCTTGAAGATTAATTTCATAGATTTTCCCAGTTGCTCTTGGCCTTTGAGCTCATTATAATGTATTTCAGGATTTTGCAATGTTGCTTTTCTCTCCCCTCGGCTCAACGTGTGAAGATAATGAAATTATTTAAGTATCCTGCTGTTCAGATCCTTCCATGATATCCGCACTGTAAACGTGCCACCCTCGCCAAAAAGACTAATTGGTGAATCTCCGTCGGTGCGTTGACCTAGATGTCAAACCATTGGTTTCCATGGAGCCCATATGGATGTTTTCAGGGAAAATATTGATCGACATGCTTCCGCTCCATTACCAAGCATGAAAATATAATATCAGATCATTGCAATCGTGACACTGATCAATAAGAGACACAGAGTCTTAAAATACAGGCAAATTTGCTGAACAGTTGCAGGTTTTGAGTTGGAAAGTGCTTCAGTGGAACGTATTCACCAACCACCCACTCAACTGACTGTTTCACTTAAAAAGCCTTGTTCACAGAGTTTGTTTACTCTAGAATTATTCATATGCATATTCACTGGGTATACAATGCATATTTGTCAATATTTTTGTTTTGAAATTTCATTGTTTTCACTGCAGAGATGAAATGCAGTCTTCACAAACTGTATTCAAGTAGAGCCCTGTTGACAACCATTATTAAGACGCATTTCTATAGCACTTTATACAATACAAGTTGTTTTATAGCAGCTTTACTGTGATAAACAAAAACCTGTTAAGCTCTGGGGCTATTTTGGGGAATTCCGCCTGCATTTGGCCTACCCAAATTAAAAAGCTTCCCATACCCACATGCAGAGGTGTATATCCAAAAGATTGGTATCATTTTAAAGAAACGCTTTTTTGTTTTTTGTAAACTGAAATTTGAAAGTGTATAACACAGGCCCTGAGTGCCTCAGCTCCCTGCCGACAATTTTATTTGTTTCCAACACATGTCAGGAAAAAGGACATTTATTTCTATCATAATCTATAAGCCCCTTCAGCGTGATACAAGACCCTCCGCTCCTCTTTGCGTTGGGTCCTGATCACACTGTCGGGGCTTATTTCGCGATAACTACCAGCTGCCTGTCCATTATCCCACTTATTATACGGCTACTTGCCACATAAGAAAAAAAAACTGGACATGAATATGAATTTGAAACATTTTATTGCCATATTTAAAAAAATTGTTTAAAATTAACATTTTAATCCTTCCGCGAAACTATATAGTACCACGTGACTAACATAAGACAATTTATAACATCTACATATAAATATATGGACTTTTTGTTGATGGCACCTAAAAAACATAGAAATAATAAAAAACTTATCATTAAACTATGTTTGTGTCTATATTTTATGACGAGTGTTATATTTAATACGAACACTTACTGCTTGCCAGGCTGTTGTCAGGATTTGATGAGAGTATACTGCTCCATTTCTGTCTGTCAGTGGTAGTCGGAGTACAGAAAGTTTTTAGACTGCTTTCACATCTATGTCCGGTCACAGTCATAATCTCTCTCGTTTCCAATCCGGCACGCGAGAGAAGTTGCACAGCCGTGCTTCTTAAACTGTGGTTTGTGTATCTTCGTGAGAGGCCAGCTGCTTTTCTGATAGTGGGCATCATCTTGGCAAGGTACTGTAGTTATGTCCCATCGGCTCTTTAGAGTACCAGACTGTTTTATTCAGTGTTTCCTGGTTTTGTCGTAGTGGATGAAGATAAAATGCGTCTGCGTCTGATGGACCGAGTGCCAGTTATTTTTGGAAAGTAGCAACAGGACACGTAGGGTTGTTGGGTTTAGCGAAGATGCAGCCTCTGTAATTTTCTTTACATGGATCTTTCGGGTCTTTGTGGTTTTTAGTCTCTGCATTGTGGGACAGAGTAATGTTTTCGGTGCCATTGTCGTCACATTTCATGGTTAAATCTCAGTTCCCTTCTCTGCCTCGTCTTCCTAGATGTAGCTGTACATCAAACCACACTTTCCAAACTAGACCAGTTTCGTATTAGATGCATGTCTGCTGGTGAGATCGGTGGATGATGGTGACTAATGTCTTTGCCAGCTTTACGAATGGCTTTAATTGTAGATTTAAAAACTGCATTGCAGGAATTGAAGGTTACACTTTTCAGGATATCAAACTTTTAAAAAATATCTGGCAATGCCAGTCCTGATGGCCATATAGCTGGCTACTGAATAAATCTGACCCTTCGCACTTTGAACAGATGCATAAAACTTTCGTAATACCTTAAGAGAAGATCCTCTGCTTCATACTTGTTGTAGTCTGTCTCCATTTTGTTCTCTTTTAGCCAGTCTTTGAGAAGTTTTATTGCCCATTCTGTATTTTTGTGTGTGTTGGCTTCGTAGCTGTCATGCTCTATTTTGTCAAGTTCAGTCTCAGTAAGCTCTCTGTGTCTTGTCGTTGTTTGTTCTTCGTAGTTACATTTTTGTTTTTTTGGGGAGTCATTTGATTTGTCTGAATCTATCCGTTGTTCAAACATTTTGTTTTTACGGTACATGTTAAAATTAATGTCGAAATTTTCCATGGTTAATTGTTGTCCAGTGTTTGTCACAAGATGGCGCCAACGTTAATCTTTGTTGTTGCGGAGGGATTTTAAACATACAAGTAGTACCGGCTATGCGTTATTACTTTGGAGCGGTTATTATTCGAAAAGAACAAACCTGCAAATGTCTCAACTGACCAATCAGAATCAAGCATCCCAGAGAGCCGTGTAATAAGCAAGAGTTATTCTATTCCAACTGTAGGGAAGAATAAAACCCTTCTTCCGCCTACCCAAATTTTAAGTCTCCCCATACCAATATACAGTGGAATAAATGCAATATATTGGTGTCATTTTAAAGAAAACCCTTTGAAATTACATAAAAAACTGCTGTAAGTGATAAATATTATCATATATGTTGTCTGTCCTAAGATGAATGTCAACACAAGGCGCTTTTATTTTTTTGTTCTAAATCTACAAAATGTAGATAGTGTAATTTACTGTAAATAACTTTGTTACAGTAAAATAAATATCAAAGTGATGCATATCTGCAATAGAGATTCTAAGCTTTCAAATGGTACCACATAGGGGGTTATTGGTCCAGACAAACTTTTAAAAATTAAAGGCAAAATTTTAATATGTAAATTAAGACCCGCCGGTGGGTCTGCAGAGTTAAGGAAGTTAATCATGCTAAGAAATTAAATTATATTATAAAACAGCTCTGAAAAATACAACAGTCAACAGTCATTATTCATATAGTGTTAGCAGAGATGGAAGATAGACTGCTAATACTCTAAAGACTGTTATTTGACAAGACGTTATAAAGTTTAATTATAGTTTAACATGGTCTCCCAACTCGTCACATATTGTTACTTGGTCAGGACCACTTGACAG
>JAUMHP010000062.1:664474-691371 GCA_032361065.1 Enteromius trimaculatus | reverse complement strand
TATACTTTCATTGTTGCACTTAATCCAAACCCCTACCCTAAACCTACCCACTTCTTAACAACATAAAACACTAAATGACGCTAAAGGGGTGCCCTGTGCAACTAAAAACGATGCCAAAGGGTCCTGACCAAGCAGCAATATGTGAGGAGTGAGAATATGTTGTATAGTTAGTATGATGTCTAAAGCAGACTACTAAGCGTTACCAAATATAATAAATAGCAGCTAAGTTAACATACAGCTGGTCTTAAAAAAAAAATATGTACCTCTGTACACTTTTTGTGCAACACTGTTTTTACATGCCTTACTGCACGTTTCACCACAGTTTAGAGAAATATCCACTAAAGTGGCACTAAAACAGGTTTAATTCACGAACCCTGGCACGTTTTATTTTTATTTTTTTATGTTACTATAGTTACATATTTCTGTGTTTTTATTATGTTAAATATCCATGGACTGCTGCTAAAAGTTAATGCTCTATCGTGTCTATCATCATTATTAATCAAAACTCTATACATTTGTGTGTAAAGGAATAAAAGGTGTCAGAGATTTACAGCCTCTAGTGTTCATTTCTTTTGGAAACTGCAGACATATGTACTTTTTGGTAAGTATTTAGTGTCTTGCTAAAATGAGACCAGACAGGCTATATGGTCATGAATTACATATTTTTATAGCCAAATGTGATAGACAGTTTTTCAGCTCTAAAAGCTGCTGTTACAACGCATGCATATATCCAGATGCACAGTATATGTGCACTTTAGGGATTCACCTGACTGGAGATCCCAGTGAAACTCTTCATCAGTGCCAGATCAGTCACTATAAAGCATGGCATCCAGACATGCCATCTGGCACTGACTCTCATTTTTGGGTAAGTTTGCGAGTAACGTTTTGATTTTTGCATGCAGCAGATTTTGAGCAATTTCGCTGTGGCATTTGTGAACACAATGTCTGTCTGCCAGAGACACAAATGTTGTGAACTTGTTTTGAGTGGCTTCAAAATGCCTGTGTGTGACCATTGTAAGTGGGTTTTAGCCTTGGGGATTGATCGAGGCGCAGGACAAATATCAGAGGTGGAGGCTGCATTATCTGCATGATGGATCTGAAGGACCTGCTGCAAGCGGTGCAGCACTGAAGAAGCAAATCAATGTTTGGAATTCAGAACGACTTTCCATTTATTCTTAAACACCTCCTTCTGTGCGACTCGCATACTTCGTGAACAATACATTAGAACCTTTAAAGACTGAAAGCGCGTTTATATATTTAACTTTATGAGTCCTAATTACAATTAAAGAGACCAAATGTTGTGCAATTTATTTTTTAATTTCCCTCTCAGACTAGCTGATCTATTCATGGCTGCTTAAGTCGACAATTTAGCCTTTGCGGGCTGAGTTCTATTGTTATGCATTGGTTGTTTTTATTGTTTTCATTATCTAAATTATAGCTTTGACTTGTCTTTCCTCCACTTCCTCTGCTGCCGTGAGCTTCCTGTCTCATGGTTTTGTCTGACTTCAGAGCGGCATTGTCTTCTTAGGCTCTTATATAAGAGTTTGCACAAGCTGTGTGCGTGTGTGTGCAGACATGCATGTTGTTTACAGGAACGTAAGGGTATGTATGAAAGTGTTCTTTCACATTTTCAACATTTGCTGTCATCTTAGTAGTTGATAATGTGCTAAAGCCTGTTTTTCATTGAAGCAGCAGCAGCACTGAACACAACTTTGTTTTCTACTTCCTGTGGCATTTTAGGTTCACATTCAGACACAGCCAATTCTTCAGTTATGTATGGTTGTGAAATCACCCTTTATGTCAGCGACAAGCTCAAAATCAAATAATAGACAAAGATACTTGATTTTATCAGAGCAAATAGGGCCTTTTCGCACCACAGGAAGTATTTAGTAGAACCCAGACTAATTGTGGTACTATCCACAAACAATGTACTGACTGCAGTCATAAATGAAAATATTTAACCCTGCTTTCTGTTTTGTCTATTTTGTTCATGAAAAGGCCATCTGAAATGGGAAAATTGCATCTGCTGGTGAATGTGTCAAGATTTTAATTTAATTTCCCCCTCTATTATTCAAACAAATTCTTATTCATGAACTCGTTCCTCATGTCATGCCTAAATCTTTCATTTGAGCTCAAGACAGATGATAATTAAATTTGCAAGTTTTTGCTCGACCTTGACTTTACTTTACGAATTTGGTGCATAGTAAATATCAAGGGAAGAAAGTAAGCTCTTTAATGGAGTGATGCATGGGAATGTGTCTGGTGATTTTGCACTGTGACTGATAGTTTTGTTTTGCGTGGCAACAGCTCTCTGATCAGAGCAAAGGAGATACGTTAGGACGTTTTCCAGACCCTTAAGCAAAGACACGCATGCATTAGAGTGGCTTTTATTTGGATGACTCTCAGATTTCAGTGATAAGCTTGTCTCATATCCGATGGTGCAGTTGGAGAGGTCAGAAATGGCACTTTTCCCTCTATAATGAGCTTGTCTACAAGCAAAAGGCTCAGATCGAAGGAATTAAAACCACAGTTGTACATCTGATCACGGTGCCCCACAGACAGCGTGAAAGAAAATTCGCAATCTCACATTACTGTTTATTTATTTTATCTATTATTCTCTGCTCCCTGTCTTCTCTATGTTTTGGTCCCTTCCACGAATAGAGATTTTCCACTGTCATCATACACTGTGACATTACAAAAAGTATGGTAATATTCATTACACATGGGTGATGGTAATATCATAGTATTTTGATGTTCCAAATACAAATGATAGTATATGACTATAGCACCATATAGTACTATGTACCATACTACTGTATGGCATTACTGTACATTCTGTTCCATGGTTACTGTTTTAAAATTTGTGTATTTGTATTGCATGGTTTTGTTTTTATATTACTACAGTATCATCTTTTATTATTGCATTTGCATCCTATCATTAAGATTGTAATACTGACATTACATACCATGGCATTTTATCTGATACTGCCAACGTAGAAAATAATGGAATTAGATTTAATGATAATTGAGAGCACTTTAAGTTATCATATTACCATTATACATAAAAAAAACTATAACAGTATATTATTTATGATTTACTATTAGTAGCATTGTAAAACAAATATAGCATATTTCTTTTCATTACAATGCCTTTTATTTTTCATGTATTTCATATTTTTCACATTTTGATTTTGGCGTTTAAGCCTCTATTGAAAAAAAAAAAAAAAAAGTCCATCCCTATTTTGTTCCCTATTCATGGAAACTGTCTTCTGTACTCAAAGATTTTTATTCAGAACACTGATTAATGATATTAGTTTTCTGCTATAGTCCCTGAAGCGTGGCATGCGTGTTTCTTTCAGATCAGCTTCACATTGTCACTCTTTGTTGTCAGCATTTACATACGTGCACACATTCATTACAAAGGAAAACATTTCTGCATGCAAAATCTACATAGTTAATATATCAGATCTGCGCAAACATGTCCAATTAAACTGCTGGTGTTTATTATGCAGAAGGATCAGGCAGGATTCACGCTGTGCTTTCCAGACTACAATGAATCATCACAACTCTGAACCTATTGAAATTCCTGCAGGCCGGAGCACTGACTCTCTCTGCTGTCTGGAAACGTGCTGCGCAAACAGCATCTAGTTCTCTTGTGGAGTCAGATTCTTGCTTATCTAACAGAAAATGCTGTTAATAATATCACACTGACATATATCAGCGAAGTGACTGTAATGCAGTGCGTACAGCTTCTCCTCTGTTTTACAGGTACAGCCACACAAGATATTTGATTAGTTAATATGTTAATGGAAGTGAGCCTCTGTGCTTGGAAACAAAAGGCCTCCTCTGAAGTGAACTGCTGCCCGGGATGTTTAATTAATGTGAGTTATTACTCCACCCGAGTGCCTTTCACAGCAAGTGTTGATTTTAGACGCTTAGGATGGTGATGCAGAGACAAAGAAAGCCTGTAAATAACAAGCTGCATTTCTGTAACCGACTGCAGTGGCTTGGCTTCGGTTACTGATGCGTTCGTTCACAGCAGCGCAGTGCTGGGAATACACACACCAACGGTTATGCTGTGCCTCTTTTGTGTTTGCGTTCTCAGAGCCAGTTGTATCTTTAAATTATTCATAAGCGCAGGTTTTTACTTCGATGTAATGGTTATGAATTCCCTCCGTGTGGATAACATGTCAGTGTTCTTCTCATGTGGATGCATATTACTTTTCAGCATTTTTGCCCTTCAGGTTAAATAGGCATTTTACACCAGTAGTTCTGAATCATTTTAGCCTTGAACTCTCAAATGTGAGTCAAAAGTGGATTCTTCAAGCCTTTCTCAATATAAGTATTCAGAAAGGATCAGAATCTGTGTCTGACTGAAATATTCAAAAACTGTACAATAACAGCACGTTAAAATTGTGATTATCAATGTCTTGGAAAATAATAACACTGAAACTCTGATTCTGTATATATATAATGTAAGCGATAAGGTACACAAGGCTGTGCTGTATCGTGAATAAATCACGGCTGAAGGGCATTGTTAGGCAGGACTGGGAGAAATATAACCATTCCAATGATTACTACTCAACAAACAAATTGTGTAAAAATCATTATCCATTAACGTCATATGAATTCATTGGCTAAAAGATGTGGGAATCCTGCATAAATGCTTCTTCGTCCCATCTGACCTCATTGATTCCATTCGAAGTACTCCAGCATGCTGCGACCTGTTCATATGAAAAGCAAACAACTCCTGGAGTGCTCTTGTAGAACTGTTTACTCTCGGTCCCAATCTAAATGAAAATCTCTGTGAACATTGACTGCTGTCGTTGGGAAAGAATGAGTCCGCTGGGCAGTTGGAGTGACTCTGTTCTGTCAGCACCTCGGTGACATGTTTGTGGAGCTTGTCTCGTTGGCGGTCAGCTTCACTATATCAGCACCAGCCTGACTGCGGCTGTTACTGACACAGTGCATACTTTATTTAACATATATTTATGGTATTGTATGCCTTTATTAGGCACAACACAGTAGAGCGCTGATAGGAAAACATCGGGTGGAAAGAGGGCAGCGGGATCGGCGAAGGACCTTGACACCGGCAATCAAACTCGGGTCACCGCATCAGTTGCATTGCCTCAGAGCACAAACAGTTTCTGACAGTGTCTGTTACCAACAACTTCTGAATCTAATCCGTTACTGACAACATCAGAATCCGGTCCGTTACTGACAGCGTCTGAATCTGGTCAGTTCATGATAGTGTCTGAATCTGGTCTTTACTTTATTAATCTGAATTGAACTATCACTGAACTGTATCGACACTGTTGTCATTTAGAATCTCTTTACAGCTGAATCTTTCTCCATAGCTGAGTTTCTATTATTGATCTACTATTTTCCTGTTTATCACTGTGAAGCTGCTTTGACCCTCTGTATTGTATAAAATGCTGTAGAAATAAAGGTGTCATTTTCCCCGTTGTTCCCTGTTATACACAATTCACACAACAATTGAAATGTCATGACGTACTCTTGCACAGAAAGAAAAAGCTTGGCTTGAATTCGGGGGTTTGAAAATGTCTGTGCTTCCATTCTTTTGTAAGGTGGATTGAGATTGTGGTTTGGTGTTTATTGTACATGCTTTAAGCCAGATCACCCATTCTCCCCATTCCTTGTCCTTTTTGTACAGCTCCATCAATTAAAAAAAATGTACAAAAAGGCCCCAAAATAATAAGCAAGCAATTAAAACAGAATTTGTCATTATTAATTATTGTGCTTACATGGCTGTCAGTGACAGATTGTACTTTTACACCTAACAGAGCATCAAACTCAGCTATATGACATAAAAAACACACAATAAAGAAAGATGTTTTTATCATTTTATTTGCCCTCAGTGAATCCCGCATTATTACCTGTATTAACCTAGTATGTCATGAAGTTCAGTCATAGCGTGCCATGGTCGAAGGTACTGAGGATGATTGGTGAAAAACCTGATATGTAATCAATAATGATGGATCAAAGCACTACACCTCTACTAGCCTGTGGTCAGAGAGCGCATTACTGTTTGCTACTTCATAGCATCTTTTCATCTCCTTCCTGGGGGTGCTTCTCCCTCATTATTAATCACTAGAAGGGATGGTGTTAGTCAAACTCAAAGCTCTAAAGAGCTCACAAGGCCTTTAGAAAGATCTATCCGGATGAACGCTGACTTGGATTTGATATATAATCAGTTACATCGTATGTATTGCCGGGTGGATGCGGATAACAGAATGTAACGTGCATTGCGGCTGCAACTCAGAAATTGAATTTTTCTGCCACCTCAGATTTGATGCGTCTCACAGTGAATACTGAAGTCAACTATTATCCTGCCACGGGCAGATTACAGGCCTCTCAGAAACGGGAAGTGTACAAAGAGGCGGCGAACAATACTCAAATATTTTTGAGAGAAAAAAAGAAAAGCACTTGAGGTGAGAGGCTTCACTCATCAATGACCTGCTTTGTGTTTGTCAGTTTTGAGTGAAAGTGTGCATCCAGAGTATGAAAAGGCATCTCGGTCTTTTTATACGAATGCAGTTATCTTTGTCCCACCCCCAAAGTTACTCAAATGCTCACAGCAATAATTGCAGCGTATTTGAAGACGCATTCATCCGAGTGACGCGTTTCTTTCCCAGTCTCTCTTGCAAAGCGCCCCGATGATTCAGTCCATCCTAATTAATTTTGTCTAGAGCCATTGTTTGCCGAGCGGAAGGAGAACTTGGATACGAGCGTCATTATTTTTTACGATGAGCTGGAAGCCTCCCTGTGCTTTGCTGGAAATGATGCTGGTGTTAAAGGTCTTTGATGTGTTGACTCACCTTGACTCTGCCTGGTTGTGTCTTCCAGGGGAGAAGCACTGGCCGGTTCGGTCTCAGAGTCATCATGGTAGGAACGCTGCTTCTGTGTAGTTGAGTGTGTTTCTTCCCTTGGTCTCTGCCTCAGCCCTGTGTCTGTGTTTGTGGTGGATGTGTAAGTCTGTGTAACCTCACACCTCTCCATGTAGCTCTGATTAGATCATTCTTCTCCTGCTTAATCTGCACCCCTGTAGTGTCTTTGTTCCTCTGGATTCTCTGTTCCTCCATTGCTTCGGATTCAGAGTGCCTCCGACAGACAGAGGAGCACACATGCTAACGCAGGGATAAAGACAGTTTTGAATGATGTTACTTCTTATTAATTAAAGAAGACATCAGAAAAATCTGTGCTTATCTCTGTGGGCGACGTGATGATGCTCCTCGTGAGAAGATCTTCAGCCGGCGTCCTCCAGCCTGGTATGTGCAAGCCGAAGGGTCTTTTTATGTGTTTTCTTTTTGTTGTTTTTCTTGTGAATCAAACTGTCATTGTTACTTTTATGAGAAATGCAAATGAATAAAAACAAAATAAAACACGTTGGAAATGCTCTGCAGGTACGTTCAGTGCTTTGATGTCCCGTTTATTATGGATGAAACGTGTCTGGGTCAATGTCCATGAAATTGCTGAAATGTCTGTGATATTGCTAAATGACCCAGCACAGAGCTTTCCATCTTATCCCGAGAGAAAAGCTGTATAGGGACTCAATCAGTATGTGTTTGTCAGTGCAGCACAGGTTTAAAAGCAAATACACAAGCTTTATTTACCCATCAACCTTCTGCTTCAAGAGCCAAAGGTTACCGTGTCTCCAATTCCACAAGTTAATGATAAGAAAACTCTCTGGTAAAGAGGATACACTGCAAAAAAATGATTTCCTGTCTGGTTTTTTGCATTCTTAAATCCCAATACATTTACACATTAAGTAGCAAAATCACTGCTGTATAAGATATTTTGTCTTGTTTTCTGAAAAAAAGTATCAAAGTGCATCAAGGTTTTGCTTTACTCATGGTCAGGGCATTTAACTTATTTGCAAACTAAACCCTCACTTAACTTTTATACATTTTTAAGAAAATAAATTTTTTTGTAATTTTGCTTCTCTAATAATATGTCTTGATTTTAAAGCTATAGTTCACCCAAAAATAATAATTCTGTCATTTATTACTCACCCTCATGTTATTCCAAACCTGTACGACCTTCATCTTCATGAGACAAATTAAGATATTTTTGTGATATTTTGTAAGATTTCTGATCCTGCATAGACAGCAATGCAACTACAACACCACATTGAATGCCCAGAAATTTAAGGACAGTGTTAAAATTGTCCTTGTGACATCAGTAGTTCAACTGTAATTGAATGAATCAAAAAGAACACTTTTATTGTGTGCAAAGGAAGCCAAAATAGTGACATTATTCAACACATTCATCTCTTCCATGTCGGTCTTTCATGCCGGAGATGGTGCAAGCAGAGAATGCACAATACTGTCATGAATATGCAGCATCGAGTCAAAAAAATGATTATTGTAGCTAATTAAGGTTGAACCATTGATGCCACTTGCCTGCACGTTTCAGTTTCTTTACAGGGTCAGAAAGCTCCCAGATTTCATGACAATATATTAAATATTTGTGTCCTGAAGATGAAAAAAGCTCTTACAGATTTGGAACAAAACGAGGGTGAGTAATCTGTTTCGTTTTTGAGAATGTTTACATATAAAAAAACAAGACGAAAACAAGAGCGGTAGTGTATGTGCTGGTATTACATGACATACAGTGCTTACAGAGAACTCGATTGCAGCTCAGTTACAGCATTATTTATAGCAGGACGGGTCAAACCGTGCACTTCAGCGGGGAATTGCATTTTCATACATGTAGGACTACTATGACATTTCACAATTAAATATTAACCGTTTTGGTCAGTGGTTAAATGCCAGACCCCAGTGGCTTTCCGGCTCTGTGTTTGTCAAAAACACAAGAGAAGGGCAAGCGAACTGGTTTCAAACTGTCAGCGAGGAGCGTCGGGCCGGACCTCGTCCCCCACAAGACTGTATCATTAGAGCCTCTATCTAAAGCAGAGTCATAGCCGTGCATTTTGAACAGGTGCATAAACACGACCAACTTCTGGAAGGAAATGTGACGTTCTCGTACTCGCCCTCCCACCCACTCGTGTCTCAATCCCTTCCGGCCCCTCATTAGTCTGAACAGCATCACCTCTGGAGAGCAGCAGGCTCGAGTGGGTTTTCCAGACTCTACGTCAGGTTTTTATCAGGCACGATTGGGTTTTCTGTCATACCAAGCCAGATATTTTAACAAAGGAATTCAGACAAGCAGATGTACTTGGCTGTGCTATAAGATGTGCTTGGCGTGCCGAAAAGCTTACTGACCTAAGATTTTGGCACAATGTATTCATCAAGGAGGCAGAAGCGTGTTGTTAATTCTCGTCAACACAGGGCTGGACCGGATGAGACAGAAGGGAACGAGCACTAGAGGCTACACAGCTGTTCATGCAAATGTTCTCGCATGACCTTGTTTACTTGCTACTTGTTTTTTTGTTTTTTTTGTTTGCGAAAAATGTTTGATCTGATTTGAAATTCATTTCCACAATCAGAGGAAACGTTAATCATGCCGTCATCATAAATTAACTTTTCACTAGGTTTTTTATACCAGGTATCGTGTAATATCACGTCTCACGAGATGTATTATGTTACTGCTGTAATTGTTCCAGTGATTAACACTGCTTATTGTGAGGTTTATTATAAAGCATGCCAACCTCCTGTGAGCTCATTTTGAGCTAATCCTGGACTCTCTGATAATAGTGAAAACGAAACGCACCCACAGAGATCTCATGTAAATGCGATGACAAACAGCAACCCCTTCTGATGATGTCGATGCATTTCATTCTCTGGAGGAAAAGCAAGAGAAATGTCAAATGACTGAATCATTGCTTGGCCATCTGGACATCACTATTCAAACTGGAACGAGAGTGTTGTTGTCAGGTTATATTAGATGTGAAACAGGAGTATGTGCAAAGCGACGATTCATCAGCTGTAGGCTCTGGTGTCGCTACCGTTTCGCTTTCAAAAGGCCAAATCAACAACATTTGCGGCGTCTGATTCATACAATGTAAATTTCATCGCACACCGGGGCGGATATTAAAAATGATACACAGCTTATGACTTCTAAAAGCGACCACACTGCTGTTAATGCCAGCGAGTCTCTCCGAACAGCTCAGGATAACTAATTCTCCACACGTTCTCATCAGCTTTTAAGCTATTAAAAGGTAGTAAGTGTTCTTTAATGCTGTCATAAAGTAGGCAAAACAGACATTACACCCTGCTGTCTGCTTCAGAAACAAAACTCTGCACTGTAATAAAAGATAGAGTTTTACCTAACTGAGTTTAATATCAGAGGAGACCTCAGACATCGCTGCGCAGCTTCTCCTTGAGCTGGTGTGAAACTCTTCATTAACCTCACGACGCATTACGAGTAGCTGGCTCGAGCCCCTTCTTGTTGACTAAATGACCTGAGAGACTTGGGTCGAGCGAGCCTAAATGGGCACGTATGCTGAGAGAGATAGAGAGAGAGAGAGAAAGTGACTGGAGAGAGCACAGACCTCCGGCCCACAGCCAGACTTCAACTAACCGCCTTCTCAAAAGCAACTAATTGGTCCCCAGATTAAAGCAGGATCACTGAACTGGACGATGCTTCTTATTAATTAGAACTCAAGACTGTGCTTTGAGCTCTGGCTTTTTATCAGTGCTGCTGTGAATGTAGTGGACCTGAGACGTTTTGGGATGTGTGTGCCTCCTAAGCGCTCCTTTACTTTTGGTTGTCAGTTTTAATAAGATGCTGTAGACAGTGCAGAGGAGACCTTCAGACTAATTCAGTATTTCAGACCCTGCTGCTTTTAATTGCGATTTCTGCTGCTGGAAAGAAAAAAGAAACACATTGAGCTTAAAACAACAAAATTATGATTTTAGCTCACTTTAGAGTCCCTTTTTGACATGTTATTCCAGAAAGGAAAAAAATAATAATTCAGCCAGGTTCCATAAAAGTCCTGCGTGGGGGTCAAAAAACATGTGCACTACTGTTCTGAAGTTTGGGGTCAGTAAGATATACTCAGTGTTTTAATAAGTCTTTTTCAGTGTGGTTTCTTTAAATTGATCAAAAGTGACATTTAGAATGTTACAAAATTTCAGTTTGAAATAAATGTTGTTCTTTGAACTTTCTATTCATCAAATAATCCTGAATAATAATAATATTCAAATCAGCATATTAGAATGATTTCTAAAGGATCATGTGGAAGACTGGACGCTGAAAATTCAGATTTGATCATGCGAATAAATTATATTTTACATTCACGTAGAAAACAGTTATTTTAAATCTATCAATATCTAACAATATTTACAGTATTTTATTTATTTTACTTTTTGGCCGCAATAGTGAGAAAAAGCGACTATTTATTTATTTTTATATATATTATAAGTTTCTTTGAAAATAAAACAATATGTTTTTTTTTTTCATATAATATTTTTGTAAAATCCAAATTTGTTAGTACAAAATTGCTTTGCAACGTATATTGGGATTTCCTAAAGTAAGTCTGGGTCGCCTGTGAAGCTTCAAAAACCCTGTTAAAGACAAAAACATTTGTACTAAATCTACATTGTATACACAGTAAACACACTGCAGGGAACCATAGCTACTGGGTAAAAAGAAACTCAACCCATCTCATCAAATAACTGCAACGATTGACTCCATTCTATCGAAACAGGGGTCTTCGCTCATCTGAGCTCCATGACAGATGTAAATGGATGTTAAACTAGTCACTCTAATGCATTTTTAAACAGGCACAACAGCAGATATCCAGACGAGCATGACGCTGTGCTCCCTCTAGTATTCATCCATTTATCACGGGCGCTTCATGAGCCCATCTTTGCCAGCTCAGAATAGCTGGCATTCATCACCGCTCAGCACACCGTGGTCCTCACGCTCGGATGCTGCGGTCCATCTCAGCCCATCACAGAGCCGTCGCGCCAAACCGCATCAGCCTCCCGCTGCGCTAAACACACGCGCACAGACTTCGTGACAGATGACAGAGCAACTTTAGTCCTGTAATAGAGCTCCTGAATGCAGGGAAAATAGAAATGTCAACTGGTGAAACAGCCTCAGCACTTTCAATGATGTGCCGATGATGATGAACTCTGAACTAATGCGCATCGTCACATGCAGCGCGACCATTATTGCTGCAACTTACAACTGCAACCGCCAATTTAGTAAATGACACGTTTAGCTTTTCTGCAGCTGTTGGTGAGTGATAGAGCATTGTATCGCTGAGATTATGGCCATCTTTCAATAACTGTGCCTGCATGAGCAATTAACAAAAGTGGTCATTCTGCCAAGTGCCAATTTGAAAATATACAGTTCCCTGTCAATGGATAACACATAATTAGTGTTTTCAAGTATCAGTGATTTTGTGTAAACACTGTGTAATTGAGTTCATTTTATATTTTAGTGATATTTAAGTGATAACAGTAAGCATTTGATTTGATACTAATTTCATGTTAAAAAGCTGGACCACTAGTGTTGATTGTACATGCGTTGTTTGTTGCTGTTGCTTTTTTTGTCATATGCATTGTGAGCACTATATAGCCAAATATATGTGGACAGGTTTAGCTATTTTAGAGACACACATGCTTAAGCAAACTCGATAAAGGTTTAGTGTGTAAATTCTGGTGTGTAAATGATCCACTCAGCAAACTAGGATCCACTCGCTGTTTAAAGCCTGGGGTGTTGGAATCAAATCTGAAACAAGCACATATTGCTGGTCCATGCACTTTTGGCCATGTAGTGCATGTTGCAATGCTTATCTAGCTATTAATGTGCTTCCCTTTTTTCCCCATTGGAGTGACTGTGCTTTGGATTACAATCGATCATGCTTGCCTTTACTTTGCAACCAAATCAGACTTGTCATTGCTTTTTCTGCAGGAGCCCATCAGCATAATTACAACCATCTTGGTCTCAGTAGCCCAACTCGAACGCCTAAAAATGGTAAGAGCCACATTCCTCATTTAACAGCACCATTTCACGAGTGTAGTCTTACTGTTGAGTGCTTTTCACTGATTATTTGTGTTCACATGCCTACAAGATCAGCTGGTTCTTTGAACAGATTAATGGCGTTGACCATTTTCATCATCATCTCTACCATGAAACAAACCTGGGATCTTGAATTGAGTGAGTGGTCTGGAGAGGACGCAACTTAAAGCCAGCCATGCAGTTAAATACTGAGCTTTCCTGAGCCTCTCTGACATGTCAAAGCTTAAAAGTCTGACATCTGGAGCCTCACGCTATATTTTTGTGACCTGAAATGAGACCTTTATAGCACTTTGTGCTCAATTCTTCAAAGCGATATGCCGTCTGTGTTCAGAGGACAGCATCCATTCAAACTCATGCCTCAAAACTATCATCATCTGTCTCCAGAATGTATTATTGAAGGCATGAGAGCAGGGCTCGGGCTGTTGTTGAATCTTCCAGTTGATGTTGCTGTAATGTGAGGCTGGAAAGCTTCTCTGTAGTGAGCAGAAACGCTGATTAAATCCCTGCTGTTGGTGAAGCACTAGTCTGGCTTAAGTTGGTGGAGGATGGGAGTCTAAAGATGGATCACTTTCCCACCCAACAAGCTTCAAAGACTTCCCAGTGGATCCATGCATTTATGACAAAGCCTGTTATTGCATTCACACAGATCAGCTAATTCACTGTATGAAAATATACTCTTCCCATATTGCTGTGATTCATAATGGCCTATGATAATACAGTAGTCATCTCTGAAGCATTGGTCAGCTCAACCTGCAGTTGGCTTTAGTGTCCAAGCGAGATCAGTCTCTTTTAAAACTATTTGCAATTTGTCTAGCAATACTTCACTGTAAAGTGTCATTACATATAGTTCAATAACTATACACTACTGTCTACAAATGCTTTTATTTAATGAAATCCTATTTTTGTTCATCAAGGATTCATTAAATCCTTCGAAAGTGACAGTAAAGGTATTTATAATGTTACACTAGATTTCTATTATATTATAAATGCTGTTTGAGCTTTTTATTCATCAAATAATGCTTAAAAATGAAATTCATCACAATTTTAAAAAAAAATTGGGCTGCAAAATAATTGATAATATAATATCATAATTGACAATAATCATAAATGTTTCTGATTTGAGCAGAAAAACAGCATATTTCAATGATTTCTAAAGGATCGTGTTACACTGAAGACTGGAGTAAAGTTACTGAACATTCAGCTTTGATCACAGCAATAACATTTTTTTATTGTATGTTGATCAAATACATGAGGCCTTTGAAGAGACTTCTTTTAAAAATCTTTTGAATCTGTTCTCTCCAGCCAGTATGGACATGCTGTAAGAAAGATGGGGTTTTGAACAATACAAATACGTTTAGGGCCAGTTTTACTAACAACCTCTGCCAGCGTAAACCATTTTTTGCTGCTAAAATAGTAAAATACTAAATTACTATTACTAAATACATGCAGTGAAGCAGTTACTCAATATTCATTTGTAGGAGTTTCCCTTTCTGACGCAAAAGTTATGGGAGAAGAGTACTCAAATATATCATGCATCGTATTTTTACTATCGTTTTCGCTTGTCAAATTAATGGAATTTTGCTGCTAGGCGGAGGCAGGAGCGTGTGGTGGAAGGAAGATAATTTTTTTCCACACATATTCATTTATTTTGACTTCCAGAAGAAAGCATTATCCGAAAATATCGTTTGTTATGTTATTTTTAATCTGCTACAGGATATAAAAGACGACTTCGAGCCATCAACTAGGAGTTATGCAATACCAGATCTATCTGAACGTTTAGAAATTGTTTGTTTGTTTTTTTCAAAATACTGTAGCAGCATTATTTCTTTATTCTTTATTTGCAACTATGCTATTTCGGGCATCGTTGGTTAATATGTAAAGAGATTTTTTTTTTTATTTGCCCATTGTTAGTAAAGCACCCACAGAAATTTCGCCTCCCATTGAAACGGTTAGGAATTGCACTCTCACAATAATTTGCCGTTTAGTAAAACTGGCCCAGAGTCTTTTAATTTTATGATGACTTTGTGTAGCAGGACAACCTAAACTCTAAAAACCTGTTTTATTAAACTACCAGTAATGATTTTATAACAGAAAAAATAGGTGGCTTGCTGGTCCTAGCATCTAAAGACAGTGATGGCCAGGCCACTGTTACTACCAATTTGCAATAAAAAGGAAAATCATTTTTGGTTGGTTTTCAGTTGTAATTGTCCAAAATCCCACTCTTGATCCAAGAGCACTTCTGGTGAACACAACAACATCTCCATACAGAATATAAAGTCGGTTTAGCTATGTACAGCAAAACTGCACGTCTTCACCATCCACATCACATGTTCTCGTAGTTTGTCTGGTTTCACCACACTATTGCTGTGAGACCCGTCACGTTGCGTGGACACTGTTCTCTACAGCTGGTGCAAATAGTCACTCTGACAAAAATCCCAATTCAAACTGCCATTTCACAATGCTTCATCATTACAAGAGCACGAGAAAACAAAGCAGCCCGTCCCCAACTCTATTTCATCTGCTCTCTCCACATAGTGCTGTTATTGAACTGCGTTCTTTTTCCCTTGAATTGACCAGCTCACAGATCTCTAAGGCATGGTAAGTTATCTTCAACATCATTGATTCTCAATCTTTCCTCTTCCTCCTCTTCCTCCTCCTCCTTCCAATGAAGATGAATGTTTTGCACTTCACACACCACAAACAGCTGAACCCCATGGCATGAACTGAGTGAGTGCAAAATGCTGTTGTGTAAACATTGCTCGTCCTTTGTATCTCCCCCACTCGTCCTGTCCCGTCCACCCACCGTGCGAGCGTCCCGCAGGCTCCCTGGAGAGTTGTTGACTCCCGCCCCGTTCTGCTGCACTAGTCTCTGCCCTATTTTTAACCAGGGCTTGATCCTCAGCCTGCCCAGAATCAGACTGGCGTGACGGGCACGCAGGGGCCGCCGCACACATCACATCACATCAGTCACCCAAACCGCTTCTCCGTTATCAATGAGACGGCCGATCGAATGCCATTGGTCACCGTGGCACTGCGACTCTGGTCTTTTTATAGACACCTAAACCCCGTGCAGACGTTCCCCATCATCCCTCCTCACAGTAATGTCTTCCAACATGTCAAGTGTGTGCAGAAAACCTAAAAACATTAGGTTCCTTTTGACAATGGGGATGTTTGCATTTGTAATTTTGACAAATAAAGATTGGATGGTTTGTTTTGTCTTGCCCGCAGAGAGCACCCGGATGAACAGTATCCTCACCTCACAGACCGAGCCATACGATCTGTCCTTCTCACGCTCCTTCCAGAGCCTCTCCCACCTCCCCCCGTCCTACGAATCTGCCGTGAAAGCTGACCTCAACAAATACTCCTCGCTCAAGAGACTAAGTATGTCCTCAGCTCTGCTAAGCATGATCTTTCTTTAGGGTTCTCGGCGCAGAACTGGGATACACTTGACTACTTGTTTTCTTTTTAGCAAAACATTAAAATGAGGTTTCATTTGTTAACATTAGTCAGATAGAACAATTAAATGGCAGTTGTGCGATGGAGTGTCACAACTATGAAAAACTTTGGCATTACAAAAAGACATTTAATACTCAGAAATAAGTTTCTATTTGAGCTCTACATTTTGTTTATATTAGTTAAGAATATTATGAAATAAGGTCTCAGTATAAGTTATGAGTATAGTTGCAATTGTGAGATACAGAGTATCAAATCATTTTGCTTCATGTACAGTAATTATGGTAAGTAACATTTTATTAGTAGTCCACTATTAGACTCTACTAACAGTCAACTAGCAGTCATTAGAGTATTAGTAGACTGTCTGCTTAATATCTTCTAACATTTTATTTTGAAGGGTCCACAACATACGAAATACTTTCTCATACGAGAAACGTTGCAAGTATATGTCAACTTATTCCACTAACCCTCTAAACCTACCCTAACATTCTACTCTGAGAGTTAGTAGACATGTAGTTGCAACTTAAGGAGAATTAGTTGTAGTTGAATCAGTGCACAACACTTTCACAGCATCTATTAATTTTAGGTTCATGTTCATTTCTACTTACAGTATACTAATAATGTATCATGAATAAAAAAAAAATTAAAACTCAAAAAAGTATATGATTTATAATTGATTCCTGAATACACTGTTAATTTAATCGTTATGTGGATTGTTCTAGATTTATAAGATTCAGAAAGTGTAAATCTCATCAGCAACTGGAGATTTAGAGTTTGAGCGATGCACATTTGATGGTGACAAATGAAAAGCATTTGAAGAACGAGGCTCCTTCAGATCCCAGGAAGCAGTCGGACTGACAAAAGCTGCTCCTGCGGCGTCTTCGCCACTCCATCATGTCAATCAGCGAGTCTTATTTTATGTCCGCTGTGCAAGCTAATCAGCAATCAACATTCGAGCGTGGTACATTGTTTGCCGCGATTGTGACGCCCGTGTAAATGCATTCATGCAGCTGTCTCTGTAAACACACTGTATATTTGATTCTGTACGTGGAGTACAGTCACTGTAAGTGTGACGTAACAGGGGGCTGTGGGGGCGTCTCGTAGGCCAGCGCTTGCGGCTCACAGCCGGGATCAGAGCTTTCATTCTATCTCATCAGGACTGTTAGTATGCTACCTCAACACGCAGCCATTACCCGCTACCACGGATTCGATCTGAATCTGATATCACTGAGTAAAGCTTTCTTGTGGCCTTAGCCCTATCGTATTGATTCAGTTAGTGGCAGGTTCTTTTGCTGTGTAATAAGGTCTCAGCTCATTATATTCCCTAAGTGAAGAGTAAATTCCCTTGAGGCTAGTGTAATTGCATAAAGAACGCCCCAGATCACTGCTGGCCCTGAACCCAGCCGAGGCCCGGGAAATTGACAGCCCCACTCATCTGCAATTCTTCCGCGTCCGCCGAGCCTCTACCAGTGAAAACATGCTATCATACACTAAACTATTCATGGCAGCAGACCCTCCTTAAAACTGTCCTGTGGCAGCGCCTCCACCAAATCTCAGATGTGCCTCTGAAGCAGGTTATTTGTTGTGGGGTGTAGCCGAAAGGCTTAGCTGAATCTTTTGGAGCTTCGGCGGTGTTTTGCTCTGACAGATCGTGTTGGATGCAGCCAGCAGGCAAGAGCTGAGCACCGTACCGTTTCTTTGCGGTAGAGTTCTGTTAATAATAACATCTCAAGCGTCCTCCTTCTTCTGCTGATGTTTATTTTGTTAATATCCACAAGCCTTCAAAAGGAGACTCCTTTATGAAGAAAGATTAATTTAATCTGTAATCACCATAAACAGATTATGTGCCATTAATTTCCCTATATAAACCCAGTGTTCGTCCTTTAGCAGAGCATGAGATAAATGGTGTTATTTAGCTCTTTTATCTCCTAACAAACTGAATCTAATCCCCTCAAGAGACGCTGTTTTAGATGTCCCACAAAAATGACTGCCACTACCTCGGGCTGTGAATTATCTTACAGTTTTTTGTTTTTCCCCCACAAAACTCTCATCACAGTTATTCGATTAATTCTCACTTATAGAAAGATTTGTGGCTGTAATTTTGTTTGATACACTCCTTTATTGCATTCACTTCGATATTACTGGGCTCTAAATGTGTGGAGAAATCTATCAAGTGTAACCGAGATCTCAAGGACATCAGCTCCCCCAGAATGTATTCATTACACCTCCGAGCAGAGGATAATTTCATTATTTCCAGTTCCAATCACGCAGTTCGTTACAGTACAGTCGCTGGCTGTCCAGACTGTCCTCAACGTATTTGTGTCCTGAAGCTCTCAAGCTGTGATCAATCTTGTAGACAAAAGCAAGTCTCTTAGATTCAAAGTATCTTATTACTTGACAGTGATCAGTTTAAGGTCAGTTTAAGTCGCATGTGGAACCATTTTACCTCTGTAATCTGATGACGTCCCAAGCAAAGAATAATTGATATTCAGTAAAAAAGGGTTACACTTTATCCAAATATTCCACTTTAGGCATTCCATTAACTATACATGTTTTCGCAATTACATCACCTAATGGCGAGTTCACACTGCATGAGTTTCAAAGTCTTCGGATCACTGTTGTTTTTACACTGCACCACTATCTGGGGTAGTAAGTTCACTTTGCACAATGGATTGGTGACAGCAGGTTACACACTGAATGATTTTACAGTAGGAAAAATCGCAGACAGCTCTGTCTGGTCCGCAAAGTACCCTCTGTCACAAAGCTGTAGGTCATCACCAATGTATTTTTCAATCAGAATTAATTTCACACAGAAGGATTTTGAATTGCCGACAAGTCTAGATATTTTTAACATACCAAATATTTCACAGCATCAGTGATGCATCAGCACTTTTCTCAGATGGCATTGATTTGACTCTGGGATAAAATTGTGCATAAGTCTTATTAGAGTATTAGTCGACTTAGTTGATGGTTTCCCGCAAATTTTCTTCTAGTTAGTAGATCATCCCTAAAGTATACACAGATATATTGACTGCTAGTTTTGTAGTTACAAAGTAGTGTAACGAAAATAGTTGAGACTTGATTTTATCCTTTGGTGATTCTTTGATAAATGTGTCCTTATATCAGAACAGACATGTGGTTAAAAGGTCAGCTGAAAAGGAAAGTCGTTTGATGCGGAAAAACTGACCAATCTGACCAGCAGCTAACTTTTGACTTGAATGCTCTGAAACTTACACTGCTTGTGCTTTTACACAGCGGATAAGGACGTTGACGACTACTACAGCAGGAAGAGGCATCTTCCAGACCTAGCGGCACGAGGAACTCTTCCATTGCACATGATCAAGATGAACCAGGAGTCCCAGAGCAGCCAGCAGCAGCAGGCCCAACAACAACAGCAGCAGCAGCAAGCGCCCCGCCAGCGTCCCCGCAGAGTTCAGAGGGCCATGTCCCAGGACCGTGTGCTGTCCCCCGAGCGCAGCCAGGCAAACGAGTTCCCCATGTCTCCCTACGGCATCTCCCCGTACGGCGGACGCATCCTCTCCGATGAGCAGCTCCTGTCTGCCGAGCGCTTGCGCTCCCACGAGCGGCTCATCTCACAGGACCGCTTGCACTCACACGACCGCCACTACTCCCAGGACCGCATCCACATGCAGGACCGCTTGATGTCACAGGAGCGCCTTCATTCTCAGGAACGCCTGCACTCCCAGGACCGCCTCTACTCCCAAGACCGCCTCTACTCTCAAGACCGCCTTCACTCGCAGGATCCGCTGATCTCTCCCGACAAGATGATGTCCATCAAGCGCTCCGGGTTCCACAGTGACAAGTCCATGTCCAGAGCCATATCCCACACAGACGTGTTCATGCCTACCACGCCCCTCCTGGACCGCTATAAGATGACAAAAATGCACTCCCATCCCAGTGCCTCAAACAACACCCCCCCGCAGAACACTGCGACCACGAACCAGACGGCCTCCAAGAGGCAGGCCTTCGCCTCGCGCCGCACGCAGACGGTGGAGCAGCTGCACTACGTCCCGCAGCAGCATCACCATCACTACCGCACAGGGAGCAAGACCGAAGTGACTGTTTAACCGCTCGCAAACTCTCGGATGGTTGAGCCACAAGCCCAAGCAACAACAGGAGCGCAAAAGAGCCAGTCTAGACTTGGATCCGGGCCTTTCCAGCAGTTCAGTTCAGTGACTGACCCAGCACCAGCTAGTCTAGAGTCAATACTAAGACATTTCTGTGTGCATATCCGTTCATTTACCATGTGTTTGTTGACCACTAATAAGGAAGGACAGATTCTGCGTTCGTAAGGGCTTTGCATGGGGACTCGCAGAGGTCGTCAGAAGAAAGAACGTGTGATAAAAGGTATGGACGTGGAACAGAACTGTATAAATTTATATATACATACATATATATATATATATATATAAATACAAATACTGTTTGTACTTCCGGTCCTAGTCAATAGCTTTAGACGTTCTTATGATGTACACGCACTTCTTTTGGTGCCTCTACGAAAATGCTCCATTTCAACGACGAAGTGGTTTTGTGGGTTAAAAAGCACAATCAAGTTTCGTTCTGTTCTGTTCATTCGTTTGGTTGGTGATGGCTAGCACATATCAGTTCGTTCTTCAGTTAATTGCCATTGATTATTTTGCGAAGATGATTGTAAATAAGCTCTTTTAGCCACAGTAAACGGACAAGTCTGTTCTGGTTGGCAGTTGTATTATTGTAGTTTGATTTTTAGAGATTCAAGACTTCAGAACTATAGATAACCCACTAACCCAGTGTTGGACCATTTAAAGTAATATGATACTGTATGTGTGTCCTTTCAAATGTGTTTGTAGAATGGGAACCGGGCGAATGTTGTTGGGAAAAAAAAAAAGACACCTGTTGATATCTGGCTGTAGACTGTGTTGCAGTGACTCACAAGACAAATGAGTATATTATGCTTGTTGTAGTAGCTTCAAATAAACCTTCCTTATTTTTCTAAACATGAAAATGAATGTGAAAAAGGGTAATGTGCTTCAAAAGAAAACACTGAAGCATTTGAAAGAACTCTGCTCTAACGGTCCATGATATAGAAAACAGCTAAATTCAGCAGATAAAATTAACCATTTCTAAGAAACAAAACAGATAAAAAGAAAAAGCTGTGCCTAGTTCACCCCAAAATACAATAAGGTATATGCATATGTGGTGGGCATCGGTTATTATCATCCTTTGAAAACAAGGGTAAAACAGATTCTGACAGGACGCAAGGAAAAATGTGTATATCTTTACCATGTCACACATTCAAATCTGAACGATAGCTGGGATTTTTAGAGTAAGAACAAATGTGTGCACTTTTTATAAAAGTCCCTGAACTAGAAATGATGCAACTTGTTTTACTAAATACAGAAATTTGTGACACATAACCTTTATTGAATAAAGCCTGTACAACATTCTACTGTGGAATAAAAAAAGATCAATCTGGTTACATTTCATAAAAAGTAAATGAGGAAAAAATTACAAACACATATCATTAAAATCTCATCTCAAGCCAATAATTGACACTTGCACAATGTTCCACACTATTCATTCGATTTAAGGAACATGCTCATTATATATATAGTTCATGAAAGAAGTAGCCTATGTCCAAATTGTGAAAAAAAACCAACAAAAAAACCTGTGTACAACCAAATGTGAGCTGCAGACTACAAAGCTAAAGTCACACAGGTTTGGAATGGCAGATGATGACAGACCATTCATTTTTCGGAGAAACGCTCATTTAACCTTACAGTTCATCAGCTTTCTCTTTCGGGTTTTGCTACAGACAACCTTGACTGAAAGGTTCAGGAAAGCAGCTATTCATTTTTAAATGTTTTTTGCAATGTTTACAAGTCATGTTACAGTTAAACTTCTGAAACACTTGTGTAAAACAGTCTAAGAGGAAAAGAAATGCAATTACATTACACCTAGAAATCAGAGCAGCCCAGCAAATCACCACGTCTTCCCTGTAGAGCTCTCATGCAGAGCCAGAAAAAGCCAATGTGTCTGAAAACTAACCAACCAAATATGCTTCAGCAACTAGGTGATATATTGGGTTATTTTATTTATTTTTCTTGGACATGTGAATTAATACCCGCTGCTCGCATAGCAGCCAGAGCAGCTGAAACCTCTTTTAAATTCATTGAACTTCAGGGGTGAAAATGCAATTCTCACATACAAACAAAGGCTTTTGCATTTACATTTCTTATTTGCAAAAGCTTTAGGAGTAAGACGGCTTTGTATCTCGGTTCCTCCCAGACTACGTTCCCTATCAGCATTTAGATGAAAATATGACACTTAAATGGAGTCCGTGTAGCAGATTGGTTGACGTAAAAGCAGAAGCACGAGGCGAGCGAAAGCTTCCACTGTGCAAATGGCTGCTGACTAAAACATCGGTCCCATATAAAATAGTGAAAGCCCTCTAGGTCTCCACTTCTGAGAGCAATGTCTTGTTCAGCCAAAACGTAATGTTTCGTACTAAAATTTTTATCCCGGTCAGGGTGAGGTATAAGGCAGGCTCTCCCTGTATGAGTTTGGAACATAAATCGTTAATTATTTACCATCTGTCTGTCAGAATGGCCGAGTGCAGAGACGAGAGACGGCTTATTAAGCCCACTAGTTGGGAACACGCTTCTGAAAAAAGGCATTTTTGTATTGAGAACTGACAGTTTAGCCTTTGTGCCTGCACAATGCACTGAAAATACTTTCCATCATTCTCTTAAGGACTCTCATAAGGCTTGAATACGCCACATAAATCTTCATATTCCGCACGGTACTTGTGAATAATACAGGCAACGGTGCATTTCAAAAGCTTTTAAAGAAAAAGAAGTGGCTCCAAGCGCTTCCATTAAGTTTACAGTTTGCTCTTGTCTCAAATTACCATATTTCAGAAAGCCAAAGTGAAGAAATGCTGCGATTCTCTGCAAATTAGCATACAGCCTGCTTTAATATTACATATACAGCGCCATCTCCGGCTCTCTCCTAAGTCATTTCTCAAGACTGACCTGTAGCCTAGCAACCAGTATTTCCCATGGAAATGATTAAAGCTTCCTTCTTTACATTCTGAGCAGAAGTCTTTGATAGATTTCTGCTGTAGCCTGACACTTTGCCCACCGCATGTACCCGGCGGCGCAAACATCCCCTCGGTGATGTGAAATATGAATTGTCAGGTGTGAATGGTGGCCGTGGCTGCAGGGAGGAACGGGACGGGTCCAGAAACTCACGACGGATGCAGATGTACACAAGCGTACTCTTACTGTACATTCTTGCCATCGGACAGGACGATCTTTAATGGAAACTTCCTTACTTGATCAAGCTTGTCCAGAGATAAAATAGGCATATTTGATTTCACAAATGACAACTTTTATCATCACCCTCGTGTTCTAAACCTGTTTCTTTATGGAACAAGCTGAACGCTCAGCTGTAGATTGGTCTAATTAAAAAACACCTTATCAAAAACACCTCTTTGGTAACACTTTAGACATTCTACCAACAGTAAGTAACTTTGCAACTACATGTCAATTAATACTTTATTTTGATGGATCCACAACACACCACATAGTACACAAGGACTGTATACAGTATGCCTACTTACTTAAATGTGCCCTAACAGTCTACTCTACTCTGAAAGTAGTTGCAAATTAATATGAATTAATTGACATATATATACAAAACTACTTATAGCTATAGTTAGTAGAATGTCTAAAGTGGACTATCAAAAAAGTGTAACCAACTGTTTACCTCGTAGTAGCTGCTACTAGTTGGTCAAACCTGTTATTAAGACCCTTAAACTTTCTGAGATCCAGAAACAACCTTAAATTGATAGTTAAAATGACCCCATGATTTACTCACCCTCAAGCCATGCTGGGTGTATTTGACTTTTTAAAAATATCCTGGCTCTTCCGAGCTTTATAACAGCAGTGCATTCAACCATCATAAAAAGTGCTCATATCAACGTCAATCTCTCTACGACTGTTAGCAGAAGTTTATAAAGAGAATTGCTTCAGAAGGCCTTTATTAACCCCTGAGCCTTGTGGCGCACTTTATTTTGCTTCAAAATCTTGACCAACATTTACTTCTATTATAAAGCTTGAAAGAGACAGGACGTTTATTAATATAACTCTTGATTATATTTGTCTAAATGAAGAAAGTCTTATACACCTAGGATGGCTCGAGGGTGAATAAATCAAGGGGTAATTTTTATTTTTGGATGAACTGTCACTTTCACTACAGTCCATACGACTGTATTTTCCAAATCTTACTGAAGATAAGGATATCCTGTCCTTTGCCACAAGCCTCAAATCTCATTTGTTTCTGTGCAAATTTCTCAAAAGAATGAATGCATTTTCAATCACTGAAACACAAAGCTATAATACGACTTTAGCCTTTTATGATACCTTTGTGGATTTATATTTTAGGATTATTATCATTATTATTACTACAGTTTTGGATCTTGGAAGGCCTTTTAAGTATTCTGCTTCATAAAGCAAATGTCATAATTTGGTTGTTTGAGACAAAACTGCAAGAAGCAAAGTTTCTTAAGATAATAAAGAAAGATTTTAAGATAAAAGAAAGTGCCGTTCCCTGGTGAACTCTTTAACATTGATTTGACAGCAGTCCTGACACTGTATAATCAGCTGTATCGTGACCAACTTGATTAATTGCTTTCACCAATTTAGCCTTCATTTAATCATGGACAGCTGCCAATGTCTGTGACACAAACCCCCCGCATGTCTGAGGCATCGCAGCCTTCGGTCTGATCTCCTCGGCTGATATCCACAATCAATACAAAAGCAATCTGAGGAGAAAATCAGATTTTCTTTTGTAATGGCTTCGAAATAAACCAGAAAATATTCCTAGTCCTAACGATCTCATCTTCAGCTCAGTCACCTCCATGAACAAACACACACACAGAAAAATGCTGCATTCAGGTCTGTGTTGAACACACTGAGGAAACGTCATAGCTCAGGGTGGAAAAAAGAAAAAGAATCCTTAATAACTTTAATTTAATAACAGCCTGATCCTCCTTTTGGCAGCAATAACCTCCACCAAACATCTGATGTAATGCTGGATCAGGCTCAGAAGGGATTTTTGCAGCATTTCTCTTCACAAACCGGTTTTAAAGTCTGAAACATTACCATGTTTGGTGTGAACAGGTCAGGACTGAGCCTCTGCTAGACAGATTTGCTCCTGCGTTTGGGTTTTTCCTGATCGCTTTAGCTGCTGGACCGGTTGCTGTACATTTTCCTCCTTATCCAAATATCAAATACTGTAGAGGTGCTTTTGTAACACTTTCCATATTTATGCAAGTCAACGTTAATCTTAAGTGATCTTTGGTTTTGAAAAAAAAGAAGAAAAATAAAAGATTAAAATGTGCACCGCAAGCTTTTGCAATGAAAACATATTTGAAACGTCCAAATGTAAATGTGTTTAGTTTGAGGCATGATTCACATTAACATCAGCATCTCTTTGATTGGACGGTTTTGAAGTCATTCGCCTCAGGATCCATATTCTGTTTCACATGGGACTCTCAAACAATACATAAAAACATTTGGTTGCTGCCAAATCAGATGAAATTGTATGACCAATTTGTTCCGAAATCCAAGTATCTCCAAGCGCTCACGGAAATCACCGTCTCTCTAACTCCTGACACATGTAAAGCTTCTCTGAAGCCGCGTTTCATTGATGCCCGACCAAAGCCTGAAACCTCACCTTAAACTCCACGCGTCTCTTTTGATGCCCTACAAGAGCTGATGCAAATGTAAAATTCAGAGAACAAAGTGCACTCTTTACTGCCGTGCTGGAAGGAATAACCAAGCAGCACATTAATCATATTTAACCGATGCGAACACAAACAAATAAAGAAGGTTCCCTTACATTTCGTGTCGGTTTCATATTTATTTCTTTAACGTGTTTGTCTCCTATCCCTTACGCCGGGACACGGGAGAAATGAATATAAAGAGCAAGGCAGAAGCTGTGTGTCACACAAAGCTCCGTTTCCCGGTGCTTTGTAATTGGATTCTGGATGGATTTATTGCTTTTCTCCACATATTCTGTTTCCCCGTGGCCCTGTTTCATAGCTCAGTGCCTGTACGTGTTGTTAAGTTTTCTCAGTAACAGATATAAGTGACCCTGGAGGCTCATCGCTGCCGCGGTGGCAGATTCACTGAGGTGTTGCACTTTCTTCAGACCGACGCCACAGTTTCTCAGGGTGAGATGTTCGAATGTGATAGAACTGAGATTTGTAGGCTTCCTGTTTTAAAATGGAGAGAACAGAAGCAGAGCACACAGATCTAGAGAGAGTCACACTGATCTGCGAAGAAAAATACACAGAACAAACAAAAAAACGGTTGATCAAAGTGCTTTTAATTTAACAGGTAGTTTATATCTGGAGCAGCAGAGCGACTCCAGCGAGGGTCCATTTGGACGGATTCTCTTTGGTCTTCAGGTTGAAGGTCCAG
>JAUMHP010000062.1:533921-546276 GCA_032361065.1 Enteromius trimaculatus | reverse complement strand
ATCGGAACACCCGCTAGAAAGGCTTTAGAAGCCGCCACACCTCTAGTTGAGTGAGCTCTGACTCCCATCGGCGAGGGGAGACCAGAGGATAGATAAGCCAAAGAGATAGCATCCACGATCCACCTACTCAAGGTCTGCTTAGAAGCAGGGAGACCCCTCCTAGGACGGCCGAAGCAGACAAAAAACTGGTCCGACTTCCTCCAAGATGCAGTTCTAAGAACATAAGTATTCGCTCACGGGAATAAAAAGACTTTAGCCAAACCAGGCACAAAGTCTATACAAGAAGGGGCTACTCAGAGAGCCTGCAAGTCCCCCACTCTCTTTAGAGAAGTGAGTGCCACCAAGACCACAGTCTTAATGGCGAGGACGCGGTCTGAGACCTGCTCTAGAGGCTCAAAAGGAGATGAGCGGAGAGACTCAAGTAGTACCGCCAGGTCCCAGGTTGGAACTCAGCCTAAGTGCACCCCGGAGGAAACGAATGACCAACGGATGTCTTCCCCCAGACCGTTCGTTAACCGGGGAATGAAAAGCTGAAATATCTGCTACATACACTTTCAAAGTGGAATGAGCCAAGCCTGTAGCCATACCCATAGGTTCCATATCTCCAGGCAATCGTGCACCCTGCTTGAGAGTGAAGGTCCCTCCTGATCGGAATCTCCCAGGGGGATCCGTCAAGAAGGGAGACCAGGTTTGCAAACCATACTCTGCCCGGCCAGAATGGTGCTACTAACAGTAGGCTGACCTCGTCCTGTCGGACTCTCTCGAAGATTCCTGGGAGCAGAGCGACTGGGAGAAAGGCGTACAGACGAAGCCTCGGCCATGTCTGTACCATAGCATCCACTCCTAGTGGAGCTGAATGAGCTAGAGAGAACCATCGGTTGTTATTGTTAAACGTTCAAGGTGTGCGCCCAGCATCGGTCCTGATTTCAGGAATTCCATTTTTCTCCACATATCCAGAGCACGCACACAACGTCGAGAGACTTGGATCATACGAAAAGGATTTCCCCTCGGGGAATATTCCTTTTGTTTGAGCCACCATTGCAGGGGTCTTATCTACAATAAGCCAAACGGGATCACACAGGATGCCACTGCCAGAAGGCCAGGAGCCTCTGAAATAGTTTGACTGATAGAAAACGGCCTTCTTTGACCTTCTTGACCATCCTGAAAATCGGCTCGATCCAAGCAGGCGTCAGCTTTGCGTGCATCATGATCGAATCCCATAATACGCCCAAATAAACGATCCTTTGCCTCGGAAGGAGTACGCTTTTTTTTGCCATTCAGTCGTAGTCCCAAGCACTTCATGTGAGCGATGAGAATGTGCTAGTATCAGCCAGTCGTATATGTAGTTGAGGATGCGCATACCCTGAAGCCGCAACGGAGCTAGGGCCGCATCTATCACCTTTGTAAAGGTGCGAGGCGAGAGAGCCAACCCAAACGGAAGCACTCGGTACTAGTAGGCTTTCCCTTCGTAAGCAAACCTGAGGAATTTCCTGTGTGCAGGATGGATGGAAACGTGAAAGTAAGCATCCTTCATGTCTATTGTGACAAACCAGTCCTCGAACCTGATTTGACTGTAAGCATCCTGAACTTATATGGGCTGTAAATCCCTGAGTGCATTACTTAGGGTGGAACCACCTCGATGGCTCTTTTCCTTGGAAGAGAAGCTATTTCCTGCTGTAACACAGGAGCTTGATCGGGGCCCACTGTTGTGGGTGTCACGCCGCTGTAGTGCAGTGGTCGTTGCTTGCCACGTTGAAATGTTCGGTAGGCACATCCAGGGTGTCCCCCGTTCCGTTACAGTATCTCAATGCCTGTGAGCCTTGCTCCGAGATCGGGCTAGGATCTAGCCCCCACCTGTCTGAGCAATCAATGTTTTGCCTGATCTGGCCGGGCATCGAACCCGGGTCTACCGCATGAGAGGTGAAAATTCTACCACTGCACTATCAAGGCAGCGCCGTGAGCCCCGCGAATGCAGCTATGACTCCGCCTCAGCGGGAGCGCTGCATACACATGCGGGAATTGATCCCATGAGTGTAGCCGTAACTCCGCCTCGGCGGCAGCACGGGAACAAACACAGAAGACTCCACGAGTGCAGACACGACTCTGCTCAGCGGCAGCACGGCTCACCCAGGCAGTGCTGGTGAAGGCTACTTCCCTCAGGAAGAAAGCCTTCAGCAAACCCCACGGATGCAGCCGCAGGGCTGACTACATCCAACTCATCGGAGGAGGATGAGTGCTGAGCAGACTGACTTTCTACCCGAGGAGAAGTGGCCGCTCGCGGCGCTTCTTGCCCTGGGTTACTGGTGTCTCTCATGGGCTGAAATGGAGATAGAGGATCACTCGTCTCCATTCCTTCCATGAGATCCACTTGCGAACCCCATGACTACAGGCGCCGGTTTGCCTCGGAGACCCCCTCCTCAAAGAGAGCTCTACGTGAACGGAGAGTGGCCAGCGAGAGCTGCATGCACGCCGAGCAGTCCCTGCCCTCAAACGCAGCTGCTGCGTGCTCCTCTCCCAGGCAAGCCACACACAGAGAGTGTGCGTCCCATGGCGTGAGAAAGTGACCACAAGGAGAAAATATTTTTTAAATGCTCTTGCCTGAATAAATTCTACTTCTTTTCCTCTTTTTAAGTAGCTGAGTAACTGTTTCTTTTCTTTTCAAAGATCGGTGCAACAGACTCACAGAGAGCGCGCTGAATGAATGAAGGCTGCAGTCTGATTTACAACAGGTGTTCTTAAGCACCCAGTCAGTGGTGTCACCTGAGGGTGCCACACCTGACTCTAATCTAGATGGATTTCACAGCAGATTCAGAGCGTGAATCTTTCAGGTAATTCCAGGTTTCAGAAGTGGATAAAGTTGACGGGCATTGCACAGATGATAACATTGAAACCAGATACAGTAGGACGTGAGTTGCGTGGTTATATTCAGTAGTGGTGATAGGAAACAGGTGTGTGTAATTAGAAGTCTGGTGACTGAGAGAGGATGATTTGGGATCCGAAGGGGGTGTGGCTGGTGGCTCTGTGACAATAATGTAACAAATAATTTCTATTTCAAATAAATGTCACAATGAGAAAGGGTCAAATTTGATTATCATACTTTTGTTTGTTTGAATGTGATACAAAACTTTTTTTTTTTTTTTTAACAGGCATCAAAGTGTTAATGTAAAAAAAAGGAGATTTTTATTATTTTTTTAAATGCAATCCTATCAGATGTAAATCTGTTTTGTTCTCCCGATTACCTTACAGCCATAAGCTGAAAGGACACTGTGTAAACACACTTACTGTGCTTGATAAATGACCACATGTAAATCCTGAAAGAAAATTGGAGATGGAGAAAATAATGCCACGAAAAACAATAGAAGCGAGTCCTGGCTAATATCAAATCATGAATTCATACGTTGGGATCCGTGGAGTGCTGCTTTGAAAATTGTAATGCATTGATCAGAGCCTCAAATTAACTTGGAGAACAAATATGAATATGACTGATATCACGCATCGCTCGTGAAGAGACCATCTTCACTGATAGACCCTCAGACGAGCCAGTGTTTCTTCTCACTGAACAAGCTCTAATAGCGTGTAATCAGGGCCAATTAGGGCTCAATTAAAGCAAAGAATTTCTTCATGAGGTCAGCTTGGAGAAAGTTCCTGGACTTAGTTTGAGGTAGTATAAATCATATATGGATTTATAATACTACTCCACCAGACGCCAAGCTCAGGAGCCTCAGTTTCATTCTCAAACAGTGCAATAAAGACCAGTTTAGCTGTAGAATGTAGGTGTGTGTGTATGTGTGTACAGTATATATATATATATATATATATATATGTATGTGTGTGAGTGTGTGTGAAGAGTTCAATTGCAAAGACAAATAAAACAGAAATTGTGTATTTTTTCATTGTGCATTCCATTTAATCTCAATAAAACTGCAGTTTTTGACTAGGTTGAAAAATAACTAAATATATATTCACTCTAACCCCATCATTTTCTAACCTTATTAATTTCATCCCTGTTGTATCTTTACTCCACTGGTCTATATGCTCACCGACAGAGCTTTACTCATTCCAAACTGCATTCTTCTCTGTTTTGTTCCTAATTTTTGCTGTAGAACTCAGACTCAGAGGTATATGATGTCATGTTTTTCCAAACTCAGTCACAAATAAATGTTGGTCTGCCGGTGCCACACACAGAGCCGCAGCTCTTCCCATCTTGTGTGCTTGGGTCTCAGAGTGTGTGTGGCTGCTGAAGCTCAGTGTTTATTTAAACTCTCTGGTCTGTGAGTTATGAGTCTTAATGATGACCGCGGTGCGTGTCGCTGCTCTATTGTTGAGATGCTGCCTCTAAACAGGCCCGCTGTTGTTTATTTGAGATTTCAGTTTTATATTACCACGTGTCATTGGACTGTTTACAGTTTGTCCGTGTTGATTGATCATTTCTATCACCCGTTCTCCTGCCGAGAGGAAGATGTTGTTCTGAAGGACTAAAGCCATTTACTCCATTGTAACTGTTACACTATTGGGACAGTACACTCAGAAATCATCATTCTGTCCTCATTTAATTACTCTCCTTTGTGTGGAACATAAGAGAAGATATTCTTGGTTCATACAAAGAGAGTAATTTTTCTAAAAAAAAGTCCAGCAGGTTTTGTGAATAAATGATGACAGAATGTTCGTTTTTGGGTAAATGATGTCAAAAAGCCGTAGTTTTGCCAATGACGTTATCACCATGCGCTCTCTCTGCCAATTATGATCTAGGACGTTTACGTGTAATCCGCCCGCATACTTGCCGATTTGTTGTTCGATTGCGCTCCTGCCAGCTTTCTAACGTTTCACCCAATGCTGAGTGAAAGGACAGGCCGAGGAATGTAAACGCTGCTTATTTTCCAATCCAGAAAAAGCTGAAAAATGTCTTGGCCAGATCTTGAGTCATCAGGCCCGGTTCTGTTGGAATGCCATTTATTATTGTTCTTGTATTGTCTGCTTCGACTATAAAAATGGAATTGCTGAGGTCTCAGATATGTCTCTGGACGTATCGCACGTCTGTTTTTCTGCAAGACGTCCTTCGGCATTAGAACAACAGCGGCTTGCTTATATTGGCATGCTGGGAATATGCTTCATAATCTGTTGACATATTAAAGTCACAGCTACATGATGTTTAGACACTCCAGAGAAAGCTGAAAGAAAAATGTCTGTTTTACGAGACACTGTTTGTCATGTGCCTGTAGATTCGTAAACACACAGAGCACGGCTTCGACTGTAAAGTCAATCACGCAAGCCTTGTTAAATTACACCGCTCGCTTACGATGCAATGAAGAACGGCGTGCTCGAAAACTATTTCTTACGTTTCAACTCCCAATAGATGATTTTCAGACAAATGAAATGGATCACATTGCATGTGTTTAAAATTTGCAGCGAGCCTCATTTATTACATTGATGAAACGGTGCTTGTTTAGCCAGTGATTGTACAAATATACTGAAGAGTATTATTATAAGTAGATTTGCGTTTGAGATGTACTGTAATTAAGCCTCGCTCACCCCTTATTGTTACAACCGTTTGGAATGATTAGAGAGCAGTTAACATGAAGACATCTAATGTTGCTGGTTTTGCATAGAACTGATCTTCATCTGGTGTGCAGTTGGTAGCTATATACAGTATTAATCAATTGGTTATGTTTACAAGACAGCATTTAGTTTCAAAACTTTGTATTTGTCAACTATGAGTTAGTTTTTAAGACGATCCGTCATCTGCAATTAAACGGTTTTCGGATCCAGTCCTCACAGCGCATGTCTGATCAGATTGTGGAGAAACATTGCAGGACTCGATAATTAAAGAAAGCTTTAGCCTTAGGAATAACCAAAATCATTGGAATATCAAACAGCGTATTGAGAAATTCATCTGACATTCATCAGAAATGTTATAATTTAATATCTTAAGCCATCCAAGGCCTCAGGACATTTTGTGATTTATTGAATCAACAACCTCGGTCTTTGCCCAATCAGTTTTTGCACAAACTGCATTTGCTGTCATAATGAACTTAAACACATTAGCGTGATCGAGGCCTCTTCAGCACACTCTTACTGGGCAAGGTGCTTCACGGAGGAAAATTTAATATATTTCTAATGTTATTTGATGCACGGTTCATTGAGCATTTGGATCTTATTTGTCTTTCCTCGAGGGCTCAGAAAGTTAAACTGTGTTGGGGACACGCATTGAAAACAGAGAGTGTATGCTAGTACACATAATTCAACCCTCACTGCTTTCTGCTCTTCATCACCGAGATATTGAAATCTGTTGACTGTTTACAGTGGTGACATATAAATTAAAGGCAGTTTTGTCTTCATTTTTATGGCAGATGAGGGTGACATTATGGCTCTGTGATAGCTATATTATGTTGACTATTGACTCACTCTTCTAGCAATTTATCTTCTATTTGTATTTTTTATTAAGCAAGAACATTCTGAATAATGTCGAAATTTGCACTTAAAGCTGAAAATGACATTTTAATCGATTGTTGAATTTGTTTCTTCATCAGATTTGGAGAAATGTTGCACTACCTTACTTGTGCCCCAATGGATTTGCAGTGAATGGGTGCCGTCAGAATGAGAGTTCAAACAGCTGATAAAAACATCACAATAATCCACACCACTCCAGTCCATCAGTTGTCTTGTGAAGCCAAAAGTCGTGTGTTTGAAGAACTTCAACCTATTGTTTCCAGCCAAAATATGAGTGTTTTTGGCTTATAAAGAGTGCTCAATCTGTGTAGATTTCTCTCCTTATTCAGACAAGATGATGTTTTTACTGGAGAAAGTCTTATTACAGATTACGGACTGGTGTTTTAGTTAAAAACATCTTCATGACAGATTTGTTTACTACAAACACACAGCTTTTGGCTTCACAAGACTTACTAGTGGATTAGTGTGATGTTTTTATCAGCTGTTTGGGATCACATTCTGACGGCACCCATTCACTGTTGAGGACACCAGCTCAAGTACCATAATGCTATATTTCTCCAAATCTGATGAAGAAACAAACTCTACAAAATCTACATCTTGGATGGCCTGAGAGTGAGCACATTTTCAGCAGATATACATTTTTGGGGAAACTATTCCTTTAATTATTGCAAGCTCTTGTATAGTACTTTTTTTAAATGAAACTAATGTGTGTAATCAGTAATACTGTATTTAGCAATATTTAGCATTCAACCTTGCATTTTAGTCAGTTAAGCAAATCACATTTTATGACCACATGCTGTTCAGATACAATACTGATAGATTTACATGATTAAAGCACATATTCAGTCAGCATATTCATGGTGGATTAAATGTACCAGAAATGTTCCTATCCATGCTTCACACTTTTTATTTTCTACCATCTGGAGTTTTAATATTGTTTCTGACTAAATCTAAATGTTCTAGACAAATCTACAGACAGTCAGAAATAACCTAATGCTTGTAAGGAACTTGGGCAGACTGATGTGTGTGATTGCTGTTTACTGATGGAGTGTGTGAGAGGATAGCAGGGTGCGAACAAGAGCAGCATCTGAACATCCTAATTAAGGCCTGAACCCCCCCTAAAGCATGTCAAAACAAACGGTTTGAGGTCTTAAAACCACATATTAATTTTACATGTAAGTATATATACACATTTCAGCAGGGTTTTCAAATGTTTCTCTAAACACAACACTTGCTACTAAATAAGCGCTCACAAAGAGAAGTCATGTAATTTTCCAAACTGCAAGGTAACTACAGCAAAAACAAGCAGCATTAAGATAAAATAAATATTATTATTTGATGAAACATTTATTATTATTTTGCATGCGCACTGCCCGTTGCAGATGATAATGTGCCTCTCACTGTCCCGGAACCAGGAAACCTACCGCTGGAACATCTGAGGGTTCTCCCTCATGTTGGGGCCAAGGCGATAGGAGAGAGTGAAACTGAATTGGGTAAAGATTAATGCTCAGCGGGCCTGACGGGGATTCAACTTCTTTCGCGTCTCTGAGGTATTGGAGGTTCTTATGGTCTTTTAGAATGGATGAGAGGCCCACTCCAGCCAGTGTCACCACTTTTCAAGAGCCAGCTCTGGGCTACTGGGCTCCTGGACAGAGACATGGGCTTTCCTTTGAGGAGTGAGGTGAGGGGGCTGAACAACATACTTTAATTCTGGATGAAGTGACAATAGAAGTTTGAAAATCACTGGAAGCGTTGGAGTTCTTTCACTGTAGTGGGAGTGGGGAAGGAAGCGACTGCATTCACCTTCCCCTAGTCCATATGAACATCAACCTTATCATTGATATATCCTAGTAAGTGCACTGAGGATTGGTGAAAAAGAGCATTTCTCTGCCTTGAGGTAGAGCTGAAACTCATGTAATCTTTGAAGGACCTCCGCAACGTGTCTACGATGCTCCAGTTTGTCCCTTGAGTAGATTAAGATGTCTTCAAATTAAATGATTACGAATTTGTGGAGATAATCCCTGAATACTTCATGCATGAAGTTTTGGAAGGGTGCATTGACTAAACCATACGGCATAACTAAATATTCATAATGCCCTGTGGGTGTGACCAAAGCTGTCTTCCACTCATCGTCTTCTTGAATCCTAATCAGATTGTAGGCACCGTGCAGGTCAAGTTTAGTAAAGATGGTTGAGCCTCGTAACATCTCGAGGGCTGCTGGGACGAGGGGAAGGGGATATCTGACTTTAACTGTGGCTTTGTTGAGTGACCGGTAGTCAATACAGGGCCGCAAGCCTCTGTCCTTCTTGGCCACCAAGAAAAAACTTGAAGCAGCAGGGGCTGAAGAAGGGTGGATGTAACCTTTTGAATGTACTCCTCCATGGCTTTACATTCTGGAAGCGAGAGGGCAAAGATTATGCCTTTAGACATTGACTCACCCGGAATCAGATCAATGGCACAGTCCCATGGCCGGTGTGGCAGTAGCTGCTCTCTTGGGGCAGAACACGTCGCTAAATGAGGCGTAACAGCAAGTGGATTTCTTCGAATGTGACACTGGCAGGAACAGAGGCCCTGCTCAGTATCAGACATCTCTGTGGCTTAAGAGCTTTCCAGTTAAGGACTGAATCTGCTAGTTGGTTTCAATAGCTGTAGTCTTAATCCCAAATTGGCGGCAGACGTGCCCGGCAATAAAATTACCGCATGACCCGGAGTTGAGGAGAGCAGAAAAAGAAATGGAGATATTGGGTGCAGTAAGCATAACACAGGTAATTAACATGAACACATCGTTTTTTCGATGACAGGCTGAATTGCACCTACCACGGATCGTAGAGGCCACCGGGGGCATTCCTGATTGAAATGCCAATTCTCACCACAATCGCCTCTGACGCTCCGCATTTGACATAGAGCCTTGATACAGCCAGCTGGGTTCTGGAGGGCTGGAATACTCCGGTTGCTGGAGCAATAAAGCTGCAGTGCTCAGATAATCCAAAAGACATTACTGAAGGAGAGATTAACAGCGAATAGAAAACTGAATAAAACTTTCAAGTCATCATAAGCGGCTAACATCAGGCAGAGTTTGGGTTCCAAGCACTGTTGGTAGGTCGTCAGGAGAGACCGCTCGTTATAAACTGCTAGCTGCTGCAAGAGTGCAAAATTTTAATGAATATTCTTGAATGGTCATGGCACTTTGTGTTCACCCGCTGAAACTTCACCATCAGTGTGATCAAAGACCTCTTTGAAGTGGGTGATGAACATTTGTAGCGAGGAGACTGTGGCTCCTGCCTGGACCCAGGGTGGTTCTGCCCACTGCAAAGCCGCTTCTGACAGAGGAGCCATGGAACTAATGCTGATCGGAGGTGAAGAAGTGGCGGAAGTGGCAGGTGCATCCGGAGGAGGTTCTGACGGTGGCAGTGGTGGGGTTGTGGGTAGCTGGAGGTTGTCGAAACGGATTTGGAACACTCATGCTGTGCTTGTCATTGTGGTATGGGTTTCTGTTATGGAAGCAGACGCTACACAGGAGGTAAGTGAAAAAATTAATGTTATTTATTAACACAGAAAAGATTGTGCAGAGGATATGGAGCTTGAGAGGTGAGAAACAGAGAGTATGACGAGTTCCGATGATTGGTGCAGAATGGTGAAAAATTTCTTGTGATCTTTGCAGATTCGTCGGAATGTGGGAGGCACACAGATACGAGGAGACACGTTGGAGCTGGGAGACAACCACACACCACATACACGGAGGAATCCTAATACTTGGGAAGGAAACTGGAAAGAAGGAGAACAAGGAGGTAGGTACAAGATTGGTATTTTCAGCAATAGCATATAACTTCGTATAAACAGTAACTGATGGGGTGGTGTGTGGTTTTATAGTGCTGGTGATTGCGTTGATGATGAGGTGCAGGTGATGCTGATTAGATCTCAGGGAGTGGGAGCATTGTGACTGGCTGGGGGCAGAGCCTGGCAGATCTGTAACACTGTTTTTCACAAGATATATTTTAATGAAGGTTTTTGGCAATGCTAAGCAGAAACTATGCAGATATTTATAATAGATAATAAAGATGTTTTAATCTTAGAGTGTTTGTTGTAAACATCAAACCAGCATTTAGCACTATTAGTCACCAAACGTTGCTGACATAATCAGCGCATACCCAGATCAGAAATACTGTATATATTTTTTGAGGGGGAATATTTTTATTATGCAAGATGAATAAATGTAATAGTTTAATAGTTATGATTGCTATTATTAACGTTGTGCAGGCGGTGGGGATGACCACCTGGGCAAACCAGACGGCGAAAACACCCTCCAGGGCCGATCAGACAGTTCAAGTGCCCTCCAGGGTGGAGCAGATGGCGGAGAAGCCCACAGACACCTGGCTTTACCAGACAATGACAGTGCCCTCCTGGGCCGAACAGTCAATGGCAATGCCCTCCTGGGCCGAGTAGTCCATAATAATGCCCTCCAGGGCCGAACAGTCCATAATAGTGCCCTCCTGGGCCAAACAGACAGCAACCTTGTCCTCCAGGGTGGTGCAGACGGCGGGGATGACCATCTGTGCAGATCAGACAGCGGGAATGCCCTCCAAGGTGGGGCGGACGGCAGAGAGGCCCACCTGGGTTCAGCAGGCCACGAGGATGACCTCCTGGGCCGAACAGACAGCGCAACCATCCTCCAGGGTGGAGCGGATGGCGGGACAGACAAAGAAAGTGCCCTCCGAGACTGTGACAGTGCCCTTCTGGGCTGGACGGACTGTGATAGCGCCCTCCGAGACCAAACAGACTGGGACGGAGCCCTCCTAGGCTGACCAGACTGTGATAACACCCTCCGCCACTGACCAGACTGAGATAGCATCCTTCTGGGTTGACCAGACAGCAATCGCGCCCTTGGTGACCAAACAGACATTAACAACTCCCCCGAGACCAAACAGCCAATGTTGGCGCCCTTCTAGGCTGCCCTGAGAGTGAGAGCGCCCTGTGAGACTGAACTGACTGTAATAGCGCCCTCCATGACTGGCCGAACTACAATTCAGAGACCTCCATGGGTTGAGCAGCCACCAGTGGGGTCTCTGGAGACTCTACGGCTGGAACCGACATCTCCAGAGGTAGTGCAGCCTCTGGCGGACCCTATGGAGTCTCTGAGCCACACACAGGCTCCAGTGGTTCTAACCACTGGGCCTCACAGTCTGCATGGAGTTCGGGTGAATTAGGTGACTGGGAACCTGGATCACAGATTGGGTCTGGCAGATCCGGCCATTTGCGGGTCCAGAACCGCTAACATGAATGACCGCTCTTTCGGCTGTGATACCTGAGCCGACTGAGCTGAACACGGCCCCCTGACACCGTGAAACGGGACTGTAACACATCTTTTGAGGTTTGGGAACCGCAATGGATTTTGATGGTCTCATCATAGCCTCATCTTCCTCACCTCGTCCAGTGAAGAGATCGCTGGTGATGGATTACGCCAGCTGGCGTGACGAGACCCAGGCAGAGGTGGTTTCGGGACCGTGGGATTTTTACGCGACGGTGAATCCCCTCTTACCGCAAAGCGGCGTGCAACGCTGCTGGATCCTGGACGGCTGGTCAATCTGTCATGAAACAGAGACGAGTAGGCGTGCGGATCCATTTACAAGCGTTTATTTACAAGCCAGAGTCAGTACAGCAGGGTAAACAACGGCGAACGGGAACATAGGAGGCAAATACAATAGAATAATCCAGGGAAGGCAGCAAGAGTCAGCAACGGGAAATCCAGAGACACGGAATACTTGGGGAAAACACAGATGGCTAGACAACGGGGAAAACAAACGTACATCCAAACATTGACCAGCGACTAATACAAGGACATACAGGATATTTATACATGAGCAGACAATTAGGAATGGGAGGAGAACATACGAGTAACCAAGACAACACA
>JAUMHP010000062.1:513908-524325 GCA_032361065.1 Enteromius trimaculatus | reverse complement strand
CACTTGGATGGGTTAAATGCAGAGCACAAATTCCGAGTATGGGTCACCATACTTGGCCTCACGTCACATCCTTTCCTATCCTTTCCTTTTATATCAGGTTTGCTCTGAAGTCATTCCTGGTTCTTCTCCCAATAAACATTGTTGCCTTCGCTTCTCAATTCAAACTCGTTTTATTAAAGTAACCCATTAGAGCATGTGAGGCAACACAAAGAGAAATCCATGTCCTAAAATAACTCCAGCATAGAATTTCCTCTTCAACGGTTTCACTTTTCAACAATATTCATCTACTCTAGTCTTCGCTTACAGAATCAAGGGAACTGGAGACAAAACAACATTGTTGCTTCAACTCGCAGGAATTTTTGGGCAGAAACTCAGAAAGACGAACCCCAGAGGATCTGAAGGCCACTGGAGACCCACACAACACACAAACAAACACACAAATGCTCTGGAGCGTCACACGCCACGACCCGGCACTTACCAGTTCTGAGAAAAACACGTCCCATGGGCCACCAGGTCACAGGCTCCACACTCGTTTGAATGACCTTGTGTTGGTAGGGCGCTAAAAACACAGACGGAATTGCAAAGTCCAGTCACTAAAAAAGGGTAATTTATTGTATAATATATGAATGAATAAATCAACACAAGCTAGTACAGTAATCTTAAATCAAAACATTATATGGACTAGTGTCTGTGAATATTAAGCCAAAAAATGTTATTTAAATATGAATCCTGCATGTTCTGTGTGCTTCTCACTGAAATTACACTTTCAGTGTTTTAAGCCTCTGCTTCCTCAAAATATGAGTATTACTTTCAAGAATGAAGACGGGAACAGTCGAATCCATGTGCAAGACCAGACAGTTCATGTTCCCTCCAGGGTGGTGCAGACCGCGGCAACCACCATCGGGGGAGACCAGACGGCGGGAATGTCCTCTGTGACGTCACGGTCATCCTCGAGGGGGGTGCAGGTGGTGGGGAGACCCACCTAGGCTGACCAGACCATGACCATGCCCTCCAGGGCCGACCAGACAGTGATCTTATCCTCCAGGGTGGAGCTGTTGGCGGAGAGGCCCACGTGGAGGGAGCAGATGGTGGAAGAGCCCACCGGGGCGGAGCAGCTGCGGAGACTTCCTCCTGGGTGGAGCAGGCAGCAGAGATCTCCTCCTGGGCGGAGCAGGCGGCAGAGAAGCCAACCGGGGTGGAGCAAGCGGCGGAGACGTCCTCCTGGACTGAGCTGTCGACGGGGAAGCCTTCCAGGTGGATCAGGTGGCGGGAACGCCCACCTGGCCGAAACAGACAGCGAAGCCCTTTTGGTTCAGCCCTCAAAGACCGAACAGCCTGAGTTAGCGCCCTTCTAGGCTGACTATACAGTGGTTGCGCACCTCCGAGACCAGACTGACAATAAAGGCGCCCTCTTGAGCCGAACCGACAGACATTGTGCCCTTGGGGATCACACTGACAGTGAACGCGCCCTCCTGCAACCAACAATCAGTGATATCGCCCTTCTAGACCGACTAGACTGTGGCTAGTGGCTAGTCCCTTCGTGACTCGGCTGATAATGAAAGTGCCCTCTTGAGCCGACCAAACTGACGTTGCAACCTCCATGACCAACTGACCATGACCGAAATGATAATGAGCGTGCCCTTCTCGGTTGGACGGATTGTGGAAGCGCCCTTTGGGACCAAACAGACTGGGCTTGCGTCCCTCTGAACCCTCCGGACCGTGACCCAGCTCCCTCCATGGGTTGAGCAGCCACAAATGGGGGCTCTGGAGAATCCATGGCTGATGCCAACGTTTCCAGAGAGGGTGCAGCCATAGGTGGACCCATTGGTGCATCCGTGCCACCCACAGGCTCCAGCAATAGCTGGAACTCCGACCACCATCTTATCCTGGAAATCAGCCGCGTCTGCCATCTTGTACTGGTTGTCACCCGCGTCCGCCATTTCGCGGGCGAGTTGAAAGATAGCACTGATTTCGCGGCGGCGTCGGATGTAAACAGCTGCTGTTGATCGCGAGCTTCTTCAACGCACTCACCTACAGTCATCGGCGATCCAAGAGTGAACAAAACAGCATCAATGAGCTCACCTACATTCCAGTCTGAATCCTTTGCTCATCCAGCTCAATCAAGTTGCTCATCCACCTCATCGAGCACTTCCGGGTCAAGTCCCCTGTAAAAACAGTGCTTGACTTCGTCCTCCATAGTGTTAGCGAGATGGCTGCATGACACAAACTCCTCAACATAATCTTCTGTCGCGTCCTTGTTGACATATCATATGCAAGTACCTCATTATGTCCTCGTCGTACTCAATGTCCTCGAAGGAATACCCGCTGGATTAATCGTGGCTGATCATTCTGTCAAGAATGAAGACGGGAACAGTCGAATCCATGTGCAAGGGTATTTAATAGTAAGTAGACAGGACAGAGTAAACAGGCGATGGTCAAAACAATGGCGAACAGAGCAATGCAGCTGAGGCAGAATCGTGGTCGATAAACAGGCAAAAGTCAGCAACGGGGAATCAAAATACAAAGAATACAAACGGGCAAAGACAGGGGAAACGCTTACAAAGGTAGGACAAGCCATACACAATGATCAGCAACCAGACAGACAAACAGACTGGTATTTATATAGGTGGTGCTAGTTGAATAATGAACCTAACTAGCAACAGCTGTGAGGAGAGGTGCATTATGAGGAATGGAGTCCAGGTATGAAAACAGACACAAAACACAGAGATCGTGGAGAGTTGGAGCTGCAATAAACAGTCTCTGGCTGGCAGCTCCAGCTGGGCGTGACAATTACAATATAAACATAACCTCTAGAACTACTTTGAAAGTCATTTTAAGAGCATTTTACCATTTAATAATATTAATATTCATATTATTATTATTACATTATTAAATATTAGTGAAAATATTATATAAATATCCGTGGTGCTTGATGGATCTGTTTTTGACTGACACTAATATTGTGTATATTTTTACATGCATCAATGAAAATATGGGGTGAAACTATACTCCTGCACCAACATACTGTATCAACCAGGCCTAAAGTGTGCAAGTCATTTCTCAGGAGATGTGACTTGAGCGCTTCCGTCTGTTGCTCTGACACCCGGCTTTATCTGTGTGTGAACGCAGACGGTCAGAGAATCAGGCACAAGCAGATACTGTAGACAGCATGATGGGAGTTTGTCGTCAGCACGATCCAAACTGTGAGTTTCATGCTATGGTTTATTCATTTATAGCCTTGCTATTATCATTGGTAAATCAAGCCTGCATATTTCTGAAATCTCAATTTGAATGGTCCTGTTTGCCCGTGGGCTTTGGGCTGGAGATGCTGTTCTGTTTCCAACCACACTAGCACACCACGATCAACATCGCCATCAGGAAAACATCTGGTTCCTCAAACGGCAGTGTATCGAGATGAATCGTGTCGTGTGAGGTTCTGTCAGTGTGTTTTACAGTCATACGCTCCGTAACAAAACTCATTATGTACAGTACATTCCTCTGCTGCGCAAATCAAGCATCAGTTTTTGTTGGGTTTGTTAAGTCATGGTTTAGCAGAAACTTGCTGAGGTTTGTGCATAATGAGATTTTTTATGTATATGTTGGTTTGTCCACAGATGCGCACATCTGAAGCTCTCTGAGGATGATGAGAAGGAGGAAGCTCAGGTGATTCGGACGCAGCTCCTCCAGGACTCATGTTGAGCACCATTTAAGAGCACAACGCAGACAACATGATGATCTGATCTACTTCTGACTGATCTGAGATCTTGACCATGACGGGCATAAACACTGCTGTTGATCATTAGTTTCTCAGGTATGGCTTTATCACAGCGTGACTTTACTGTAATCCTGATTATAAACCAATATCACTTACACCGCTGGTCAAAAGTTTAAAATGATTCATATTTTCTTTGATGCTTTTTGAAGAATTCTAACATGCTGACTTATTAGACTCAGTTAGTACTATATATTATTGATAAGTTATTATTATGTTGAAAACAGTTGTGCTGCTTCATATTTTATGTAGTCTTGGAACAGAAAAATTTAAAGAAAAACATATTGGTAACACTTTACTTGAAGGATGTATATAAGTTGTACACCTTCATGATCATGACGTAACATATGTCATGAATGTGAAGGAGGTTTTATGAATGTTTATGACAACTGTTATTAAGTGTCATTCGCTCAGTTATGTCATTTTCAATGCAAACATGAGGTCATGACAACTTGACATTACTTAGACAATATAAAATAAATTAAATAAATAAATATTCTATCATAAAATAATTCGACAACATTTTGACACTTAATGACATTTTAATGACAAATTCAATTTGTTCCACTGTACTTGAGGTCAAAAGAAGTATTCATCATGATGCTGTCAAAACCTAACCTAACTTTAACGTAGTATTTACACACAAAAACAATCCAGATCCAACCCCTTCCACCTTACGTGTACATAAACCTACCAAACTACACCCCTTAGATGTGGATCCAGCCACGCCCCCCTGAATATTGTGTGCTGCAGTGAGCCCTATTGGCATGACATATTATTATGCATGATTGCATAAACACTGTCAGGTTACGTTGTCATGGTAATGCCACGTTGTCATAACAAAGGCATCTCAAATAATGTCATCTTTGCATTGAAAATTACACTTAATGACAGTTTTCATAATCATGCATAAAACCTCCTTCAGGATCATGTGACCCTGAAGACTGCAGTAATTGATGCTGAAAATTCAGCTTTGCATCACATGAATAAACTACTTTATACTATATATTCAGATGGAAAACATCTTAAATTGTAATTATATTTGATTATTTTTTACTGTATTTTTGATCAAATGAATGTTGCGTTGGTGAGCAAAAGCATTAAAAAACGTTGTAATTTTTTTAAACCTTTGACCGGTAGCGTGTCTGTCCAAAGACGAATAAGCACTGTAAGGTTGAAGTATTTTGTGAATAATTGGGTGTCAAAGGGAACGTGTGCATGACATGAGTTATGTTCTGCTACTGCACGTAATGTTGTAGTTTCAGTAGATCTGACCCAAAGGTCTAGTTCAGAGTCGGTTTATGATGAGGATTAAGAAGGATTGTGCTCATCATTTCACCTTGAAGAAAAATACCTGAGAGTATTTAACAATTGAGCGACTAAAGCACGTCTCATTTCATCCGCACGCTCCTGATGATTGAGTCAGATGCATGGCAAAAAATGATTTTCTAACTAGCTATTTTGATCTTTATATCTTCTTTATTAAATCTTCTTTATAAATAAATTCAAAAATCAATAATTATTATTAATTATTATTTTGGGGCAGATGTTTGTTCCTGTTTTGCTTTAATAATAATATTAAATAAATAAAACAAATTCATATATATATATATATATATATATATATATGGGCAGCTCCAAATTAAATGAATACAAACATTTAAATTAAATAACAATAAATAATGTAATTAAAATTACTATTTACCTGATAATTACATGCAATTAGTAAATATGAATGTGTGTTCGTTAAACATGCTAACATATTTAAGTTAAATTATTGTATGAATATATTAATACAAGCAAAATAATTAATAAATTTCATTTTAATTAATGAAATACAAATAATTTTACTATAAGTGTGTCATTGTTGTTGTAAAACAAATCAATAGTATATATATATATATATATATATATATTAAAAAAAACAGTATTAATAAATAACTAAATATTTAAAATAATAATTAAAATTATGTAAAGAAAAACATATTAATACATTGCTATAAACATAATAAAATACCTAAAATTAATTAAAATCTGAGCTCCAAACTGCTCAGATTTGATAGAAGTTTGGCCTAATTTGCATATGCATATTCATAATTCCTGAAATACTAACTGAGGTAAGGATGAGTTAAGACACAATCATTTTGAGGGGAAAATTGTTTAAATATGTAATTTTTCTGTCATACACAAAGCAGGGCACCTGGCACGTACTGTGAAGCATAAAATATTGTGGATTTGTATAGTAAAAGTGGGTTTATTTCCTCCCCTCACCTTCTTTAAATCATTGCCAGTAACTCATGAGACAAAGAGCATTAGCTGTGGAAAGCGCATGGCTTGCTGATGTTACAGGATCTGTGTGTTGAAGTCGTTTGCTTAGGTGAGCGGTGAGTAGATGAAACATCTGCTTACAGTCAAACGCTGCCCTCAAACACGCTGTAAATATTTTGATAAGAGAATGCACTATAAACAACATCAGTCTGTTTGCATATGATAGTCGGCGTACTTCACGATAAAGAATGCTAGAGATGAGCCGTGCAAGAGCAGATGGAGCTCCTCACAGCTCGATAAAGTCCTTTTACTGTAAGTGGCTCTTCTGATATGGGAATATGACGGTGATCCTGTGTTTCTCGGTGTGTTCGGAGGATGGTGGGATAGCCCGAGCTGTATCCTTCATCTGCTTTGAACCCTTCAGGCTCAGAAAGGCTACAGATGTTCTCAATCGTTTCACTTTCCGCATTAGTTTACTAATTGCATTTGCATAAACAAGTCATGTTTTCCTGTTTATCATGCATAATTCTAAATGGCTTGCATAGTTTGTGTTGGGTGGTGTGAACATGTGCAGTCGATTCGGCTGAAATCTAGTACGGGGAATTACTGGGTAAATACCTTCATACTCATCGTTTTGCTTCATGGATTACATTTTGTGGCATCTTTAGTGTAATAATATATATATTGGACTGGACTTTCTGTGTAACATAATAACCGTAGCACAGAATTTGCTGTTAACCTGTACTGAGATGTATAACGACTAAGTTTTGCAAAACAATCTGCAAAAATGTAAAAGTACTGAAACTTTGCCATGGTCTGTCATTGGTCAATCAAACTAAAAATCCCGCCTCCGCATTGTTTGGGTCAGTGATGATGTGAGAGCATGTCTGATATAGTGCCACAGAATTAACAGTGTTTACACTTTTCCAGGAAATGAACCCATGTATGGATTATATCAAAATATTTAATGCACAAAAAAATGACACATATAAAGTAAATATAAATAAAGTTTTAATAAATGATTATATTAAAAATTTAAATTAATAATTAATTTCATTAAGTAATATATTTGTAATTATTGAATTAGTTTTAGGTATTTTATTATGTCTATAGCAATGTATTAATATTTTTTCTTTACATAATTTTAATTATTATTTTAAATATTTAGCTATTTATTAACACTGTTTTTAATTTATACTATTAATTTGTTTTACAACAAAAGTGACACACTTATTAAATTACTAGTGTAATTATTTGGATTTCATTATTGATTAAAATATCTATTATTTTGTTTGTAACTTAAATATTGTAACATGTTTAACTAACACACATTCATATTTACTGATTGCATGTAATTATCAGGTAAATAGTCATTTTAATTACATTATTTATTGTTATTTAATTTAAACGTTTGTATTCATTTAATTTGAATAATAATGTAAAGCCTATTTTAAATATAAAATAAAAAAACTGTAACACTGAATGAGCTTTGACAGGCTTTGAAGAATGAAGAAATCTTCAGGAAATAAGAGCAAATTGAAACCAACAGCAGCAAATTCTGAACATGTGCTCAGATATTTTAGATCAGATGGTTTTTCTCGTAGATCTACCAAATACATCACATAATGTCAGACCTTTATATGGATACAAAGAGCTGGTGATCTCCTGCAGAACTGTGTCCATATTAGTCTGTTTATGTGTATCAGTATGATCTGCGTGTGAGAACAATCTTTTAAGTTTGAAGAGCTGGATGTATGATCTGATATTTCTAAGGTCAGATGTAGTCGAGAGGACTTAAATAGTTTGAAGGCTCGTTTAATTGCGGTGAGATTCTGTCCATCTCTGACCGCTGGATTAATATCTGTTGTGGCAACAGGTGACGGCTCATGCTTGAGCGGCTCGGCCGAGATTTCCTGCTGTTCTTTTGTGTCACAGTCGTGGCTGAGCGCTTTACCAGCGACACAGCAGATAATTGAACAACTGTTCTGTTACAGCGCTTTCTGAGTATGTCAGACGTCAGTGCCGCTTCAGAGAGAACCAGCATTAGAGATTCACTTTTTATATGTTACATTTGTTGCAGCAAATGTTAAACTGCTTTTGATCATGCAATGTAATATGCAGTCGTGGCCTAATGGATAGGGAGTTGGACTTGTGACTTCTCCCTGGGTGTGTGTTCATAGAGTGTATGTGTGTGTGTGTGTGCGTGCACTTGGATGGGTTAAATGCAGAGTATGGGACGTCACGAATGAATTCATTTTTGTTTCACAGCAGACAGAAGTCACACAGGTTTGAAACAACATTAACATCAGTACATGATTGATGACTATCAAATGCAAAATGTAAAAATATGTAAATATGCAACCGTAAAAATGTCAAAATGAATGATTTTGTAGTAAAAATCATTGACTGAAACAGCAATGTTTAAATAGTGTTTATAGATACAGTTACAGTTGTAACTAAGTGGCCTGCATAGTTTCTGTTGAGTCGTGTGAACGTGTTTTGTTAATATTTTTAATCAATTTTCACTTTCATGAAGTGATATTGATTGTTAATATTGATCCTGTAGTCCTGTGTTCAGTTGATGCGTGAGCAGCACTTAACTAAACTTTGTTTCTAATGTGATTTCTATTCATGAAGCACAATCACCTTTGATACTTTTAAACAGTCATTCTGTCAGTTTCATCATTAAATTCAGACAATAAATCTTTTAGCCACTCTTTAATGTGTAGTGACAGATGGCTGAAGCGAAACAATCATCTCTTTACTAAGAGTTACAACAGCAAATAAACATGACTGAACATCAGAACAAACCAAACAAGAGACTGAAAGGAATCAAGGAATAATATGTGTTTTAATAACCTCAGAACGGCATTGATACAATAGCTTGACATTGCGTTCAAGATACTCCTGGACATCACTGGTACCCCTCTTTGTCACGCTGTAGGCTTGTCTTGTGTATGTTTTAGTGCCATGTGTTCGTGTTTACCTTTTGTATCCCCATGTCTCCCTTGTTTCGCCCCGTTCATTAGTGTTCACTCCCTGCCAGCCGTGTGTGTCCAGGTGTTCCCCATTGTCTCTGATTGTATCTTGTATTTAATCCATGCCCTTTGTCTTGTGTTTTGTCGGATGTTAATGTTTCATGCACGTTTGTGGCTTGTCCTCATTTGCTTTGTTCAGCACCTCCTTGTTTGTTATTAAATGATGTTTTTTAAAGAGAACTTCTGCCTCCGTGTCCTCCGTGTCCTCCGTGTCCTCCGTGCTCGCTGGAGAAGCTTACGGCTCGCTGCACCACAGCCCGTATGTTACACTCTTACTGGTTACATTTTTTTACAACCATTTCTTACAGTTACTACTGATGTCCCTCAGGGTTTTGTTTTGGGCCCACTCTTATTCATCCTCTATTTACTTCCTCTTGCCCTTATTTTCAGGAAATATGGAATCAATTTTCACTTCTATGCCGACAACACCCAGCTCTACCTGTTTTCTAAACCCTCTAGTTCCTTTGATAAAACAGAGATCCTACAAAATCTGCTTTGACTAAATCTGATTGTTTTACTGTAAATATCGATAATAATGCAATTATCCCTCTCAGCAGATCAAGGGTTTGGGTGCCATTCTGGATAGCACACTTTCTGTTGAAGCTCCTGTAAATAGTAGTAATGCCTTTGTCCCTCTTTAGCTCTATTCGGACGGGACTAGTTTTACAGGGGTTCGTTAGAGAAAGTACAAAACAGATGTACAAAACAGACATGCCCACCTCTAATAAACACGGATATGTTAGTCCCGTCCGAAATGGTAAATGAAAATCACGGACGTCAGGTGATAACGATCGAAACTCAAACGTAGTTTAGAAAACTAGTCCTCAATACTCTCCTTACTGGTCTTCTTTTAAACTTCTCTTTAAACTCCAGTTGGTTCAGAACTCAGCAGCTCATGTTCTTTCTAGGACTTCATCAATCGAGCACATTTCTCCAGTTTTCCAATATTTACTAAGTATAAGTATTCCATTGATTAAAAAAAAAGCTTCTCACAATTAACCCCCTGGGGTCGGCAAATGCATATATGCGTCCTTATATATGCATTGCATTTATGTTATATTTAATATATAAAATATTTTCATAATATAAATGCACTGCATTTATATTTTTAAATCTCGCCTTAAGACATAACTTTTTACCCAAGCTTTCTTATGACTTGCTGTAATTTATTGTATTTCTTCTTATAAGCTTTTATTGTATTTGTGATGCATGCATGTAGTTGTGCTGTTGAATTTTGCAATGTTGACAGGGCTTGTTTATTTATTGTATCTATCTATCTATCTATCTATCTATCTATCTATCTATCTATCTATCTATCTATCTATCTATCTATCTATCT